>QEPC01000343.1:5815803-5855172 GCA_003113815.1 Sphenodon punctatus
AAAACAAAGGTGCTGATTATGATAACAACCCCTGCTGACTTCTTCTGTCTTGCGTGTTTTACCCCTTGTGGCATGCTCCTTTGACTGTGATGGTGGGGACTTCTCAACAGAGATACAATGCTCACAGGAAGAAAAAAGGTGGCTAGCCAGACACCCAGGGTGGCAGTGAAACAGCAGATTCAATGTTGAGCATCAGAGTTTCTGTTTTCCTTCCCCACGAAAAAGTTCGTTGGCTGCCGCTACTCCCCCTTTTATTAATGCGTGTCCGCTCTCAGACAATGGTACTCTGGTAGCATCCACCATGCATTCCAGCCATAAGTCTATTGCCTGGGTGTCCCAGCGCAAACCCGGGTTCAAGGCGGCCCTATGTCTAAACGCCTCGTCATATCTCAACCATGCCCCTGGGGGACCCGTTGTGTATGCTCTACGCACTATATCCACATACTTGTGGAGCTCTAATCCCTGCCCTGGGTCGGCCTGTAATACCACTCCCATGTAGACGGCGAACGATGATGTCCAGTTCGCCCAGTTCCTGTCCGCTTTAGGGCGGCGGAACTTCTCTTTGTCCTTTCTTCCTCTTTCTCGGTGTGATCCAGTATGGGGTCACTAAACATCAGGGCAAACACGTCTACGTATTCGCCCTTCCAGATTTTTTCTTTTGTGGCAGGCAGTAAGTGTTCACCAAAAGGGGCCCCCACACTACTGTGGGCCCCTCCTGGCGGAGGTGGGGGGCGTTTGTGTGGGGCGGTGGTCCCCCCTGCTCTTTCGTTCCCTGTTGCCGGGGGGCCCTCTGGACCGGCTGGCATTGTTGCTCCCCCTTCTGTCCCTTGATCATTCCCTGCCCTAGCTGGTTGGTGGGCCTCTGTGGGTGGTGGGGGGGCTGGTGTAACCCACACCCATTCTCCCTCCAACCACATCCTTCAGGGGCCCTGGGGAACCTTGGGGTTTCCTGTTTTTCCCCCCTTTTGTCTCCCCCCATAACTCCTACTTGTGGGCAAGCTCGAACCCTCGGATCCCCTGGGGGCTGTCCTCTCCCTGTTCCCGTCCCGTGGCCCCCGTTCCTGTTCCGTTACTCCACCTTGATCCACTGGTCCTGACGGGTCCCTGGGCTGGACTGCCCCTCCTCTGCCTTTTTGTAACTCTTTTTCCAGCTCCTGTACTCTTAGCCATAATTCTTCGTATGTGGGCTGTCCTCCTGCCCTGGGGTCTTCCCTACATCTCCTCCTGGCTGGTGGCGAGTGCCCCTGCACAGACAAAGGAGAAACCCCTTCCCCTCCACGCGCTCTCTGCCGGCCTGATCCCGTCTCTTGTGGCTGAGCTCCATGCGTGGCTTGGTTTTGTCCCCTTAACTGATCTTCCACTAATCCGGGGACCCCTGTTGGGTCGCCCGCCCCGGCCTCGTTTCTGCCATGGGCTTCGCGGGCTCCTGCCGCATACATGGCCTCTAGCAGTGGGCCCAGTCCCGAAGTTAAACCAACCCCGCCTTGCCCTTCTCCCTCGTGGCTCCCCACCTGTGTTTTCTCTGGGGGGGATGAGCCCAGTAACTCCCCTTGCCAGCCTTGCCCTTCCCCTTGTGTGCCTGAGGTAGTGGGGCTGGGCTCTACTCCCCCAGCTTTGTCCTTGTAGCATATGGGGGGGATGATAACCCTCCCCCCCCCTACTCATGTTATGGCCTTCACGGGAGCAATCTCCTGTTGGGGCCTGGTTCACTGCCATGCCCCTTTCACACACACCCCAGAGTCTACACACCCCACAGCCCGGGGGGATGGAGCAGGCATGGCCCCTGCTCCATCCCCCCGGCTGCGGAGTGTGTGGGCTTCTGGGGTGTGTGTGTCGCGTTGGCAGGGACGTGCCGTTGTGCTAAGTGACTCGTGTGCGGGTCACCCTGAGTACCCTGAGCCTCACGTAGGCACAGTTGAATAGGGCCTCTAGGATTGCACTCATTCTGTCTATTTATACTCTGTATATATTTCGTATTGTGAGCCACCCTGAGACTTTGCGGAAGGGTGAGATACAAGTTGAGTCAATAGATAACCGAAACGGATTCAAGGGGAACATGGCAGCAGGGTTTGGATATCTCAAAGGTTGCCACAAAAGAAATGGAGATCCGTTGTTCTCCGCCGCCGCCACAGAAGATTGAACAAGAAGGGATGGGTATCAACTGCAAGAGCGCAGATTTCAGTTAAACGTTAGGAAGACAACAACAACGTCCTGACTGTCGGATACTTGGGCTGTGGAACAGGTTGCCTAGCGATGCTGTGGAATCTCCTCCTTTGGGATTTTTTTTTTTTTTTTAAAATGTCTGGACCAGAATCTGTGTGTGATGCTGTAGGTTAAAGGACCGGGGTGGCCAAACTATAACTTGGGTAGTTTGAGAGAAGCTCTTGGCCAGGATTGGTCTTAGGTCCCACAGTGGCTGCTTTTACAAGGGCTGCCCCCACGCCTCTGCTGTGCCTCACGCCCGGGCGGCCCGTCCCTTTAAAGGCCGCCACCCTGGGGGTGAGGTGCAGCAGGCGCTGCCTGCTCTGGGCCAGCTACGATTCTGGTGCTCTGGAGCGCCACATGTGGAGCGGGCCACCAAACCTTGGAGTACCAACCAAGGATGGAGCAGCGGTCTGCCTACTCAGCAGCCGGGCCGCTGCAACTCTGCTCCAGGACATCATAGAGCTGCAGGCAGCAGCCTAGAGTGGTGACCAATCCGCCTCCAACTCTGCGGTGTGGGGGAGGGGTGTGCGGCGCGGTTTAAACCTGGCGCTGTCGGGGCTGCACGCTTGGCTTGCAGATCTGGGGATGGTTCATCTAAAGACACTCACGGCCTAAATGATCCTGTGTCATCCTACTTCATTGTGCACAATTCTTAGCAGCTAAATTGCAGCTGCATCTCAGAGTCTCCGCAGCCAAGACCGTGGAGCACCTGTTCCACCAGGTAGTCATGAAGCAGGAGAGGCGTGTGTGTGTGTGTCTTGTGTCTCTTGGCTCATACAAAGATATTATTATGTGTTGTTGGGAAGAACTTTGGCTGCCCCGGACACCCTACCTTGGAGCAGAGGCTTGAACTAGATTCCCCTGGAGGTCCCTTTCAGCCCAACCATTCAGTGATTTGAAATAAGTTTATTTTAAAATTTGAAGTGGCGGAATGTTAGAGGAGAGGGTTCAACATTTTTAGAAAAATGATTTTCATCCCTAAACGTCTAGGCGGTTGTGGGAGGAGAAGGAAAATCTGATGCAGATGTAAATAAAAATACCCTAATAATGGATGCGCTTGCCTTCCTATGTGCTGATCGTACTCATTCCAGGAGACAGCTGACTTGCAGGCTTTAGCACTGTCTGGTTTTAATAGGATGCAGAAGTCACTGTTAATATGCTCTTCAAATTGTAGCAACAGCATTTTCAAGCATGTCTAGCACGAGCCTGCTTGTGTTTAATTAGTTAGATTGGAATAATGGAGAGGCCGCTTCGCAGCCTTCCCTGACCTCCTTAAGAGCGGGACCCTTTGCCACAGCTGTATCGCAAACAGCTGCCAGGCAATTGCTCGACTGATCCGTCTACAGAAAGAGAGAGAGAGGGAGGAAGATCAGGTTTCTCAACGACAAATTCTCTACGGTTATCATTTGGCTATTTTGGGCATGGATGTCAGATGGGCTGCAAAAGGTAGGGGTGGTGTGGAGGGAGAGGGGGAAAGCAGCCAACACATTTTGACATTGGTTCAAGAATCCTTGCCCTTTGGACCCACGTTCACTGCATTTTCGAAAATGACGGTGACGGAGAAAATGCAGTGAAGATGGGTCCCTGCTAATAGCCTTTGATTGATTTATCCTCTTAGATGGGGGTGACCAGACTTACGGGGCATGTGATCCATGGTGAACTTCCAAAACCCCTCCTACTGACTCCACTGCCCCAGGCTGGGGCCCCTCCTGTTGACGCCCTGCTCTGAGCCCACCCCAGCAACGGCTCCCATGAGTGGAGAGCAGCATTCTCATTTCGAGACGACCTTCCCTGCTGCACTAGAGGTGCTCTCCTCACCGGAGACAGTCCCACTCTCCTTCGCAGAAGCAAACTCGGAGAGGCTGGTCCCTTTCTGCACACTGGACATTTTTAGATGGAAGAGCTTTCTCCCACTGCTTTAAAATGCAGCTGGGGGAAACCCCCGTGGGGAGGAAATCCGACACGCCTCACCGGACCAGAAGTCACTGTTGGAAAAAGAGGTGCCCGGTGACTCCCAGAAGTTTTGATAACTCCTGATAATCGAGGTCTTACCTAGTCCACATATCAAAACGTATGAGAGTCACACGGCGCCACGGTTCCTAACGGCGCCCGGGAAACTTCCAGTCCAGCGAGGGGTGTCTGATTCTCACTGCGGGGATTTCCCTGAGCCATATTTTAAACCAGTGGGAGAAAACGTTCTCATTTAAAAATGCCCACTGTGATCGACTGGAGGCCAGTTTATAATCTACCACTAGATCATGATCCTACCTCTTTGGCCATCTCTGCTCTAAGAAATTATCCACTCCCTTTTGGACTCCCATTATGATATTGGTCTTCATAACTTCTTCTGGCAATGGGTTCTGCAGGTTAACAGTAGGTGGCATGAAGGCGTGCTTCCTTTTATTTGTTTTCAATCTGTTGCCTTACAGGCAGTTCTCAATGTGAGACCAGCCTGTAAGGAGCGCAGGATGAGGGGGCGTCTGGGAAGTGGGCAGGCTTGGGGGTGAAGGGTCAGGACTGGGAGCAAGGCTGAGGTCAAGAATAAGGACTAAGGCAGGGAGGCTAAAGGCAGCCAGGACTGGGGAACAAGGCTGGTGGGGGGAATACAGAGGAGGAAGGGAAGCTAGGTATTAGGGAGCAGGGCAGAACTAGAGAAGGGTGTGGAGCGCGCACAAGAGGGGGCCGTGTTCCGCCCAGTTTTCAGATGCTACCAGCATGGCTTCTATACCGGCTGGCAGCCAACCAGGAAGCTGGGACGAGGAGCAAGGGACAGAGAGTCACAGGAGAGGGGATGGGGTAAAGACAAGGCAGGGAGCACTCGTCTGGGAAGCGACTGGGCCAGAGGCAGGTGGTGGTGCTGGCAGGCCGGCCGACCACGGCTCCAGAACCCCTGAGTGTGTGGGGTTCAAGGCTGGGGCCTGACACCAACAAAACCGTTTTAAAAATAAATAATAGGGATGGGACTCTGGGAAAAATTTCAGTTTCGGTTCTCCTGAACTTCGGTTCTTTTTTGGTTTCGGGACTATCGGATCTTTTGCATTGATTTTTGCACCGGATTTTTAACATTGCGTTTTTTCAATGGGGGACAAACCGCAGTGTTAAAAATCCGGTACAAAAATCAATGCAAAAGATCCGATAGTACCAAAACCAAAAAAGAACCGAAATTTCAGATTAATCCGAAATGGCCATTTTCGGGTTCTTTCGGTTTTATCCGAAACTGAAATTCCCATCCCTAATAAATAAATTTTAAAAATCCAGGACCCACCTTTTAAAAAAAATCAAGAACCGGGCCCAAGGGGCATAAGCAGGTAGTGGAGCAATCCCTCCTGAGGAGGCTAGAAGCAACAGGAGATGAGAGAGCTGCAGGAAGCCACATCCATCCCACCTCGGGCCCTTAATGACACAGGCAACTGGAACAAGCAGCAGGAGGGGACGTGCTGGGGGATGTGACACAGGTACACCATGTCTCGTAGGCCACCTAAGCTACCCTGGGCTCTTCCAAGAATAGGACTGAAACTCACTAACACAAATCTCGGTGAGAACCGGGTCGCGAATCGGCCGATTCGCGACCCGTTCTCGCACAAAACGCGCACGGTCAAAACCGGCACTCTACATGCGCAGATGGCGCCTGCAGGCATTCTGCACACACGTGGCCCCTGGCAGCCATTTGCGCACGCGCGGAGCATTTTTGGACCTTCAAGAATCTTGTGAAATTCTCGAGAACGCTCAAAAAACCCGCTCTGTGCATGCGCAAAATGGCCGCTGGTGGGCTGCGCATGAGCGGAATGACTGCAGTGGCCATTTTGCGCATGCGCAGAGCGCGTCTAAGATTTTCAAGATTCTTGTGAGAGTCTCAAAAATCGTGATGAGATCCCACGAGATCTTGCCGGGCGGGGCTACGAAAATCGCACATGTTCTCGTTTCTGCCCTATCCTGGAACTCACCCACAGTTTTCCTGACTCACTGGTCAAGAACCATTGTCGTAGGGTGTCCAGAAGGCCTTGAGCATGGTATTGGTGATGTCAGCAGAGGGTTGTACACAGCTAAGTGGGGAGACAGGCTCAATGAGAAAGAAGAGAGGGGGAAACAAGGCTGGAATTAGATTGTGCGGGGGGGTAGGGAGGGAGAGCGTAATCTTGCACTTTCCCCAATAAATGTGCCGGTGCGCGTTCAGCTTGCTTGCCCAAAGTAAATGCCTGTATTTATCAATGTCGGGGACGATTTATTGTCCAGCCAGGGTGCTCTCGAGAGGGGGAGGCCATCCCTGCTTTTCAATTACCATCTGGCTGAGAGAACGGTGTGGCCGAGCCCCCTCGGGGATTGGTGTGCCGCCAAGGTTATTGGAAAGGAGCTGCCCTGTTTGGTCTGTCAGACACTTCCTTGCAGCACCTTGGCCACTGCTCTCCTTGGACCCAGAAAGCAAAGAGTGTAGCGGACTCTGCTCTGTAACGAGGAAGCTGTTTGTAAAAGCTTCGGTGGGTAGTGTCTGTCTTTGGCCCTTTTGAAAGGGGCCGTGGCTGAGGGGGCCGTTCGCGGGCACACCACTGTGGGCTGGTGCAGGGTGGGTGGGTTCACATCCATCCCCCTCATATCCCCCTCCCCAGAGCAACCAGCGTTTTCGGAGATGTGTTACGTGGGTGGGTGCACGCACACCCACCCGCCACCACTGTACAAATGAGAAACACTCATGCATGCCCGGGTGCATCTCATTTAAAAATGGCCTCTGTCATGGCACCAATCTGGACATCTAAAGTCACAGGTTCAAATCCCTGTTCTGCCTATGGTTACCATCTCTCTCCGGGAGGCAGCCTAGAGGGGGTGTGGTAAAAGGATGTAACTCCACCCCCTCCAGAGAGTTGTGACATCATGACACATGGGGGGGGAGCATGTTGAACAGGGACGGGAATGAGGAAGATCCTAATGACCCATCTCCTTTCGGTGGCATCCCCCCAGGTCTCTGCTTTGGGTTGAAGGCCCTCCTTCCAAGTCAGGGTATTGCGTGGAGGGCAAGGCTAGACCCTCCAATTTAGAGAATCAGGTCCCCAGAGAAACACCTGCCTTGACAGCCACCCTCAGAAGCAGCAGTGTAGCCCTGCCCCCCGCGCCCCCCAAACACCGGCCGGCACAGAGTCCTGCCACAATACCCAAGCCGTCTGCCGGTGCCAACACCTCACTGGTAGGGCTGAAGTGGCAAGTCCTTTTTTTGCGCTGCTATTTAATTCCGACATTTCGGAATTGCTCACGATTTTCCACACACTTTCTGCCCGTATTCCGCTTATTCCACGCCCTTTGCTTTACGATATCGAAATAATTTGAAAGTGTCAGAATAATCTGACCATTTTTAAATGAGATGCACCCATGCATGTCCGCTCCGTGGGTCTAATTTGTACAGTGTTGGAAGGAACACTGTTCCACTACTTTGCACCATGACCGCATGTCAGAATGTGCCGGCGGAAGTAGCGGAATGAAAGTAGCGGAATGGCGGAAGTAGCGGAATGAACGTCTTTATTTCACCGTGCCGCTCATTGTGGAAGAACTCTTTCAGTTGGAAACAGGTACTGCAGCGGCTTGCCATTTCAGCTCTACTCATCGGGCCTAAAGTTCCTCAGCTGCAAAGGGGGGGGAGGGGAAGGGGGCCATCAGGAGGCTCAAGCACCACGTTAGGACTCTACGTGAGCACTGTTGCCGGGGTGGTGTGGGACAGCGCCATTCTTGCTCCTGAGGGGGGCTGCCAGGTTTTGGGGGGACTCTGCCTCAGTGGCCCTGTTAGCTGCCTAGGGCCCCAACTACTGCTGCCCTCAGAAGCCCCGATTTCTCGTCCAGGTAAGCTGAAGGGTATGTGTGTGTGAGGCTCAGGGCCCTTCAGGGGAAGCGGTCTACCCTGGCTATTGGGGTTTTACCCAGATCTCAGAGACTGGCTCAAACTCTGGAGTCTCCAGGTCAAACCCCGAGCGGTGATAATCGGAGCTGAAGTGAGTACCCACAAAAATGGGTGTACCTATTGAATTTCTGGTACCTGAATCAAATCCAACATTTGGGGTACTTTTGTGTACCCAAGCCAGTTTTCTTGGGTAACTGAAATAACAGAAATTCCAAAAACCAGCATACCGAAATATTGATTTTTGGCTGGGATTTTTCAGGGATTATTTAAGTTTTTCAGGTAATCTTGGAGAGTTGAAAAATTGGTAACCAACATTTTGGTGTTTTTTTTAGTACTTGAACAGTATTCAGGCATTATTATTTATTATTATTAGCATTTATATAGCACCAGCGACATACCTGGTGCTTTACAAAGAATAAGAGACACGGTCCCTGCCCTTTGGATACCCAAAATGGTACCCCAAAATTATTTTGTTTATTTATTTGAATTTATATGCCGCCCTTCCCAAGGCTCAAGGTAGCTCACAAACAATAAAAATAGATAAAACTCCATATACAAATAGTCTTAAAGCCCCCAACCCACCCAATACCACCTCCCAATTCCCCACACCCAAACTCCCCTCACAACCCTACCCCAAAACCACCCATCAAAACTCACCTCTATCCCCGCCCACCAAATGATTTTTAAGTCTTTTGCCACATCTGGAAGATGTTCAGGCCTGGGAATCTCCAGGGAAAAGGAGTTCCAGAACGCTGGGGAAGCAGCCAAGAACATCTCCCTGCAAGTCCTGGTCGTATGAACAAGGCTGACGGATGGTACTCACAGGAAGATGCTCCCGGCCAATCGCAGGGGTCACAATGGGGCATGGAAGGGCAGTCAGTCAGATACGGGTTTTTTTTTTTTATTTTAATAAATATTTATTTTATTTTTTTATTTTTATTTATTTAAAACTTATATTCTGCCCCTCCTGCCCAAAGGCAGCTTGGGGTGGCGAACAGCACCCACCCACCCACACACACAAATTTCAACAATAAAACATTTTAAAACAAATCCACAAATTTTAAAACAAATCATAAAAACTCACCCTCCCTCCCAACCCTCTCTCCCTCGCCAAAGGCCTGGTGAAACAGCCAGGTCTTACACAAACGTCGAAACAACAGGAGGGTGGGGGCCAACCGAGCCTCCTCTGGGAGCGAATTCCACAGCACGGGGGCAGCCACCGAAAAAGACCTCACATCAGTGGCCACCCGTCTCTCCCGGGGAACCTCTAAAAAGGCTCCCACGGACGATTTTAGGGGTCGCACGGGCACATGGGGAGTGAGGCGGTCCCAAGTGAGGTGGGACCGCCTCCCGAGTGAGGCGGTCCCACTAGGCCTTCCAGTTTCCCCGGAAGGCCTAGTGAAGTGCTGAAGTCAGTGCTGAAGCTGGCCCTGCGCTGCGCTGCTGCTACCGCCGCCACCCGCAATGCAGGTAAAAGGCGATTGGGGGGTTTAACCCAGAGTGCCAGTGCCTGATATCGTCAGGAGGGCTCCCAGAGGAGAGCTGCCTTCTTCAGCAATAGCTGGCTGCTCTGCCGGGCAGCCGACAGTACGGCGGTGACCTGGAGCCCGCAGGTCCGGCGATCTGGTTTAAAAAAATAAATAAAATCCAGGCTAGGCACTGGCAGGGTGGGTGGGGGGTGTCCCCCCTTCCATGTGCGCAGCCTGGGAGGGGGGAGGTTTGGGGGGGGTTTAATTGATTTCAATGGGGACACTTCTCCATTGAAATCAATGAATAAAAACCGGTACTGGTAAACCGGTTTTACCGATAAAAACAATTTTTTTTTAAACCGGTAAAACCGATACCCGTTTTTTTCAGTTTGGTCCCACCCCTATCAGGTATTACTGGATGCAAATACTACTTGCGGGTACCAGGCCAGGTGTTCATTCCAGCTCGTGTGACTATTCTAACTCTGCCTCAAGCTTCCTCTGTGACTGTTGAGAAGCTCGGTGCCTCGGCCGGAGGAGTGGCTGAAGCTGGGAACCAAGCTGGTGGTTTTCTGAAAGGATAGCTTGATTGGCTAGTAATCCCGGGGCCACTGGGACCAGGTGCAGGGTTTCCCCCCCTTGGCAATCCCACCGGCAAGGCACACGTCGCCGAAGGGAGCTCCTGGAGCATGAGAGGAAGATGGAGAGTCAGGGCTGCTTGTCGGTCTTCTCCCCACATGCTCGTTAATCTCATTGTGAAGCTGCTGTCTGTTGCAGGTGCAAAGATTATCTTTATATCGTCTCCCATCCCAGCACCAGGAGGGGACGGCGAGGAGAAGTGCGTGTTGGTTAATGCTCCTTGCATAATCCACTTACCGGGGATGTGTGTTTTTCAGGTTAGTTTGAATACAGTTTTGCCCCAGTCACGTCTCTTGTCGTGCACGGGAGTTGCTCTAGGCCATTGACAAGTCTTAATGCTTTGTGAGCATCTGCCAATTCTATTCCCATCTGGGACCCTGGGAGCTGCGATTGACTTCAGTGGAAGCTCTGTAAGGATCCAGTCCTTGTTTTATAGACTGGCTTCTGGGCACGTTGATGCTTTGGTAGATGGACACCCCACCCCACCCCCCGGCTGCTATTATTTTATTAATATTGTTTTTGATGCATGGGTCGCCAGCCTCCCATCCAGAGGCCAAATACAGCCTGTGGTTAGTTTTTATCTGGCCCCTTCCAGTTCCTGGAATCCGGCCCGTAGTTCCACTTCCTACCCCCCAAGCACTGAAAGACTGATCTCAGGGGATGGGGGCAGAGGTGAGGGCCTGCACACAAGGATAGGGGAAAGATCCATGGCACAGATCCAAAGGGTGTGGCCAGACGAGACAGGGAGGGGAAGCTACCATTCCCTGGGTAGCCTTACCCCCTCCATGGGCAGCTGGGCCACGCGCTGCAGTGCATTGTGTGGCCAGCGGCAGCCAGATGTCCCCCTCCCCTCCCCACAGTCGCATCCTGCGGAGGGGAGGCCTGCTTCACGACACGTCCTCAGAAAAACGTTGAGGATGGAATTTTCCTGAGAAAATTCCAGTTGGGGCAGGACAACCTGTGTGACTGGGCCCCTTCAGCCCCGCCCTGTAGGGGTGTGCATGGTTTTCATTATTACAATAACCATGACGGCAATTGCTGTTATCGTTATTGCAATAAAGAAAATGTCAACGATAATGAAAACGACAATGTCATTAGTGTTGTCATTTTTTGGAGGGAAAATGTGGAGAGGGGAGGAGGGAGCGGACATCTCAGAGCCAGGGTTGAACTCTTCAACTGTGCCTGTGTTGGGAGGGGCGAGCAGCTCAGCAGTATTGGATGGATGTATCGCTGGCCAATGAGCAGCACAAGCAGGCCCCAGCAGTCTCATGACACTCTGTGATTGCTCAATGCCTGCTACCTCCCACAGCCAATCAGGGGGGCTCAGCTTATTCTCTCTGTTCTGTGAGAATTCTGCTTGTCAGGTTGCGTTTACAGAACTGTGGTGCTTGCACACAAAAAATCCTCCCTAGCCCTCATTGTATAATACCTTTCCTTCCTCATACCCTACATTTACCTTCTTCCTTTCCCTGCCCTTCTCCCCCCCATACATTATATATAGATAGGTAGTATAGATTACATATAGATATATATTATAGACATATAGATTAGATTAGAATAGTTATGCAGATAATTGATTAGATAATAGATAGTTTTCCTTTTCCCTTCCCGTCTAATATATATATATATCAGAATTGATAACGATACCAATACCAAAAATAAAATCTTTATTTGAAATGATACTGATACCAATAACGTCAATGATAACAAAAACATTGTCATTAATAACAATAACAAAAATGAATTTTTTTAAATAACGAAAATGATAATGAAAAATGAAAATGACATAGGTAGGGCTGTAGCGGAATGTTGCAGCGGTAGCTATTTCCGCCAGAAACAGCGTTCCCGCAATTAGTGGTACGGCGTGGCAGAGGCTTTCATTCCGCTAGTTTCATTCCGCTACTTCCGCAGTTCTGCTAATTTCATTCCGCTACTTCCACAGGCGTTGTAAAATAGCGGAAACATGACATTTTCGCGACTTCCGCCATTCCGCCAGCGCCACAAAATAGTGGAACAGCGGTTTTCCGACAGTTTCCGCAATTTTTCTGCAATTTGCAGAACGCCGCCGGAATTAGCGGAATGTCCGCAGAAAAGCCGTGGTGTGGTGCGGGCAATTCCGAAATGGTGGAATGGAATTGCGGCGCGGTAACAGCTGCTGCCACATCAGTCCTAGACATAGGGGCCTTGTGCACACCCCTACCGCCCTGTGGGGAGCTCTGTGGAGGAGTTGTGAGTGGTGGGTGCTGGTGCCCATCAGGCATGGTCACATCATGCCTGGGGCAGGGACTCAAACCATTACATTTTTTTGGTTCAGTTCCAGTTCAAGTTCAGCTGCAACCGAAGTTTTTCCGGTTTGGTTTGGGTTCAGGCCATTAAAAGTTCAGTAACCTCTTGAGCACAGATGAATCAACCCGTTCGGTACCGGTTCACATGAGAAAATTTAAATATAATGCACATTTTAATGGTCATTTGCAAAGTGGGGCAGAGCAGGCTAAGAGGACTAAATCTGTTACACCTAAGTATTGGCCATAAGTACTAGGGGTGGGACACCAGGGAGAATACCAGATACTGGATGTACCGGTATCGGATCTCCCTGGTCGGATTTACCGGTATCGGCATACCGGATTTTTAACATTGGCCGCAGTACCGGATTTTTTACATTGCGGCTATTGACTTCAACGGCCGCAATGTAAAAAATCCGGTACTGCGGCTAATGTTAAAAATCCGGTATGCCGGTACAGGTAAATATCGGATATATCGGATTAAGCCGATACACCCAAATAAAGGCAATATCGGATCTCAGGAGAACCGGAATTCCCACCCTATGATGCTTGCATGAAACAAAAAAATATATTCTACGTACTTAAATTTGAAATGCTTCTTTTCAGTCGAACCTTTATTCTGAACTGTTAACCTGAATTCGGTTTTTTTTCCTGTTCAGGTTCAACAGAGACTTTCAAATCAAGGTTCAGGTTCTATTCTGGTTCAGGAAAAAAAATAAAGGTTTGGTCCGGTTTTTGGTTCAAGTTCAGGTTCAGTTTGACCCCTTGGACTGGGGGCGGGACTTGGCCAGCCAGGGGAGGGGGTGGAGCAGGGACAGGTGCGTGCTCATCTGGCCGGTGGTGCAGCCTGCCATGGTGGCATCTCCGGCGGGGCAGCTCGCACCGCTGCCTCATGACCATGTGCTCGGTGGCTATTGGCCGTCGCAGGGCCATGCGGGGATCTGGCTGTTTGTGTGGCTTCACCCATGAGCTGGACCCTCTTCTGTCTGAGTGCACTCCTTTTATCACTGCTGCCCCAAATTTCTGTGCAGCCCTCAGAACATGTATTCATTTTCAAAGTGGTCCTGGGAAGGAAAAGGTTCTCCATTGGAGCTGAAAATGTACCCACCAAAACGGGTGAACTCACTGAATTTCCGGTCCCCAAATTGACCCCAGAATTTCAGGTCCTAATCTGTACCTGATTAATGCCTGTTTTGGTTACCCGATGTCCTGGAATACTGACTTCCCAGAATACCGAATGTCCATCTCGATTTTTAGGTTTCTGTCCTGATTTACCTATTGGTAACTGTAAATCAGTAATGGGAATTTGGTGATTGGGGAGCCTGTCAGTTACCTGACATGGTAATGGAAAATGTGGCTATTACTCACGAGTATGAATGAATGAATGAATGAATGAATGCTTTATTAACGACCATTTGGGGTGGAGCAACAGTTCTCTTCTTTACTCTGTGGTGGTCTGTTTTGTAGTTACATGTGTCGCACGGGTATTAAATTAGGAACCCTTTCCAGCTCCTGATCTAGATTGTAAGTCCTTTGGGGTAGGGACCTGTCTGTACTGTACTGTGCCGGATACACCACTGGCACTATATAAATAAAGTATTCATTATTAATTATTAAATATGAATTATTAATCCTATAGTGCCAGCGGTGTATCTTGTTTGTTTTACTTCTAGGTTTGTTGTTTCTGCATTTCTGAGCCAATCACTCTGCAAATAGCCCACCCTTACCATCCCCTTTAGTGCCGCTTAATCCCCACTCCAGTTAGAATTGCTGTATGCTGTTCCATTTGCTTTGACCAATCTGTAACTGGATTGCAGATTAGTAAAGGAATCAACGTACCAGCCAATGAGTGACAAGGAAGTACAAGGGAAAATGGAGTGCAAGAAATGCAGTATTGCGTCCGTATTATTTGGGGGGGGGGGGGAGAGTGAAATCTATAGGAGAGCGGTAAACGCCGCAAAGCGGTAAACAGGATCCCAGTAAGCAGAAAGTCGGTAAATCGAGAAATAAAATGTCAGTCACTCAAGACATTACCGAGTACTGCGAGGTTCTCAATTTGACCGAGACAGTATTGGGAACTGGGAGTTCGATGAGATTTCCATTTTGGCAAAATCTTGTTTTCAGCCTTAATTTGACACCCTTTTTGTGGGAAGAAGCAGAACTTGGTGGATCAAGCCCAAATTTCCAGCCAGAGAGGTAGGTCCCATCGGGACAGGAAGAGCAGCTGCTTGATGTCCCATGCTTCCTGGTACAGTGACATCTCCTTCTGCTTGGGGAAGGAAGGCCCATTCCATCATCTGCATCAGAGTTCCACTTCAGCCTAGAGTCTCCGCTCCTGTTTCCAGCCCAGGTAGTTTCTAGTCAGCATCTCCCTAGCGGTGTGCAAGCTGAAGAGTTGACCGAACCAGCGAGTGGAAGAAGCTGAGCTGTTGGGTCGAGACAAACTGTCTTGTGAGCCTCACTGTGGCTGCCTTTTCAGAGCTCTATACAAGCATCTTTCTGTCCTAGAGGGGAAGTGGCATCCCTCTTTTTGTGGTGCACGCTCTAACCAGCCTCCAGAGGACAAGCTTGCAGCATCTCCTGGGCTTCCAGCCATTCCCAACCTCAACAAGGCAGCTGAAAGTTCAGAGCATGGACTTTGGCACTGCTGGAGGCTGTTTTGTCGTCTCCTCGGCTCTTGCTGGGCCTTGGGACAGTGCATGTTTGGTTTGCCCTCAGGGTCCAGAAGTCAGTGCAGCTGGCTCAGGTGGAACCGATTAGACTTTGAGTTTGGTGTGGTTAAGCTGATACCTTGAGATGCCCCGGCTCCTGCAGAAACTTACCACAACACCAGAACTGGCCTTAGAATTGGTGGGACCCAGGGTGAAGATGAAATGTGCCTCCCACCCCCCCAATGTTCCTGCCCTCTGCACTCCTTTAACAGTTGGCAGTCTGGTGTTTGCTTACAAAAGTGTCTGAATGTGTGCATTGACCTTGATATGAACACCGGTTTGTCCCTATGTTCACCATGTGGCGCTGTTTAGACACACAGCTCATCTTGGGGCAAAGTAGTGTTTTGCTCTCCACCTGATCTCAGCACGCAAGCGTTCCTGCCTCGTTCCCCATGTTGTACCTGCTAACACGCCACAGGATATCATTAGACACAACGCTGGCCACGGGTTCAGCTCGAACATGCAAATTGTCCTTGTGATGCCAAGGTGTTCACATCGCGTGTTCAACGAGGGGCCAAATTGGTGTTGGGATTGTTATGGTGCTTACACATGTGCTTAGGGGTTTTGACACCCAGTCTTTGTTATGTCTAAAGATGCCCATAGATTCTCTCTCTCAAACACACACATATCTCTGGCAAGGGGGATTCGGGGAATGGTGATTTACTGAAAGTGAGGGGATGGGGTGGGGGGCAAAGTTCTGCAGGAAGTCCCATTCCAAGGTTTTTAGAGTCATGGGTGAGGAGACAGCCCCACAAAAGTAGCCCATCCTGTGGCCTCGGGAGCCCTGGATGTGAGGTTACCAGGAGTGAGGACCGGTCCCTTTTCACCATGGTGCCCAGGCCATGGTCCGTACTGGGCCTGCGTAAGGTTGGCTGAACATAGCAGATGAGAGTTCTGAGGTGAAGCTGCGAGGAGTTCTAAGGTGGCTTCCATCCCGACTGTTTATGAGGAGAACGTGAGAGAGAATGTGTGTGGGGGTGAGGAGGGGCAGGGGTGTGTGCGTGTGCACTCACACTGAGACATCTAGCTTGGGGGTGCTGGTGTGCCTCAGTCCCGGCCTGTTCGTACGTGTGTCTGGCCATGGCCCACCCCACCCCCCGTTGGAGAGGCCTCTCCATGCCCATTAGCTTTGGGCGTTTTGTTTTTCTGTAGCTCTCTCCTTTTATTTTATTTTATTCTTTGAAAATGACAAACCCCAGCGTGAAGTGAGAGGGAAACAGCTGCCCATATGAATGGGGCTGCGCTGCCTTGCGGCCACGTCACTGCGACCCTTTTAGGCTGCCAGGCTCTTACACGGCTGCGGAATTGAGTTAATGTCATGGTTTGTTATGACAGGAGAGAAGTGGAGGATGCGGCGAGGTGGCTTCTGCTGGCCTGGGATTGGTGTGGATTTCTCAGGTGTCGGGGCTGGGCGGTGTGGAGGGGGAACCGAGCTGGGAGGAACTCTGGCTAGCGGGTCCTTCTGTGCAGCTTTGATTTTCTAGCTAAGTTCATCACGCAGGTGGAAGCGGAAATGGGGACTCATTTTCACCTCTCCGGGGCCTCTAGGGTACAGTCAGTCTTGTTCTCAGCAGAGGGACTCTGGTGCAGTAGTACGTTACTTTCCAACCTGTAAACACCCAGGGAGGCAAATCTCTATCACTTGGAACAAAACAAAGTCATTAGCATTTTTCTTTGCCCTGTTAATGAAGCTAATTAAGCTCCATGCCATGCAAAGAAACAGAGGTTTTTGAACTGGTTTAAAAATACCCTGGGATCAGAAGGTGATTTTTCTCCAGAACATGTTTATTGTTCCTCCTTGTTACCGTCAGTAGCCAAGGGTTTGTAGGTTTTTTGGATCCAGAAACAGGTGAAGGGAAGTCCTATCCCTGCCTCGACTCCTCCAAAAGATTGGCCTGTGAGACGTGCAGGAGCAGGTGGGTTTGGAAGACTTGGGAGTTGGATTGCTTGGTTCTTGCTATGGTTGCCGGGAGTGGAGCTGCAAATGGGTGTGATTGTGATTGTCCCCCCCGCTGTTTCCACCTGGCCTCATCCCTCTGAAGCGTAGCGACATTGTGAAGCCCGGGATAGGGGCGTGGCCACTCCAGAAAGCATCCGACCCTTTCTCAACATGACCAATCATGACACTTGGAAAGGGGCAAAGCCATTTCAGAAAGGGACGGGGGGAACCAGCTCTCCCACCCCGCGTTCCCTGAATGTAATTCTGCCAATACCCTGGCTTCTAGCCATAAAGGTTTTGGTTGTGGTTTAATAACAAATCATTTGATTTATGTAACGCCCCTCCTGCCAGATGGTTCAAAGTAGAGGTGAAACAAATATTCAGCAAAATGACATTATCCATCAAATGTGGGTGCTGCAAAACAAATCCGGCCCCGCTTCACCTAGATATCCATTTTGGATTTCTTTTTTGTTTTGTGCAGTTGTTCATTTTCCTGTTTTGGATTTCCAGTTGCTTAGTGTTTTGTGTTGGCTAACCTGTGCCTAAACAGCCCAGGAACAGACCAAGTGAAAAACCAAAACGAAATTAACTGAATAAACGAATAACTCGTTTTGTGCTGAGGTTCTTCCTTGGATATTTGAATAGCTATCTCAATACGCAGATAATATCCATGAATACCAAATAGGTTATTCCTCTCGCCTCTATTTCAAAGTTCTTTAAAATCCGTATCTAGTTCACCATGTGGTGTAGGGCATATTATTACCATCCTACAGATGGAGACCTGAGGCTGTCAGATAACTTATTGTTGTTCATGCCATGGTTATCTCTCGCCTCGATTACTGCGACCTCCTCCTTGCTGGCCTCCCTCGCTCTCACCTGTCCCCCCCCCCTTATCACAATCCAAAACTCTGCTGCCAAGGTAATTCACTCTGCCTCTCGCTTCGACCATGTGCAGCCTCTCCTCTTCTCTCTTCACTGGCTCCCCCTTCCCTAACGTATCCTGTTTAAACTCCTGGTATTCACGTTCAAAACACTCCACAACCAAGCTCCCCCTTACCTCTCGGACCTAATCTCCCTACGCACTCCTGCACGCACTCTCCGCTCTTCCTCCGTCCCCTCCCTCACTCTCCCTCGTTTCTCTGGCTCACCTAACCTCCTTCGACCTTTCTCCCTCACTGCCCCCCATGCCTGGAACTCCCTCCCTACCCACATCCGCCTTGCCCCCTCCCTCCGCTCCTTCAAATCCCTCCTCAAGACCCACTTTTTGGTCGCCGTCTTTCCCAATGCCTGCTAGTCGTTCCCCATATACTTACTGTCTGCCCTCTTCTGCAGACTGCTGCAACCAACCTGATTGTAACCAAGCCAAGCACACACACCTGAGACTTCGCATCCGCTTGAATGTTTGCCTTCTCCCCTGTCTCCTCTCCCTGTCTCCCCCTCCTTGTCTTTTAGATTGTAAGCCACAGGCAGGGACCACATCTATTTCTATGTTCTGTACAGTGCCAGGTACATGGCTGGCACTATATAAATGTTTATAATAATAATAATAATAATAATAAGTATTTATATAGCACCAACAATGTACCTGGTGCTTTAAAATCATTAAATCAACAATTATAGACGGGTCCCTACCCCAGTGGGCTTACAATCTAAGAAATATAAGAGTAGGGGAACAGAGGGGAAGACAAAAATACATCAAAGAAGCAGTGAAGTTGCACACGCTTCACTTAGGGGTGTGCAATTTAGTTTTCTTTGTAAAGTTACAAAAATGCTCCATTTGTTTTGGTTCCAAACCCAAATGAAACAACATTCGTTTACTTTCGTTCACTCTAATTTTTGAATACAAAATTAAATTTTAAAAAAAAAATAATTAAAACTCACTTTGTATGTGCAACACGGCTGCCGGGCTAAAGGGATGAGGAGCAAGGAAAAAGTCTGAGAAAAGAGAGAGGTGTTCAAGGAGGGATTTGATGATAGGGAGCAGGCTGAATGGATTCAGGAAGAGACTTCCTGGCATGGGGGCAGTAAGGGAGATGGGGCAGAGATGTTTCAAGGAGCAAAGGAGTCGTGAGCAGGCGAGGGTGATAACGACTTGCCGATGGCCACTCCGTCAGTTCTTGACTAAGACAAGATTTGAACTCGGATCCAAATCCATCACTTTATCCACTAGGCTACAGTGACTCCTTGTGGCATGCTTTTGGGTGCACTCTTGTTATGTAAGGCGGCAAGACTGTAAGGTTGTGTGTGTGTGTATTAGTTTGGGAGTGTTAGGTGCCTCTGATAGTAGACATGCACTCCCTACCTGTACAGATCTGTTACTGCCTTGCCACCACTTCATTGTGAATTCTGGGAAAGCATCGGAGTCTGACCGAGAGCAGGTGCAGGAATTTGGAGAGATGGGATGAGCCTGAACTTCAGCCCGAACGTTAATTGTCAAATTAGCAGCACGCTGTGAAGTGCCAGTAAATAAGAGAGAGCAGTTTGCGCTTCTGACAGAGTCCTCCTGCTCTAAGGCGGGGGCTGACGGGTGAGATTAACTCGACTCACATTTCTTTTCCCGGTCCTCTTCAAAAGCTTATTTCATTCACTTTCTTTATGGAGGTTCTGCCAAGGGTTGTCTACCCAGCATGAAGTAGATTTCCTCTCCACTCTAGCAGTAGTGCTGAATTGAGCAAATGCAGAGAAAGCAGTTTCCGTCAGAAACAAACCATTCGCCTGTGCTCACGCAATGAGGAAACTTACCGTCTTTCCCACTGTTTTCACTAGTTGCCATTCGGTAATTGCCGTTGTTTGGTACTTCTGGTAATTCTTCCTAGGCGATAGCAGCCACATAGCACGTAACATTCCTTACATGCTGCTTATGTTCACTTGTATGCGATCACAAGTTCCCTTTGTAATTTTCATCATTTTCCTTATTGGTCCTTGTTTTGGCTCCCTGAAAACTGTGTTTTGATTGTTCCTGACAGTATGGGAATAGCCATTTTTGCCTGAGCTCTATCTAGCAGTATCTTTCTGAGTCAGGCAAGTATCTGTTTTTCAAAGCCAAGAAGGATGCAGCCTGTCCAGTTGGAGGATGGAAGACCTTGCTTTCTTTCTTTCTTTCTTTCTTTCTTTCTTTCTTTCTTTCTTTCTTTCTTTCTTTCTTTCTTTCTTTCTTTAAATTTTAAACCCCATTCTGTCTATCCCGGGGGCTCTGGACATATAGATACATAACAAAATTAAAAATACACGCATAAAACCAATTAAAATTCCTCTTCTCAACCCCCCAAATCCTATCCCTGCCTACCAAATGCCTGGCCAAATAGAAGGGTCTTACATTACCTGCTGAAGAGGTAGGCTTGGCCTTTGGTGAACTTTCAGAGGGAAGAAGTTCCATAATTGTGCGGCAGCTTCCAAGAACGCTTCTTTGACATCCTTGCATTAGGAATTTGATGGGCAAATGATACCCCCGAAAGGTCAAACCTGGCTGACCTCAGAGGCCATGGTGGGACGTGAGGGAGCGGTCAGTCTTTCAGATGTGTCAGCCCCCCACAACAATGGTGCAATATAGTAGATCCTACCTAGAGCTGAAATGTGTACCCACAAAAATAGGCCTACCTGTCGAATTTCCAGTACTTGAATTGAACCAAAATTTCAGTCAAGTACCCAAGCTACTGAAATACCAACAAACCGGTATGTCAAAATACTGATTTTGTCCTGATTTAAAAAATAATAATAATTTTAAAAATGTCCCAGATTTTGGGAAAACTTTGGGATATTTTGAGTTTTGGAGCAATTTTGGATACTCGAAAAAACAGCAATTAACATTTTGGTTTTTAGAGTACTTTATTGGTATTTGGGTCCTGATTCGGGTACTGGAAATGGTAACTGAAAATATGGCTAATGCCTGTGGGTGCCAAATCAGGTACATGTTCCAGCTCTCTAATCCCACTGCATGGTTGTCACTGGTAAGCAAGCCACATGCCAGTTGTGGCCAGCAGTGATTCCACCATTTGGCAAGGGTGGCGACATGTTTGACTCTTATGTCCTTATTGGGCATCTGTTTGCATGACTGCACAGTGCCGCCCTGAGTTCCTCCTGCAGGTTCAGCCCCTAAACTGTTGTCCATTGTTGTTATGGGTTGTTCAACATCCCATCCAATCCCACAACCATCTGCAGGCAGTTGTGGCTCTATCCCATCAATGCTTTTGTGTCTCTACATTATAAGGTTCCATGGGTCCTGTGGCATTAGGGTAAGATATCATGGTTGAGCCGACTGAGAGCTTAGCCCTAATGGAATGATACTACGGCGGTGGGAGTTGGACAGATGGAGAGGGAGGTTTCACTGGATGTGGCTGGCCCTACCTTGGACTGTTAAGATTTTTTTTATATATAAAAAAGCTCTGCAGACAGAGGTAGTTGGCAAGGGAGCAAGGCCCCTGGGAGCATGCCACAGGAGGAGGGACTACTGAGAGCCTCTGTTACGGGTGAGGGGCACCAAGAACACTCTGCCCCACCATCCTCTGGGAGAACTCGGCAGGGGGGCGGAGGTCTCCTGAACAAAGATTCTCCTCAGGGCCAGCCTTAACACACGGTGACCACCCCAGACCCTGCTACTCTCTTTCAGGGGACCCCATTGCAGTCCCTGTTTTCACCAGGACAGGCTTTGAGGCCTCCACTCTCTCCTAGCAGGCCCTAAACGGCTCCTAGCAGGTTGGTTAAGGCCGCCAGGGAGACTTCGGGGTTGGTGCTGGCACGGGTGGTCAGCACCTCCCTTGAGGTCTCCTAAGGAGGCTGTGGTGTGACCTTTGCTCAAAAAAAATCACTTGATGCTGATGCCCTTGCCAGCTACCCACCTGTCTCTAACCTTCCCTCTTTAGGGAAGGTTATTGAGTGGGTGGTGGCCCAGCAACTCCAGAACTATCTTGACTGGGTTGGTTTTTTGGATCCCTTGCAGTCTGTTTTTTGTTCAGAGTATGGCACCAATACTGTACTTGTGGCCTTAGTCGACGACCTGTGCCGGAGGTGATGCTGGTGGGGAGGGCTGAGGGAGTGGAGACCCCCATCGTTGATGGGGTGCACCCTTCCTTGGATCCTCAGGTTCACAGTCTGGGGGTACTCCTTGATTCACAGCTCCGCATGGATGTCCAGGTGGCAGCTGTGATGAGGAGCGTATTTGCCAAATTACATCTGGTACGACGGTTACAGCCATATATCTCAGACTGTGACCGTGCCACCATCATCCATGCCTTCATCACCTCAAGGCTTAATTACTGTAACACGCTCTACATGGGGCTACCCAAGGTGATGGTCTGGAGGCTGCAGCTGGTGCAGAATGCAGCGGCCTACCTCCTTATGGGGACGGGCCACCGAGAGCACATAACACCAGTGCTCCATTCTCTGCATTGGCTGCCTATAGCCCTCTGGGCCTGTTTCAAGGTGCTGGTGCTGACCTATAAAGCCCTATGTAGTCTCGGCCCCACCAACCTACAGGACTGCCTCACTCCCCCCAGGTTCTGTAACGGTTGCTGCGATTGGCCAGGGTCACCCCATGTTCAGCAGGGGGCCACATTGGCGAGGGCGTTCTCAGTCACTGCACCTCACTCCCTCCTGGCGGAGGTTCCTTTGCGCCAGGACCTTCCCTCCTTCAGGCATCAATGTAAAAACTGGTGGTTCTGCCAGGCATTGGGTGACGGAGACTGGGAGGGGTGCTGTTGGGTTAGGAGGGTATGATGAATTGTTGTTTTTATTTAATTGCATGTGTATTTTATATTGTTGGTTGTGTTGTACGCTGCCCCGAGCTGCATTGACAGGAGGGGGCAGGATATTACATTATTAAATAAATAAATAAATAAACCTGACCACCTCAGGTTACATGGAGGGTGCCCCGAAGGGGGCGGAGCCACAGGGGAGGGGTCAACAGAGCTTTCACATTTTATCTTTGCTTTGGGCCCCGTAATTCTAAGGTTGGCCCTGATGCTGTTCCCTCCCACCTGCCTTCCAGGAGTGCTCTGCAGGGAAGGTCGACATTTTTTGAAGCACTCTGGTAGTTTTGAATTCTCTCTAAGGAGATTAGGGACTAATGGAGCAGTCTGTAGACCGGGCAAGGGGGTGGGCCTGCCAGAATGTTCTGCACCACAGCCTGTCCAAGAAAATAGCTCCACCTGCTTTGTGGGCCAAGTGAAAAGGGAAGGCAGGCTCCATTAAAAGGGAGACAGGGGAAGCCATGATAGGCTGGATGGAAGTGGGAGAATGGGTTCGACAGCCAGAAGTCCTCCACCCATGAAGGACTGGTTTTAGCAGATACCGTTGGTAAGGAGATTTGTAGGGATGTGCAAACGCGGTCCAGATGTTTGGAGTTCGGACCGAACTCGGTCTGTTTGGACGACCGAACCTGAACTCGATCTGAACTCTGAAATGACCGAACAGTTCAGTTGCGTTCGGATCAAGTTCGGATGAGTTTGGGAGGGAAAAACGTGACTGGAAGGCCCAGGGAGGGAGAGTCAGCTGAGGAGAAGTCTTCCTGGCACCAGGGGTAGAGAGGCTTGGAGTAGCAGCCAGCCTGCCCTATCACCATCCCTTTTCTCCTCAGACTACTGGCTTCGCAGTCTGCGATTGGACATGGGGAACCGGGGCACTAGGCTGCACAGAGGCAATGGGGCTTGCGGTAAGGTGGGCGCAGCAAGTAACAAAAGTCATTGCCCTCCTCCCCTTCCAATTCATTCTGAGCTAGCCACTGATCCTGTCAGCAGGCATTTTCAGAACTCTCCCTCTCCCAGACGTGTGTGTGCCTCCCAATCCATTGCCATCCTCCTCCTATTTCACCCATCCCACACATTTACCTCCCTAGTATCATTTATTTAGATTAGATTCAATAGATTTAGGTGTTATTTTTATTTTTTACCCATCCCTGTGTTCTTTCTCCCTACCCTCCATTGAATCCTTCCTTCCTCCCACTATATATTCCATCCCTGATTCCCTTCCCCTGTTTTTGGATTTATTTAGCGTAGGATTAGATTGATATAGGTTTCATTTCAGTTTTGTACCCCACCCTGTGTTGTTTGTTGTGAGCTGTCTGTGCCCTCCCCAATCCCTGTGTATATTTTTATTTATAATATAGATAGATATTAGATATTACATAGTTACTATAGATATAGATAGTTGTAGGAGTTAGCTTAGTTATAGAGAGAGATTAGATAGAGATAGTGTGTTGTAGTTATTCAGTTTTAATATTTTATAGTGTGTTTGTAGGACAAGGCCTTTGCAGATAATATGTTAGATTTAGTTCCATAGGTTTTAGAACAGTAATATTTAGCAGTTAGACTAAATAGCAAACGATACTGATAGCGCCCCCCTGAATGTTTGGCCGAACCAAAATCCGCCGAACCAAACGACCAAACCCGAATTTGGGTCCCGGACTGAACGACCAAACTTGGTTCCCGAACCAAACATCTGAACTGCGTTCTGTTCGCACATCCCTAGAGATTTGTACCCACAATGACCCTTTTGACACAGGATACTTGAACACTGATAAAAAGGGGGGTTACATTTTATACATGTTGCCGTACTCTAAGGGTGCCCTGCAACATGTATAATAAAATGTAACACCCATTTTATGAGTGTTAGAGCGTCTGTGTGAAAAGGGCCTTTGAGAAAGTTGTGCAGAAGTGTCCTTCCTGAACTGGGCTCCTCTTGCAGCTGAGAGAGACATCTCTCTCTGTGTATTGAAGCCGGTGGGGCTTTGGTTCTGTCTGGATGCAACTTTTTCCTTGACAAAAGGAAAGCATGCTGGCGGGGGCGCCATGGCCCAGTTAACAGGGTTCAGAGACTGCGGCGAGCCGAATGTCTTCGACAATTCATCTTCTCAGCGAGCACATTAGGATGTATCTCATTCCGCGCTGATTGCTCTCCCGCGCTATTCATTTATGGTCCTATTAATTCCTACCGCTATTATACAGTTAGATGATGCAGAACAAAGTTGCACTCATTAGCATGTGGAGGAGCATCTGCAGCGAATGGGGCGGCTTCTCCCCATCTTCTAGAGCGGAGTGAAAGGGATCAAACTTCTTTGACTGCAAACAGGATACAGAGAGGGCCCCGTATGATAGAGTCTGGGTTGGAACTGTACCTAATATTTAAAAAAAAATTATTTGTGAGTATTCTCCGAGGATCTGAGGACCGGTCCCGGGTGTTTGGCCAGTTCAAGGACCCTTGGAGAATACTCAGGAATTCTGAGGGCAGGGGGCGAAAGGGAGTCTGGAGGGCGAGGAGGGAATGGGCCAGGGAAGAGGAGGTAGAGGCCTAGCGGGGGTTCAGGGGTAGAGTACTCAACCTCTGGAGGGGTCTGGCGACGTGTGGCTTTCTCCAGGACTGGGTAAATTAAAAAAAACAAAACTGAGCATGCTCAGAAGGGCCAAATAGCCCCTTCTGAGCATGCTCAGACCTTCCCAAGATGGTGCTGGCAGCATCAGCATGCTGTGGGCGCCATCTTGGAAACATCTGAGCCCTTTTGGCCCTTCTGAGCATGCTCAGGTTTGTTTTTTTTGTTTTTTTAAACTTACCTGGCCCCAGAGGAAGCCACGTGTCACTGGATCCTGTCTGGATGGTGAGTACTTTACCCCTGATCCCCTGCTAGGCCCCTGGCCCCCCTTTCCTGGCCCCCACTGAGTTCCTGACTGCCAGAGGGTGTGTTTCCTGACAAACTTGATGAATAGCCCTCTATGGACCTGTCCCCTAAGAACCAATTCAATTCTTTTTAAAGCCCCACAACTCACAACCTTGCCTTCACGATCAAGTGCCTGCACTCAGCTACACTTGGCCAAGGCTGTCTGAAGACTGACGTTTCGGGACCCCTTTCTTGAAACTTGAGACTTTGGAAAATCCGAGTCGAATGCATCAGTCCTCTGTTTTTCAAGGAAAAACGTGGACCAACTTGCAGAACTAGTCTGGGTGGTTATGATAAGGGCTAGGACACTTGACAAATAAGGAGGCCCCAAGGAGCAGTCATTTGTTCAAATGAGGTGGTTGTTATTGATGTAGCACCAGCAATGTACCTGGCAGTGAGCAGTCATTAACCAGAGAAAGGTCCCTGCCCCTGATGGCTTACAATCATAGAAGACCAATGGTCCATCCAGCCCAGCATCCTGTCTCCAACAGTGCCCACCCCGAGTCACTTCAGCAAAGCACAAGACAGGTTGTAATGGAGTGATTTCTTCCCTGCTCTTAACTTCCAGTTCCTGACTGCCAGAGGGTGTGTCTCCTGACCAACTTGATGAATAGCCCTCTATGGACCTGTCCCCTAAGAACCAATTCAATTCTTTTTAAAGCCCCACTACTCACAACCTTGCCTTCACAACCTCCTTTGGCAACACATTCCACAAGTGAATCATACATTAATTGGAATAGTACTTCCTTTTGTTTGTTTTAAGTCTGAACTGTTTCTCGTTGCTACACAGGAATGAAATAATGGGCTCAAATGAATGGAAGGTAGATTTTGGTTACATTTCAGGAAAACCTTCCTAACGGTACGAACTGTGCAACAATGGAACAAGCTCCGTAGGGGAGGTTGTAGGCTCCCCATTGGTGGAGATCTTCAAAAAGAGGCTGGACGGCCATCTGCCGGGGATGTTGTAGCTGTAGACATCCTGCATCCAAGCAGGGGTTCGGAATAGATGACCCTCAAGGACCCTTCCAACTCTTAAGACTCTATGATCTGAGAGGCAGACATGTAAACTTCTTAAGCCCCACACAGAGACCTCATTCTATGGGGGTTTGGGCTTTTTGCTGTAAACCTCATCAGGAAGGCTTTGGTTTAATAGGTAACAAACAGCATGGAGGGGAGAAAGGTTCTCCCACCAAGGCCACACGCTGTTCGTGTCCTCAACACTTTGCCGAGAGATGCGGCACAACACAAGCTTGGATGGAATTCAACCTGTTGTATCCTTTGGGGGGGAAGGTTTTAAATCCCGGGAAATCCTGCGAGGTCGCGGGCCCAGTTTCCTATATTGTTTGGGCCTTAGAGCCTTGAAGGGGAATCTAGGCATATTCTGGGAGTGACAGAAGGCAGAGGTCCCTCTTGCCCCATTTTGGGCAAATAACATTTTGATTCAATTCCTGTATGAATAATTATTTTTTTTCCTGCTAAAATTAATCCATCGTTTGAATTGGATAGAGAATGCTTCCTTCCCTTACACCAGTCCCTCAGCAACAGCTCAAATGGGAACCTGATTTGGACAATACCTGCATTTTGTGAAACCATTTCAGGTATCCAAATTGGTATCCAAATACAATTTGAGTATGGAATACTTACCAAAAAATGGGTTTTACGTGTTTTGAGTACCTAAAATTACTAGGGATGGGCGAACAGAACAGAGTTCGGAAATTCGGTTCAGTTCAGTTCAGTTTGAAATTTGAGTTCGGTTTGAAATTTGAGTTCGGTTTGAAATTCGAGTTCGGTTCGGAAGTTCAGTTCGGTCGACCTAACAGACTGAGTTCGGTCGAATTCCGAACTTCCGAACCAAGTTCGGCCATTCAAAACCATTTTTGTGTGTGTGT
Organism: Sphenodon punctatus; assembly: GCA_003113815.1. Taxonomy (NCBI): domain Eukaryota; kingdom Metazoa; phylum Chordata; class Lepidosauria; order Sphenodontia; family Sphenodontidae; genus Sphenodon; species Sphenodon punctatus. The sequence continues at coordinate 5,843,460 of QEPC01000343.1, forward strand.
GTTGCCACTAGGGATGGGCGAACAGAACGGAGATTGGTTTGGTTTGGCTTGAAATTTGAGTTCAGTTTGGAAGTTCAGTTCGGTCAACCGAACAGACCTTGTTCGGTCCGAACTCCGAATTTCCAAACCGCGTTCGCCCATCCCTGAAAATTACCCCCAAACTGGAAAACATTGGGGAGGGGGGATAAAAATCCAGGACCAGAAGTCAAGAAATTGGAATAACAACAATGGGCATTTTTACACACACGCTAAAGTTCCAGATTTTTTAATCTTCTAGGTTTACAAGTCCACAAGTAAGTTCCAATTGATTTTTCACACACACACTGCCCTGAGGCAGCCCAAAGAAGTCACAGCTGTAGACGTGACAGGCTGCCATGGAAACCAAGTGACCACAGCTGCCTGGAGCAAAGCATTTTACCTGGAGAAGGTTTTACACACACAAGTTCTGGGAGAAGTTCTACGCAGAAGTTCAAAGAACCAGATGTTTAAGATCTGGGTGAGTGATTTAGACACACAGAAAGTTCAGGATGTAACAGCAAACATCCAGGAGAAATGTGTGTGTAAAAACACCCAGTACTTCAAGATACTGAAAATTACCCAAAATATCCAAGTCAAATTGGGTACATTTGACGGGTATATCTGTTTCAGCCCTCACTGAATTGATGACCACATGTGGAGAAAGAATAAGACAGAGGTTGTTTGGTGTGTGCTCTCAGGCCATTGACTGATTCAATGACACAGGGTCTCAGTTTGTGTTGAAAGAGGGTACCTGCAAAAAAAGGTAACTGGTCGAATTTCCAGTACCTGAATCAACCCAGTAATGATTGGGTACCATGTGCTACCTCCTTACAACTTGATTGGGTACCCAATGTCTCGAAATGTCAACTTCTGGTTTCAGAATGTCAACTTCCGGTACCGTTTTGCAATTTTTTGGTAGATATCCTGACACCTGACATTGATTTATTGGGTTTCCATCAAGTTAGAACAGTTTTTCAGCAACTTATGATTCCAGAAAACTACTTGCAGTACCAATGTTTCAAACTTTTTTTCCTATTTTTTTCTTAAAACATTTATTTATAGGTTTCTCGTCCCAGAAAATCACCTTCCTGATGCTGAAAAGTTAACTTCTTGTCCCAGGAAACTACTTCAGCACCTAAACTGAAAAATGTTTTTAAAAAACATTTATGCTAATTTTTTTGTTTTCAAACTCGATATACCAGTTGGTATACTGATACGATTGGGAACTGGTAAACTGAAAAATTGGTACCGAAAGTACCTAATTGGGGGGATTTTCAAGTACACGGGTAAGGTACCTGATCCAGTAACTGGAAAATGTGTTTATTAACCACAGGTACTACTAAATTGAGTACCTGTTTCAGCTCTAGTCCCCAGTAGATGCTGGGCCACGACTCCATAGTTTGGGTTGCCACCTCTTTGGGTGTCACCTGGAGACTCTGTAATCCTAGAGCTGAAACAAAGAGCAAGAAAAAAAAAGATCCATGGTTGATACCCACTATTCTGGATAATTGGGTGGTGGTTTGGTAATTATCTGGTAACTGCAAAGGTTAACCACCGAACTGGAATACCAGATATTGCTGATTATGAATTACCATTTACCAAAGTTCCATTTACTGTTTACCACATAAACCAAACCAAGTCTGGATGGAGGGGTTTAAAAAAAATTAAAATAAAGAGAAGTAGTATTAGTAGTTGATCTGAACTCCCAATCCACTTTTAAAGCGGTGCTGGAACTCCCATTGCCTCCCTCATATGTAACACTAATCCGGGGCTCATTTGAGATGTTCTGGGGCCCTGTGGACATCCGATTTAATCAATGTTACGTTTGAGTCCACCCAGAGTCTCTGAGTTCCATGTTAGCTAAGAGGGCACCCATGACTACCTGGGCATTTCAGGGTCAGCAGCGGTGAAGCCATGTCAGAAACTGGGTGGGCCATGGGAGCTTTCCTGCCTTTTTTCCAGTATGTCCCCGCCCCTGTGTGGACATCATGATGTTATGATGCTAAGCAAAGGCAGCGTTATGAGGGTCATGTCAGGAAGGGGGTTTGATGTTACAATACTGTGTAAGGAGTATGGTAGGTTACATCAGAAAGGGCTCTGGAAGCCCCTTTTCCCTTTGAGTCACTACAGAGTAGTTGCTAACGGCTGCCAGAGCCAACGTGCTTAATGGTAACTAGATGCTCTGCTAACAGTTCATTAGGGAGTATACTAGGGGTGTGCGAACAGAACACGGTTTGGATGTTCAGCCGTTCAGTCATTCGGTTTGGAAACCGAGTACAGGTTCGGTCATTCGGTTTGGAAACCGAGTACAGGTTTGGTCATTTGGTTCAGGAACCGAGTTCGGTTGTTCGGGTCGACGGAGTTCGGTTTGGCCAAACATTCGGAAATCGGTATCGATATCAGTACCGATATCGATACCGATTTTGAAGATTTTATTTTTGGTATCAGTATCGTTTGGCCCTGAGACACTTAAGCTTGTTATTTTTATGTCTTGTTATATTGTTAACTAAATGGAATATCTAATAACACAAAGGCCTAGTCCTACAAACACACTGTGGGTATTTTCAGACGTTACGAGATCACAGTCAACCACAGTGAATCTGCACAAGGTGAAAGTGATTCCTTAATGTCTGATGGGGGGAACTGCTTTTCCCCCCCAAGATGTTCACCCCCGTAAATCACGGGGGGGAATCAAATTCACCGCGCGATCGGAGGTCCTGGTTGGACCATCCCCGATCGCGTGGTGAATGAGATTCCCCCCCGTGATGAAGGGGACAGTAACATCTGTCCCCTGACCACGGCCCAGAATCCGCGGTGGGATTCTGGGCCATGGTCAATGCCGGGGGAGGGTGCGGCCGGGCGTTGTGGCCACATTGGCCGCGGTCCCTGTCCATCTCCTGGAGGGTGGGCGGCTGGGGAAGTGGGGGGGGGCAGTGCTGTGCACCTGCACGTTGCGCCGAGCAGCCCCGCACCCTCCCTGGATTCCCTGCCGGGATTGGCCACTGCGTCTGTTAGCCCGTGATGCAGTGGCCCCGGCATGGAATCAAAGGGTTGTTTCCGTGCCGGGGCCAATTGGCCCCGTCACGTCTGAAAATACCATATAAAACTGAAAAACTACTCTGTCTATCTGTCCATCTGTCTGTTGTAACATCTCTCTCTCTCTCTCTCTCTCTCTCTCTCTCTCTGTGTATATATATATATATATATGTGTGTGTGTGTATGTGTGTATATATACACACACACACACACACACACACACACACACACACACACACAGAGGGATGGGGGGGTGGGGAATACAGACAACTCACAACAAACAACACAGGGAGGGGTAAAAAACTGAAATGAAATCTAAATCAATCTAATGCTACTCTAAATAAATACAAAAACAGGGGAAGGGAATCAGGGATGGTATTTATATTGGGAGGAGGGGAAGGATTCAATGGAAGGTAGGAAGAAAACACAGGGATGGGTAAAAAATAAAATAATGCCTAAATATATCTAATCTAATCTAAATAAATAATACTATGGAGGTAAATGTGTGGGATGGGTGAAATAGGAGGAGGATGGCAATGGATTAGGAACACAAACTGCTGGGAGAGGGAGACTTCTGAAAACGCCTGCTGACAGGATCAGTGGCTAGCTCAGAAGGTGTTGTAAGGGGGAAGGGCAATGACTTTTTTTACTTGCTGTGCCCACCTTACCACAAGCCCCACTGGCTCTGTGCAGCCTTGCCCCCCTTTCCCCCATGTCCAATCACGGACTGCGAAACCAGTGGTCTGAGGAGAAAAGGGATGGTGATTGGGCAGGCTGGCTGCTACTCCAAGTCTCTCCACCCCTGGTGCCCCTGGAAGTCTGTTCCTCAGCTGCCTCCCCTCCCTGTGCCTGCCACTCACGTTTTTCCCGCCCGAACTCATCTGAAATCACCCGAACGGTACCGAACTGTTCGGTCGTTTCAGGGTTCGGTCAGTTCGGGTTCGGTTCGGAAGTCTGGTTCGGTCATCCGAACAGACCATGTTCAGTCCGAATTCCGAACATCCGAACCGCATTTGCACATCCCTAGTGTATATCACTGATGTACTGGCAGGACAGTGCAAGAAGACTGGACTTCAAAATTATGGGGCCTCGACAAAAAAAAATATAATAGAGGGGACACTGTTATAATGCTGTTACTGAGGGCCCCTATCCCCACCACTGGGGCCCACGGTGACTGCTGCTGTTACCCAGGCTACTGCTAGGCCTCCATTGTTCCTGCTGCGGCTGCCTCTATCAGAGCCACCACTGCTTGGGCCTACTCAGTAGTGCTCCAACAGCAGTTCCGACAATAGATGAGGCAGCGGTAGAACTAGACCCCTGCGGACCGTGAGCCCCAGGGTAACTGATCCATCCTGTGGAGATTTTCTGATAACGCAAGTGCTAGAGGCTTGTGCTCTGAAAGCAGGAGGACAGGATTTCTAGTCCTGTGGTCGCCAGGAAATTTCCAGCTAGAGGTGTGCACCAGGGACTCATGTCGTTTTTCATTTTCAGTGTCCATGAAATTTGGCAGGGCTGTATCTCACATCTTCAGGATCATCTCTGCCAAATATCAGAAAGATGCAATAAAGGGTCCCAATTTTTTATGCCTCCACAGCATATGCAGAGAAGGAGCCTATGCCAGGGATTCTCTTACGTGTCACTGTGGTATAAGATCGGTTTGTGATGCCAATTGGCCAGCAGAAATGTCAACCAAATATCATCATTCTGTGCTGTGACCATCCAAACATCTCTCCCCCACTTGTTACTGGGAAGTCAGAAGCATCTGTTTAGGAAAGAGCCAATAGGGATTCTCTTACATACTCTGTCTCAGTGCTGCAGGATGGGATTGTGATGATGATTGGCCATCCTGGATGTGTAATCCATGTCTCCTTATTGCTGGAATGCTATCCCCAAAGTTCCAGTTATCTCCCTTCTATGCTCGCCTCAGGACTGCCCCCTATGCCCGCCTCGAATCCACCACTGATTGATCCTGTAAAGCTGGAAGCATGCAGTAATTGGTTAGTGAATGTATCTGTCAGTCTGTTGGGTTGCTCCCCATCCTCCCTCCTACAGCCTCCCTCCCCCTGCCATGCCAGGTGCCTGCCTCTGACTGGCACTGCATGTACTGCTATTTATTTGAATAATGGTCTTCAAGGGGACAAATTCAATTGCTTATAAAATGGGGGCCCTTTATCAAATTGTCCTGTACTTTGACAGAGATGACAAGGAAGGTATGTGGTACATTACTTCCAAATGTCTTTTAAACAGAATGGAATATGAAAAAGATACAGCCAGAAGTGCACTTTCAAGTTAATGGCTTATAATATCAGAAACCTGTATCCAATCTTTCTAAAATTTGGCGCAATTGGTAATCTTATGGAGGGACATAACCTTCCCAGGTTTCATGCAAATCGGACAAAAGATAAAGAAGTTGTAACCATGAATGTATATGGAGCATTTCTTAAAATCACAATATTCAATTGCTTCTAAAATAGGTTCCCTTTATCCAATCCTTTCAAAACTTGGTACACATAATGCCCTCCATTGGCGGTATAATCTCTTCAAGTTTCATCAGAATTGAATAAGAAAAGATATAGCCAGAAATACAATTTTCAGTGGTTTTACATTATTTTTCAGGGTTGTTTTTACATTATTTTGAAAACAAAAAATAACAAAAAGAAAAACGAATCTTTGTCATTTTCATTTTTACAATAACAAAAAAAGAAAATCTTTTTTTTCTTTTCATTTTTGTTAAAATAACGAAAATGAATTGCACCCCCCTATTCCTGATTTCCTGTGGTGCACACCAACGTGGAAGCCTCAAAGAGCAAGCTGGCCACAGATTTGTTACAATCTGTTCTTTCCGTTCCCCCTTTCTTCTTTATCCCCTTTTTAATTTGCACGCCTGACCTTTCGGCGAGCAGGGCAGCAAGCGCGTGGATATTTACACAGTAGTAGTTCAGTGGCCGAATGATATTTCGGAGACAGACTGGCCGGTTTCTCTGGGAGTCCCAGGGCTTTGACTCAACCTGGTTACCCACGCTGCCTTCCTGGCACCTCATCGGAGTTTAATTCCTTCAGGCCATGGCAGGGGTCTTGACATCAGCTTAGCTGTCCGCGAGCTGCCTGCTGATGGGTAAATAGGAGCGCGGTACTGACATTTCAAGAGTGCTAATAACCCTGGAAATATCATCAGGGACTCTTTGGAGCTCAGGAAAGAGCATAACCCCTTCCCATTAGTCGGCAGGCTCGGAGCCGCGCCATATTTTAGTTTTTATTAATTACTAGGAGCATGGGAGCAGATTGGCGATCTGCTGCGTGAGGGAGCGCAGGTCACAATTTGGAAACAAAGGGCGTATTTATGTCGCATGTCAGCCACTCAGACTGAAATACAGGGTGTTAGTGATGGAACGTGATGTAGTAACAGACGGCCTCCCCTTCCCAGCCATGGTGCCAGAGATTTACAGAGCCCTCCTTCCGTACCGCATAGATCATAGCCTTCTGCTCTACATGATCTCGTTTTGCCCGCCCTTCCTCCCTTTACATCTTCATTGAATCTCTCTGCCTGGCACATTTTGGTGAGGGCATGATTTTGCGGCTAGGCTCAGCTGCATGGAGCAGATTTAATGCTCTTGCAGGGATAGTAACCATTAATCTCTGTATCCAATCCAGGGACCTGACTCAAGGGTAGAGCTGAAGCAGGTACCTCATTTGGTATCCATGAGTTATATCTGCAGCCGTAGCTGAGGTGGTAGAGCGTATGCTTTGCACGTATAAGGTCCCAAGTTTAATCCCTGGCATCTCCAATTCAGGATCTCCGGTAGCACGCCTGGGTGAGGCCTCTGCTTGAGACCCTCGAGAGCCATTTTAAAAACTCTACTGCCGTGTCAGGTTGTGACAATACTGGGCTAAGATGGACCATTAGTCTGACTCAGGCAGCAACTTATTAGGGATGGACGAACAGAACCGAGTTCGGAAATTCGGTTCGGTTCAGTTCGGAAATTCGATTCGGAAGTTCGGTCGACCGAACTATTCAAGTTTGGTCCGAACTTCCGAACAAAGTTCGGAAATTCAAACCCCATTGAACTAAATGGAATATTATCTTTAAGGGATGGACAAACAGCCATGTTAGAAAATTTGGTTCAGTTCGAAAATAGAGTTCGGTTTGGAAGTTCGGTTCGGTCGACTGAACTGGTCGAGTTCGGTCTGAACTCTGAACTTCTGAACCGCGTTCACCCATCCCTATTCTTTATATTCTTATACCTGCATTTTCAAATACTGTGTTGGGTACCCAAGTACTAGGGAATGGGACTGCAGGAAGAATTTCTGTTTCTGATTTTTTTTAAAATTTCGGTTCTTTATGAATTTTGGATTTTGTTTGGGTTTCAGATTTTTGGGTTTCGGATTTTTTTCCCCCTACAATTGAAGTCAATGTGAACAAGTCACAATAAAAAAAAACCCCAAACCGGCACAATGCAAAAAAACAACAAACCCAAACAAAACAAAATCCATCTAAAAGAACTGAAACGCTGGGACCAAAAAAGTACAAATTTTTGGATTAATCCTAAATAGCCATTTTTGGGTAATTTTGGTTCTATCCAAAACCAACATTCCCATCCCCACCAAGTATTGATCAGGTCTCTGGATGCCCCCAAATCAGTGATTTCCAGTAGTTATTTGTGGATTTTCCAGTTACTGATTGGTAAATTGGAATGGAAAAATCGGATCCAGAAGTGGACATTCCAGGAATTCCAGGACACTGGATATCGAAAACTGGTTGGAATCGGGTACCAAGGCATTCCCGACATTTTAAACTTGTTTCAGGCACCAGATGTTTGACGGGTACTCATACCTTTAGGCACTTGTTTCAGCTTGAATCCAGGGCACTCTTTTCATTGCAGAATGAGGGCTCCAAGAAAAGCCACTTCTCTGGGTTTTACCTGGAAATTCTGGAGCCTTGGGGCCTGCCCATTTTTTGACACGGCCTCCCTAAGACGTCTCAGTTCCTCCAGATTACTGGGGCGTTCCTAGTGGTTCCAAAAACCTGGAGAGATGGAAATGCTACATGTGAAGAAGGTTCACCCCAGGGGGATACACAGACCAGTCTAGAGAGTTCAGCATCTCTTGGTGTCTGTGCTGAGTCCTGGCACAAAGCAAGGTCCTCCACTAGCAAGATGATCCGTACTAGATCAGAGGGCATTTGCCAGCCAGGGGCTAGGTGTGCCCACTGTCCCCTAATGGTTTTAGAACCCCAGCCTGAGTAGCAAATTCCCATCTCTTAGGTCTCCCTTATTGTAGCTTGAACAAGGATTGTCTACTAGGATCAGGTGGGCCAGTGGTAGCTACCATGGTGGGAGGGGGCTGTTGAACCCGGGCCTATGGATTCCAGAGGGGCCCTTTGCACTGCCTGAATTATGGGGGGCTCGGGGGCCCCTGGCCCCTCTACCTTATTTGATGCACTCCTTAGCTACTGGTTTTAGAAGGCTACAGGGGGAGCATGATTTCATTGCCCCCCACCCCCCTTTTTCCGTATAATTTGAGCTCTGGTCCTTTGCAGTACCCCTGCCCACTCTGAAAAATTTCCTGGCATCGCTCAGGCCCCTTACAAAAGGCCCCACCAAAGAGGAGTTGTCAGAGTGGGCAGGGGTGGGTGGAATGCTGGCTTCGCCCGTCTTCCAGTGGAGATGTTGCTACTCTGGGCAGGCTTTCTCAGAGCCGGAATATCCACCACTACCTTTGTGGGGAGAGGCTTAAGCTAGACAGGAGATCCCATTTAGGGAGACTCTGCTTTGTTGCCTTTATGGAAGCTCCTAATTGGGACATGAGCCCAGGCCAGCCTCAGCCTTGCTACCGCAGTGGAAGTGGGAGTTCAGGCTCCTCGCTGTGGGTCTTGCAATGCGAACCCATGCCCCTCCCTTGGATGGGCAGGGGAGCACCGCGCCCCCCCCCGTCCCCGGTATTAATGCTGTGCCACACTCCCTCTTGTTTCCTGGCTGGCAGCCTGCACTGATATCACAGAGGTAGCCCTGCTGGGGAATTACAAAGGCAACCGAGAAGGGGAACTTAAAATAGCTCTCCCCGCGCGGCAGCGGGGTTGGGGAAGGCCAGCTTCTGCCTGACACAGTGACAGTCTTCTGCCCTGGGCTAAGCTCTCTTCTTTGAACACGCTGCATCTCTCCTAATTGAATCCTGCCACGGGAAAGGGCTTCGGTGCCTATTTGACCCTGCTAACCTCCCTGCTTAATGAGGGGAAAGCCCCAAACCGGCTGAGGTACAGAACTGAAAGGGGAAGTAACAGGGACAAGAAAATTGCAGGGCAAAGGAGAGGCAGGACTGGCATGTGTCCCGGGAGCCTAGGAGGCAGTAGTGTAACTAGGTCTAATAGGGCCCTGGGGCAAGCTCTCTCTTAAGATTTCTTCTTTAAGACCCCACTGAACATCACAGGCAGATCCACCGCTATTTCCCCAAGCCGCTGGGCAAATTTGAATGCTAGTAGCAGGAGGGAGAAAAACGACAGCTTTCCCCCTGGTTAATGCTGAAATGGATCATGGATAGAGCTGAAACAGGTATGGGGGGGGAGGGGGGTCAGATATACCCATCAAATTCACAGTACACAAATCAACTCTGAAATTTTGGGTACTTTTCAGTACCCCAAAGCAGTTTCTGACTGGGTATCTGAAATACAGAAATACAATTTTTTTCCTCCCAAATTTTTGACTTCCAGTTCTGGATTTTAGAAGAGAAAAAAATGAGTATTATGAGGGTGAGGGTTTGGGGAATTTCAGGTTACTGAAAATCAAAACGTCAAAAATTTGAGTAGTCAGATCCCCGAGCAGGATTTGAGTACTGATTTGGGTACTCAAAATGGCACCCGAAAACGTGAATATTCCTGTTCCCACACTGATCCTGGGTTTATTACCCCAGAGTATTATCTGCATATCTAGGTGGTCCTTCGGGGACTCATTCCATGTCAGCGACCACAATCCCAAACCGCTCTGCGTGGGTCCCGCCCCCCACAATGCATTTCCAATGGACATGCGCAGGTGCAAATTACGCGCAGGATCTGCAAGGCATGGGATTGGCCCCACTGACCATCACCTAGCAGATTTTTGGGAGGAATATTATGTATCGGTTTTCCATACATCTGCTTTTTTGGCTAGGTTATTTTGGCCATTTTGGAATTTCGGTTGCATCATTTCAGGAATTGCGCATGGGCAAATCTTGCTGACATGAAAAAAGCAAAATGACCAAAAAACCCTCAAATAATAAAGCTAAAAATGCAGAAACAAGCCAAAAAAGATTAAATAAAATTTGTATCTAATGGAGCATGGATGGTTTATTTATTTATTTATTTATTTATTTATTTGAATTTTTAGCTTGCCCTGTCCCAAGCTTACAATACATAAATAGCATATAAAGTACATGGTTAAAATCCTCAATTTGGACTAAAAAAGACCACCATCCAAAACTTTCCTCTATCCCCACCTACCAGATGCCTGGCCAAACAATAAAGCCGTACATTGGTTCTGGAAGATGAGCAGGCTGTAATTACCTGAACCACCATTTTGGGTTCAGGTAGTGAAGATTTGACAGCTTTACATGTTTGTTTGTTTTTCCCCAGGTACCCATTTTACCTTTCCTCATGATGGCTCTGCTGATGACAGGGACAGGCACCGGCCTGCAATTAGATTTTTGCTCTCCTCAGGTCAGCAGGTGCCAGCACTGCTAGACTCCTTTTTTCACCAAGTTGCAACCTGTGTCTTGTGCGCGTCCTGCTCCTTGTCTTACATTCATACATATTCAGCAACTCTTCTGCCAGAGCCTTTGAGCCGAGGGATGTCACATAGCAAGAATCTTGACTCTGGTCTGCAAAAAGTGTTACACAGACTTTCTTGACCTGACTCCCGCTGGGATTCCTCCTCCAGTGCTCCGTGCTCCTGTCCTTAAAGTCTGAACATTTCAGTCAGAGGAACCTTTGACAGAATGGCTCTTAGGCTGTTTGCACTGCTGGTTAGAGAGCGGGCATTGAGCTAGCTTGTCACACGTAGATATGACAAGGCACCTCATTCTGATCTGCTGTTTCTGTCCTGGGATCCAGCTGTTGCGCAGCTCTGTCAAGGCATCTCTCTGTAGGGCTAAAACAGAAATTCGGTTCAGATTCCACCTTCCACATATCTGCCTGTTCCGATCGAGTCTGGCAAAACGTGGACTGGACTGTGAACCCGTTTGTATTTGGCCTGAGCTCTACATCGACCGTGGCCCGCACTGCACGTACACCGCCCTGCATTGTGCATGTGAAATATGGAAGGGAGTAGGGCTGGGCGAACGTGGTTCGGAGTTCGGCCCGAACTCGGCCTGTTCAGACGACCGAACCAAACTTCCGAACACGAACGGGCCGAACCGAACTCAATCCGAATGTCGAAATGACCGAACAGTTTGGTAAGTTCGGATCATGTTTGGGTGAGTTCAGGTGGCAAAAAAAGCTTCTATGTAAAAGGTCAAACGTGACAGGGAGGGGTAGTACTAGTCACTGAAGAGCAAACTTCCAGGCACCAGAGGCTTGCAAGAAATGAAACTATCTGCCTCCCCCCTTCCCAACACCTTCTGAGCTAGTCACTGTTCCTGAACAGCAGGCGTTGAGTAGGATTATTAGATTGCTTTAAGTTTCATTTCAGTTTTG
>QEPC01000343.1:5860535-5871687 GCA_003113815.1 Sphenodon punctatus
GGAGGGAGGCCGGACTGACCAGCCCCCGCACCACCCGAAACAGCTCCGCTGGGCGTGACTTTGCAGATGCTATGAGGACAGCAAGGAACTCCTTCCTTGCTGTCCTCTCAGCCTCAACATAGGACCGCAAATGGGCCCTATGGAGAAGTCAGTCGGAATCAGATCGAGCCCGATGTCAGCATCACTTCAGCCTCCTGCCTACTCGTTTCATACACCACAGCCCTTTTTGAATTGAAATGTGTAGCCCATTTCCCACCCACAAGTAATACCCACAATTTTGGGTAGTCTCTTGGGTGTCTGATTGGTACCACCAGGTCAGGCCCCCAATTACCTGAAATACCAGGTGTTGACGTTGCCAAGTTACCAATTATCCATTTTACTGATGGATTTTGGTAACCGAACCAGTAAATTGGTATGGAAGGTGGCCAAATCGGTATGAGAAGTCACTAAATCGGTACATCGAGTAGCCTGTCAGGCACCACTTGGGTACCAGTTAGTACCTGATGATACCAGGTTGGAGCTGAAATGGGTACTTAGTTTAGTAGCTGTGGTTAATACCTGCAATTTCGTGTTCTGTGTCAGGTTTCTGCCAGGCTACTCGACCAGCGATCAGGGACCTGAATCCCCCCAGTACTGGTAATTACCGTAAGCAATTTAGTGATTTTCCCCCCAGTTACTGCTCAGTCAATCAGTATGGAAAACCGAAAAATCGGGACCATTAATTAATATTCCAGAAATGTACATTGATATTCTGTTTGATGGGAGCTGGGGGAAAACAACAGGGAATGGATCCCCCATTGTGACCTGTTGGGTGTTTCTCTCAAGCCACCGTGATTGGCCACTGTCGGAGACAGGATGCTGGACTATATGGACCATTGGCCTGGCCCAGTCTGGCACTGCTTATGTTCTTATGGGTCCAGAAGTCGATATTCCAGGTCATCGGGCACTCAGATTGGGCACTAATTAGGTACCGATTAGTTCCCGAATGCTGTGGGTGAATGCAAGTACTGGAAATTTGATGAGTATACCCATTTGTGTGGGCACTCGTTTCAGCTCTAGTTATCTCTCCTGGGTTTGACCTGGAGTTTCCTGGGTTTTAATTTCTCATCTCCTAGGGAAGCCCATTTCCTCCAATGGGTGCAGCCAGTTGAGCTGTGGCAGCCCGACCCCCATGAAGTCTTTTGGGAGATGGTCACAGGGAAGCCCGGCGAGTCAGCCGCCACCGGAGTTGCTGCCACAACTGAGGCAAGCCGCAGTGCCAACCATGTGAGCAGGCACTGACCATGACATGGCTGCTGATGATGGGCGACAGAGCCCACTGCTCAAGGCCCCGCAGTGATACTCCGCATGTGGCAGGGCAAGCGTGGCCCTGGCACACAAGTTGCCCTGACTCGGGCAACCTTACTCCATGATGGGTAAGGCTGCTCCATGACGCGTCCTTGGAATTTTTCTGAGGACGCGTCACGTCGCAGCTGACTGCTCATCCCACCACAGTGTGGGGTGGGTGGAAACATCTGGAGGGTGCCTCACTGGCCATGAGATGCATTGTCCAGAGTGGGGGTAACGCGGCTCAAGGCATGGTAGCTTCCCCACTCTCTCTTGTGTAGCTTCACCTTTTGTGTGTTGCTCAACTTGGTACCTCCGCTTCATTGACTGTTTATGTTTTTAGCTCCTCAACGTTCCCAAAGAGGGGTGTCAAGGAGGGGAGTGAGCTATTTAGCCCAGTTCCTCCCTGTTTGTTTGAATGGAGGTAGAAGGAGAAAGTTTCCAGTTCCTGGATCTGGTCAATGGATCCAGTCCCTACTTTCGAGCAGTGAAAGACAAAGCTCAGGAGAAAGGAGCAGAGATGAGGTTAAGTATTCAAGGAGAAAGCATAGTTCCATGGCATAGATCTATGATCAGGACGTTCCCCTTGTTTCCCCCATCTCAGCACACACCTTGAGCACCCCTTCCCCCAACTCCTATCCAGTACAGTGACCCATTGGAGGGAAAAGATACCCAACCCCTGATCTAAGGTATTAAATGGCCAGCGTTCATTCTCTCTCTTGAGGACCGTCTGGGAAAGAGAGATTTATTCCGGCCAGTTTATCACGAGTAAATCTCCTCCGTTGACTCAATTTTAACGAGAAACAAGCACTTTATAATAACTGCAGGAGATTAAGCAGCAACGGACCCTCTAACCGTTAACCTGAAGAAAATGTAACAATAAATTAAACATATTAATGAACCTGTACTACACGCTCCAAATTTGTTAGGTAAATTGTACAGTTATTAACACTCAACTTGACTTATCGCAATTCATCATTGCTTGGGAAATGGACTCAAAACAGCCGAACCACAGAGCCTAGAGGAGCCTGGGTAAATAATAACAGAAGCCAGCGTCACCCTGGGGAAGCAAAAATTAGCATACTCGAATCCAGGTGTAAAGAGCGATTCCCCAACTGTCCTTTCTTTTCCATTCAGCTCTTAGGTTGAGGCCATTGAAATAAGTAGCACATTTGGTACCGTCTGGTAATACCTGCATTTCTGAGTACTTTATCAGATGCCCCATCGGTACCTGAATACTGAGTCAGGCACCCATTTACCCCCAAATACCAGGTATTACTGATATTTATTGAGTTGCTGGTTTACAGTTTTACTGATTGGTAAATTGGTACAGAAATGGCTCATTATGGCCCGCATCCCTGAGTGGACTACATGCTTTCATCCCACCAGCCTGTCTCACTGGCCTTGGTGTTTTGCCTATAGCTGAAACAAATAGTTACAGTCCGGTGCTCGCTGTGACTTGTTTGTCGACTTTTTTTGTGTTTAAAATTGCTTGGATCCACCATGATTTTGATGCCAGCACCGTGCTTTTGGTAGTGGAAGAACCAGAAGTAATGGAAGCTCTGCCTTGTTTTATGTTATGGCATCAGTTTCAGTGGGTGTCGCCCGCTGACATGGGGGATGTCCTTGCAACTGTTAGGGCCACCTGTTGTGAACTTGACCCATGCTTGCCCTGGCTGGTGGCCAGCCAGGAGACGTTGGGACTGTTGTTAGGTGGGGTGGTCAATGCCTCCCCAAGGGAGGGCAGAGTGCCCGACTGTCTCAAGGAGGAGGTGGTGCAGCATCTGCTCAAGAAACCATCTTTGGACGTTGACTCCCTGACCAGCTATTGACCGGTCTCTAACCTTCCCTTTTTAGGGAAGGTTATTGAACAGGTGGTGGCCCAGCAGCTTCAGGGGCATTCTGGACCATGTCAGTTTTGTGGCTCCCTTGTATTATGGCTTCCGACAGGGTTTTGGCATGGAGACTGTGCTTGTGGCCTTGGTTGATGACTTCTACTGTGAGTTGGACCAGGGTCGTTCGACCCTGTTGATCCTGTTAGATCTCTCGGCTGCATTTGACACTGTTGAGCATGAGATGTCAGTGGCCCGCTTGCAGGACCATGCTGGGGTGCGTGGGACTGTTCTTGAATGGTTCCATTCTTTCCTGGCTGGGAGAACTCAACGTGTGATACTGGGTGATTGTTCATCATCTCCCCGGGACCTCACGCGTGGAGTCCCGCAAGGTTCTATTTTGTCCCCTCTCCTGGTCAACATGTCTATGCAGCTTTTGGGCGAGGTCATCAGAGGGTTTGGTGTGTGGTGTCATCAATATGATGACAACACACAACTTTACTATCCTTTTCAGCTGACCCAGGCCTGGCAGTCTTGGTGCTTACCTAGTGTCTGGTGGCTGTGGGGGATTGGATGAAGGTGAGCTATCTGAAGCTGAATCCTGACAAGACACAAGCGATGCTGGTGGGAGGTGCTGAGGGAATGGTCAAAAATGATCAAGGGTATGGAACGGCTTCTGTATGAGGAGAGGCTGGATAGGTTACAGTTAGAGCTGAAATGGGTAGCTCATTTGCTACTTACGGGTAGTAATCGCATTTTCGCATACCTCATCAGGTACTTGCTGGGCCCCAATTACCAAATACCGATAGGGTGCCCGGATACCCCAAAAAATCAGTAATTCTCTGTACCGATCCCCGCCCACCACATTTTTTGATAAATCAAAACAGAAAACCAAAAAATCAGGACTAGGGTGTGCATCCATAATATTTTCCATTAGTTACAAAAATGAACGGAGCACCATTCATTTTCGTAACGAATATTACGGAAATGAATGAATAAGCGAACAACATCTTTTTTTTTGTTTTAAAAAAAACTTGGATGTTGGTGCGTGTCTATAAAGCCCTAAACGATCGGCCCCTGCAGTCATCGGGGGCTGCTCTCCTCAAGGTCCCCCGAGTTTTCCACGGGGCTATGATGGGGAGGGCTTTCTCGGTGGCTGCTCCACAGCTGTGGAACTCCCTGCCGCTGGAGGCCCGTTTGGCCCCGGAGCTCCCCTCTTTTCGACGCAGTGGTAAAACTTGGCTGTTCCGCCTGGCTTTTGGAGGGGAGGAGGAAGTGGGTTGGGGTGGTGGATGGTGCAGGATATTTGTATCCTTCCCTTTATGTGTTGTTTTAGCTTTGATAATGTTGATCTGTTTTGTTTTATTGTAAGCCGCACAGAGCTGCCTCTGGCAGGATGGGCGGGATAGCAAGTTTTTAAAATAAATAAATAAATAAAACCCCACAGTGCATGTACGAAATGGCCTCTCCGGCTAGTCTGTGAATGCACACCCTTTTCAAAAATGGTGCTGCCGTTGCCATTTGGGGAAAGGTGTGCACGTGCAGAATGGCCCCCAGTGACCATTTGCGTATGTGCTGTGGTTTTTATATTTAACTAAAGAATAATTTAAAAAAACCCCACATCACTGTGCATTGATTTCCAAAATGCCAGTGCCATTTTGGAAAAGAGCCGGTCATGCGCAGAACGGAGCCCAGTGATCGTTTTACGCATACATGGTGATTTTCTTTTTTCTAAAAAAAAATGAATTTATTAAAAAAGAAAAGGAAGCGGAAAACGATAGTGTCGTTTATGAAAACCCCTGAAAATGAAGGCGGTTTTGTAAAGGAAAAATGAAAACCAACATAACCACAATAGGGGTGTCTTCCTCATGCCTCTAATGAGGAATGAAAGCTGACATTCCGGGACATTTCGGGATATTGGTTGCTTGAATCGGATTGTAATCGGGTACCGATCGGCACAGCTGGAGTTAGGTTTCTTCAGCTTGGAGAGGAAACAACTGGAAGGGGATATGATTGAAGTTTATAAAATCATGACTATGTGCAACAAGCAAATAGGGAGCAGTTATTTACCGTCACAAATAATGTTAGAACTAGGGGACACGCCATGAAACTAACTACATACAGATTCAATAAAATGGACGTACCTTTTCGCTCCACAATTAATCTTGTGGAAGTTGATGGCGGAGGATGTGGTCAAGGAGGCCAGAAGAGTAGCTGGGTTTAAACAAGGATTGGATAAGTTCTTGGAGGATAGGTGCACTAATGACTATTGGCCAAAATAGATCAGGGGACACAACCTCTGACTGTTGGGAAATGTGAGTGAACAGCAGGGAATGGAGCAGTCCATTATCACCTGTTGGGCACTTCGCCGGAACATCCGAGAGTGGCCATTGTCAGAGACAGGATACTGGGCTAGATAGACCATTGGTCTGACCCAGTATGTCACTTCTTATGTTCCTATGTTAATTATGTAACCACGCTTAATAACGGAAATTCCAGGTAGCTAGTCGATTAACTGATCGGTAACTGCATACCGCAGCAGTGTAAGAGTGTGTGTGTGTGTGTGTGTGTGTGTGTGTGTGTGTGTGTGTGTGTGTGTGTGTGTGTGTGTGTGTGTGTGTGTGTGTGTGTGTGTGTGAGAGAGAGAGAGAGAGGGCGGGGGAGGGGTAAGGGCATAACTATGCTCCCCTCAGTCTAAACTGATGATACCGCAGTGGCCGCATCCAAAAGCCCTCGGAGCCAGGTCCACACGTGTGAGGAAACATGGGAAACTCTCCCTCTGCCCTTTCCTTCCCACTCTCATTGAAGCACACTTTAAAAAAAAAAAAAAAAAAAAAGCTGTTTCTGTTTTTAAGGTGCTGCTGTCTTTTGCTCTTAGAACGCCAGTTGCTTTTGCTGACAGCCCTGGCTGAGGTGGGAATCTGAGGGGTGGTGTCGTGTTAACTGACTTACAAACAAGCTGTATGTCTGGGTCACCGCACACAGGGAGTGCCCTGTCCCTTGTAAGCCGGGTGCCGGCAGCATTCAGCAAATTGTACAGGCTGTTGGAAGCTTCCATATGGGGAGCCGGTTTATTGTCTGGAGCAGGCAAGAGGGCATTGCCTGGCTGGCACCAGGATCTGGCAATCTGGGAATAAATGATGTTTGTCTGTACTGCCGTCAGGATCCACAGCGGAGTAGCAGGCGACTTCAGAGTTGGAACTGTGTTGTGAGCGCACTTATGCCACACTAGAGGAGAAGCTTGTGCATACTGCTAACAGCTGGATCCAGCTTGCAAGAGATCTGGGAGGAAATGTTTGCTTAGTACTTTGCATGCACGTCTTGGAGTTGTTGTTCCCTGGTATAACAAAAACAAAGTTGCTCTGAACGGCCTCTGCAGTCCTCTGGCAGTTTGGCTAAGTGGCTGTTTGGTAAATATTGAATCCTATTACGCAAATGTGTCCGATGTGGGCTGGGGGGCAATGAGATGGACTAGACTCCCCCGGAGTTTGCGACACAATCCAGAGAATCCAAGCAGCAGGGAGAATGGGAGCTGTTTATAGGGTCAGAGGTAGAAGGATTTGAGTAGGGACTGTGCACTTTTGTTTAGTTACGAAAACAAAGGGGCCCCCATTTGTTCGAGTAAATAAGGAAATGAAAATGAATAAGCAAGCAACAGTTGTTTGCTTTCATTTGTTTTCATGTAAAAATAAAACAATAACTAATAAAATAGAAAAAAAAAACCAACAAAACACCCAACACTGTGAATGCGCAAATGGCTGCTGGACCATTCTCTACGTCCACACCGCCCTTTTGCAAAAGGGCGGCGGCAGCGTCGCCGTGGCCACTGCACCTGTGCAGACTGGTCGCCCTTTTCCAAAAGGGCGGCGGCAGCGTCGCCGTGGCCACTGCACATGTGCAGACTGATCGCCCTTTTCCAAAAAGGCGGTGGCAGAAGGGTGCGCATGCGCAGAATGGACATTTTACGTATGTGCAGTACTTTTTATATATTTATTTATTTTAAAATACTTTATAAACAAAAAATGAAAACAAATGGGTTTTCAGTGAAAACCGGGAAAAAAATCATTTCCATCAAACGGAAATGAAAACTAAATGCAAATCTTGGGGTGTCTTCTGTAATAAAGAAGACACTTTCCAACTGAGGCATTATTTAGCTAGAAACCCCCTGCCGACCGAGAGCTGAGATCCCTTCCTTTGCCTCTGCACCTCTGTCCTAATCACCAGTAGATCATACCGTCCCCTCACCCCACTCACACGCAGGGTGGCTTTATACATTACATTATCCCTGGTGGGAATCAGCCCCAGGGTACTCACTGCAGTGTCATCCCATGGCGGAGCAGCACGAGAATGTTCTTGCTGTTCTGTGCTTCTGCTGCCTGCCACTCTCTGGACTTTGGCCCACAGGGGGAGCCCATGGAGGCACGGGAATAAATAGATGCAGCAGCTCCAAATCCCCACTGGTGAGATTGACACGGCAAAGCTCTATTGCAAGGCAAATATCCCCACTGGTGAGATTGACACGGCAAAGCTCCCACTGGTGAAATTGACCAGGCAAAGCGCCCTATTGCAAGGCAAATCTCCCCACTAGTGAAATTGACTAGGCAAAGCTCTCTATCACAAGGCAAATCTCCCCACTAGTGAAATTGACCAGGCAAAACTCTCTATCACAAGGCAAATCGCCCCACTGGTGAAATTGACGTGACAAAGCTGAAGACAAATAGCCCCACTGGTGAAATTGACCAGGCAAAGCTCCCTATTGCAAGGCAAATCTCCCCACTGGTGAAATTGACACGGCAATGCTGAAATTGACAAAGTAGCTGCTGAAACTGGCCCCACTGGTGAATCTAATGAGTCCAAAGCCCTGGTGAACATAATGTTGTTTCCGTAGCATGATTTCGACTGCCTCAAGAGTTCCCTGGCTTTTGTCCAGGAAACAAACCTCCGCAAACCCATATTCACTCCAGGGCTGCTCCAGGCTTTGCGTGACCCACTGTAACGCATGCCCTCATGTTAGGGGAATGTAATGGTGTAAACCATTATGTGTGTGTGTGTGTGTGGGCACAGGCACACTTCAAAACCCGGGCTGCCTGAACCCCCGTTCTTTTTAGATACTTCCTTTTCTACCTTCAATTCAGAGCTCTGCCAGTACACCTCAGTCCCAAACAGTAGCAGATCCTGCAGCTACCTACCCTTTAAATCTCTGCAGCTGCCCTCTCCACCCACACTTTGCTAACGTGCCTCGGAATGAGCACTCCCCTGCACCAGTGCAGGGCCCCGCACAGCTTTGCCAATAAGCGCACACCTCAGTCCTGCTCTCTCTTACCCTCCGCTAGCCCATGTGGTGGCGGGATGGTGACCTTAATTTGGGAGGTGGTACAGGGAGGGCCCTGTCTTGGGTCTCCTTTGTTGTTGAGTGGGTCACCCCCAGGGGGGTTGCTCGGTTGGAATGGGATGGAGCTCCCTACTGTCCCCACAACAGGAGGCACAGCTGCACCAGGGAGCTAATGGGACATCCAGGCTACCGGCTGCCTATCCTGAATATAGCTACGCCCTTGGTCGCCATGCCCTCTGGCTTGGCTGTGGGTGAGGCCAGAGTGCTCTGACTGAAGGAGGAAAGGCAGTTCCCACTGAGGTTTGGGAGAGGCCCTGGTTTCTCGTCTGTTTCCTTTTCCCCTTTAATGTGTTTGCACTCTAATGTGTGTTGACACAGCAAATACCCTTGTTTGTACAAAACATCCCAGCTGAGCCCGGCCTTTGGAAGCCCCTTGCCGGGGCTTGGAAATGTGCTGAGCAGATGTCAAGGGGGGCGGGGGGGTGGGCGACTCGCTGCCTGGCGCACTCTGCCTGCTGCCACCACTAGTTCTGGGAAATGTCCCTGGCAGGAGCCAAAGAGAGCTCAGCGTTTGCCGTGTGGGGGCTGCTGGAGGGGGGATTGTGCAAGCTAACCCAGGCTGAGCAGAGGTTTGCAGAGGGGACTGCAAATGAAGCAGCTGTGTGTGGGAGAGGGGACTTGAGCCTGATGTAAATTACCCACTGGAGAGTGTCTGTCTATTGCCATACACTCCCCTAAACGAATCTACTTCCCCCACACCCTCTGATCTAATATATATCTAGCTAGCTAGCTAGCTAATCGTCTCTCTGTCTCATAGCCCTTTTTAAACGGGTAAAGGAGCGGGGTGTGTGGGCGCGCTGCAGCATCGGCGGTGCAGGAGAGCCAGTACACGCCGATCCCCTCCTGCATCCCCGTACACAGAGCAACCAGCGTTTTCACCCATTGTTCCATGCGGGGTGTGTGTGTGTGTGATAGATGTGTGGGGACGTGTGGGGTGCGGGGGAATACAGCCATGCATTTACACAAATGCTCCCCCACGTGGACGATGGGTGTCCAGGACCTGCCTGTCTGTCGCAGCAATATTAGGCAAAATCTTCCTAACTGTAAGGAGTAAATTTCCCAGGGAGGTTCAATCTCCCATCTTGGATGTTTTCAAAACCTGTCTGGACAAGCATCTGCCTGTGATGCTGTAGTCCGGGGTGGGGAAACCTCAGGCCCCGGGGCCAAATGTGCCCCGCGGCCGCCGCAAGCCTTTATATGGCCCCTTTCCAGTTCTTGGATCTGCCCCCTGGATCCGTTTCCGACCTCCAACTGCAGAAAAACTGGGCTCAAGTTAAGGGAGCAAAGATGAGGGCCTGCACGTAATGATACGAGACAGATCCATGACTAGGGCTGTAGCGGAAAGTCGCAGCGGTAGCTATTTCCGCCGGAAGCAGCGTTTCCGCAATTAGTGGTACGGTGTGGCAGAGGCTTTCATTCCGCTAGTTTCATTCTGCTACTTCCGCAGTTCCGCTAATTTCATTCCGCTACTTCCACAGGCTTCACAAATAGCGGAAACATGCCATTTTCGCTACTTCCGCCATTCCACCAGTGCCACAAAATAGCGGAACAGCGGTTTTCCAACAGTTTCTGACAATTCCGCAATTTTCCCGATAGTTTCCGAATTTGCAGAATGCTGGCGGAATTAGCGGAATGTCAGCAGAAAAACTGTGGTGTGGCACGGGCAATTCCGAAATGGTGGAATGGAATCGCGACGCGGTAAAAGCTGCTGCCGATTCAGCCCTATCCATGACACAGATCCATGATCTGGGCCTTCTTTTCTTGAGTACACCTTTTAAGCTCTAAAAGTAGGGTGGCCATACCTCCCCTTTAAAAGAGGACGCTTATGAAAAATGCACGTTGCAGGACAGCATTGGTTCCAGTGCAGCCCTGCACCATGTATTTTTCATGAGCATCTTCTTTTAAAGGGGACGTTTACCCTACCTAAAAGACTTGGGACACAGATGGTCCATCTAGCCCAGCATCCTGTCTCCGAGAGTGGCCAATCACGGTGGCTTGGGAGAAGCACCCAACAGGTCACAAGGGGGGATCCATTCCCTGTTGTTTTCCCCCAGATCCCATCACGTTCCCTGATCCTGTCTGGCTAATAGCTGCTAATGGACCTATCTTCCAGAAACTTGTCCAAACCTCTTTTAAACTCAGCGATAGTACTGGCCCGTATCACAGCCTCCGGCAGTAGATTCCACAACCCAATTATACGCTGAATTGGGGGGCGATTATTTTATTTGTTTTAAACTTGCCACCCCTGAGTTTCATGGAGTGTCCTCTAGTTCTAGTACTAGCTGAGAGGGTAAATAACTGCTCCTTGTTTATTAGTTCCACCCCACTCATGATTTTATAGACCTCTATCATATCTCCTCTCAGTCATCTCTTCTCCAAGCTGAAGAGCCCCAACCTACCAAGCCTTTCCTCATACGGGGAAGCCCTTCCATGCCCTTGATCATTCTTGTTGCCCTTCTCTGTACCTTTTCTAGTTCAGCTATGTCTTTTTTGAGATGGGGCGACCAGAACTGCACACAATATTCGAGGTGCGGTCGCACCATTGATTTGTATAGAGGCATTATGACATCCTCAGTTTTATTCTCTATCCCCTTCTGAATAA
>QEPC01000343.1:5872526-5911195 GCA_003113815.1 Sphenodon punctatus
GAGGGAGGCCAGCAAGGAGGAGGTTGCAGTAGTCGAGGCGAGAGATAACCATGGCATGAACAAGGATTTTGGCCGAGGAGACAGATAGAAAGGGGCGAATGCGGGCAATGTTGAGGAGAGCGAATCGGCAGGATTTGGCCACAGAGTCAATGTAAGGTAATGTACTAATGTACTAATTTTCAAAGTTGTCCCCTGCATGGAAATGTTTCCCCACCCTGTGAGGTCGAAGTGGAGCTGGCTTGCCTTTGGCCACCACTGGCAGAGAGGTTCCCCCCCAGCGCTGTAATCCAGGTGAGGTCCACCAGTGCGATAGGTCTCCTGGCTGCAGGCATGGAGATCGGCCCCTATATTTTCTCTGGGAGCATATTGGGAAATGTAGTGTAGTGTGTTCCCAGAGAGCCAGTATCGGCCACTATTCTAATGCTCTCTGGGAGCATGCTGGACTACATTTCCCAGCATGCTCCCAGAGAAAAGATGGCAGAAATTGCAGACTGGGTATTTTAATGTGGTTTTAAGGGTTTCACTTTCTGTGTTTTATATGCTTTTGTGATATTGTTATCCTCCCTGAGCCTGGGAAGAAGAGTCGAATAAAAAACTAAATAAAAATATTTTTAAAAAACTAAACAAAATAAGTTGCCACAAATTTCCTCTTTCACGCTTGGCCTCACATGACATACCTCGTGGACAGGGGATTTTTACAACAGTTTTACAGCACTTCTATGGGAATTCCTAGCGCTTCCCAGGTATTTAGCTGACACTTTTGCATCTTCACAGCCATGGTCAATCTCAGGCCTCATAGTGCCTTAATGGTCCTGCATCTTGCTCCATTGTATGTAAATCTCAGCAGTGGAATCACAGCTGTTGCTAAGTATCTCAGCTGCCGGGACCACTGAGAGCCATTCTAGGAGACAGTCACGAAGCAGGAGGGGCAGGGATGGAGAGGTGAGGCTCAGCCCTGGGGATGCTTCAAAGAGGTGCACGTTCATGTGTGAGAGAGTGTGTTCCTTGTGAGTCTCATCCAGATGACACTTCTGGCACGTAGCCCTTGAGATTGGGGATTTTCCCAGCCCTGGTACTGACGAACCCAAATTGTTACAAGCCCAACGGTGTCTCAGGGAGTCCGTGGCAGTGCCTAGCCAGCACTAGGACCGAAACTTGATTTTCTCTCGATTCTCACCAAGAATCACGGTTCTCTATCACTTTTAGTGAGAATCGATAATTGAGAAAAAACCCCTTCTCAACACTTTCTCAGTTGAGAATTTCTCTTGATTTACCAGAGTTTACCATTTCCTGGTAATACCAATTTACCATGTACTGCTTAAGAACATAAGTAGTGCCATATTAGGTGAGACCAATGGTCCATCGAGCCCAGCACCTGTCTCCGACAGCGGCCAATCTCGGTCGCTTGGAAGAAGTACCCAACAGGACACAACGGGACGATCCATTCCCTGTTGTTCCCTCCCAGCTCCCGACAGTAAGAGTCGCATTCTCCAAACCTACCTGTCTAATAGCTGCTAATGGACCGATCCCCCAGAAACTTGTCCAGCCATTTCTTAAACAGAGTTATACTACTGGCCTTGACAATATCTTCCGGCAACACATTCCACAACTTAACATATACCGTATTCGTCCCGGTAATGCGCATGCACAAAATGGCTTCCCTTTTCCAAAATGGTGGTGAGGCTTCCATTGCCATCTTGGAAGAGGGCTGTGCATGCACCAAATAGCTGTGGTGGCCATTTTTGGCATGTACATTACCGGGACGAACACAATAAATCTGTATACAGTACACAGTAAATCATGTTAAGCAGTAAAATATAAAACAGCAATTCAAAATATCCCAAGACACAGCTAACCTCCCCCCACCCCCCAACCTGTCTCCCTTGCCAAAAGCCTGGCGGAACCGTCAGGTCTTACACTGTCTTCGGAAAGAGGGAGGGTCCCGGGGCCAGGCGGCCCTCCATCGGGAGGGAGGGTGTATATAAACGCAGGTGCTGCCTGCAATCTAATTGATGGGACACAGAAGCATGGGTGCACATTAGCCTGCATTTGCCCACATGGCGGGCTCCACATTCTCCGAGAGCCCTGTTGTGAGTTGTCTGCAGGCCCGGTGGGTGGAGGCCATGCAGCTGGTGGGGGCGAATGCCTAATAAATGGGCAGGTGGGAACCCACCGGGTGTGGGCTAATGTGGGCTAACGTCTCATTTGTTTTCACCCTTAACGATATCTCGGCATCGCAGGTGTATGAACACCTCCTTCGCCAAATTCCCAGAGTCCTTCTCTCCCAGTGTGTATGAAACCTGGGAAGGTTCATCGGGTTGTCCCAGAGTCCTGGGGAAGAAGGGAAGTCCCAAAGATGATACAGCAATATCACAGCAAATTCTCATTCCGATCCTGTTCCTCTGGTGGATATCGTTCGTATTTATGCTGCCACCCTGTGGCTGTTGTGTGTAACTGCATCTTCTTGGGGTGAGGAGCCTTTCTCAGAAAAGCCAGTTGGCTAATTTTACTTCCAAAAGTTTGGAGGGGGAAACCTGGAATCATTTTGGGGTGTGTGTGTGTGCAGAAATGCTTTTCCCCAAAGCTGTGGCTTTTAATGTTAACTGATCAACAGGGAGGGTGGGTGGCAGTCTGTCTACAATGACCAGTTGCTGTTATTTATTTACGGATATATTAGATGTCCTAAGATAGATTGGTGTTCCATAGTAGGAGACATAAACCCCACCGAGCAGTGATCAAAGAAAAACAGCTTTAGGAAAGCTTCCAAGTTGGGCAATTACAAAAAAAAAAAGAAAGAAAATTAATTACAGAATACCCTCTCCCCTTTCCTGTACTCCCATAAAACAACACACTTTTTATCCAGATTAGAAAGATATCCAAATACAGGAAGATCATTATGCATGTGCAAAAATAAAGGGGAATATAAAAACATGGATCCAGACTCTGTTTCTGACGCTCCCCTCCCCTTTGTATTTTTCTTCCCCTTCCTGCCAAGATATTTGCGTGCAGAATAATATTTTCCCCACTGCATTTCCTTTCTGCTGGCTGCCAAGAGATCTGTATGCAAACACAAGTTTCTTCTTTCTACGATCAGCTGTCTCCTCCTCCAAGAGAGCCACGCAAAACCGATTGCGAGGGGTGGGAGGGAGGGACAGAGACATGTTAGCTTGGTCTCCACTCAAATATACATGCCAGGGCAATCCGATTAGGACACACAGTTGGCAGAGAAGTAAATCTTCGTCTCAGACCATTAAGAAGGGGAGAATTAGCAGCTGATTCCTAAAAAGGGGTGGTGTTCCCCTTTAAACTGCACAGCTAAGTCTTCAAATTGATCCCTGCGTCTAGATAATCAAGACTTAATGGTGCCTTGCGCTGTCAAACGGCAGAAATATGAATCCATTGGGATCCATTAAGGCATTGATGAGAGGGGCCAATCTGTTACAATTAAAGAGGTAGCCTGTTCTGCAGAAGGTCTCCGGGCCCAGAAGGATGTGGCGATGACAGATAACTTGGGA
This sequence comes from Sphenodon punctatus, assembly GCA_003113815.1. Classification (NCBI taxonomy): domain Eukaryota; kingdom Metazoa; phylum Chordata; class Lepidosauria; order Sphenodontia; family Sphenodontidae; genus Sphenodon; species Sphenodon punctatus. The sequence goes on from QEPC01000343.1 coordinate 5,876,042, forward strand.
TGAAGTTAGCGGCTTGTGGCAATGAGGCCGTGGAGAGACATCTCCGCGTCGGAGCAGCTGGCTAAAATCTGCCCCTCTCCACCTAGATTGGCAATGACTGTTGAGTTGAGCAAACCTGTGATCGACAAACTGCTGAACTGGGAGTATCCCTATTGAATCCCATAGTAGGGCCTTGTCGGTGAACCTTCTATGGTGCTCACCCAGAATGGATTATGGGTTGCTGCCTTGGAAAATTTCCCTCTCCCTTTAGCCACGGAAGTTAGAGATGGTGCAATAGTCTTGTAAGTGTGACTAGTCCTTGATGCCACTCTCCAGCACAGGATTTATCCTTACTATGGCCCATTATTTGCAATGGATATCTTTTTTTTACATCCCTCTGAAGACATGGAACAGCTATGACTTCTCTTGAGTGCGTATTGTCTCAGCAAAGGGACAAGACTAGCCGGTCTTTAGATACAGGTTTTTCACAATGGAACTTAATTTGTTTGAGCAACTGGGATTTGTTCTTCGGGATGGATATAAATCTGGAGTAGTTTGCTCTGACATTACTTACAGACCCCCCCTTGTGGTATCTCAAACGTGCATTCAAGACCAGAGTTCCATGAGGCATGTTCACATGATTATAGGGCCTAAGCAGCAATGTTAGCTAAGAGTCAGGATTCCCTGAATTAGGCAAGTAATTATGCATCCTATATGGAACATCAGCAAAATGCCATGTGTTTCAGGAAGGAAGAAGCTGCATCTGGTCACCTGTTGCAACTGCGCCATCTGCTGTACAAAGAGAGAAGCACCAGCCATTAAATAATGACAGGATCGCCTGTTCATTGCCAAACATCAATTAAAAAAGGTGACCAAAATTCAGAACCCCATCATCCCAATATTGTATTTAGGCTCTTATTGCTCTACGTGCTGTACCCTTGGTGGCGGTTTGGAGGCTGCCGCTGGTGCAGAATGCGGTGGCCCGCCTCCTTATGGGGACGGGTCGCCACGTGCACATTACACCAGTGCTTCGCTCTCTGCACCAGCTACCTATAGTCTTCCGGGCCCGATTCAAAGTGTTGGTTTTGACCTATAAAGCCCTAAACAGCCTGGGCCTACCTGCAGGTCCGCCTCATCATCCGGGTCTTGTATCGACCCCTGCGGTCACCCGGGAGTGCCCTCCTTGAAGTCCCCCAATATCCTGGGTGTTGACGATGAGGAGGGTGGCCGCACCGCAGCTGTGGAACTCCCTCCCGACAGAAGACCGCCTGATTCCAGGCCGTCCCTCTTTCCGAAGACAATGTAAGACCTAGCTGTTCCACCGGGCCTTTGGCGAGGGAGACGGGTGATGGGCGGGGGTGGGCTGGGTTGGGGGAGTGGGTTTTAGCTCTTGTCTTGGGTTTTAGTGTTGTTTTTATGCTGTTATTTATATTGGATTGTTTATATATATATATATATAAAGTTGTAAGCCACCGCAAGCTGCTGTACCTGGAGCGGGCAGCAAATAAGTCAAAATAAATAAATAAATAAATGAATTTATCACCATGGTAACTGAAGGGCCCATCAGACTCTGTCCTACACTCCCAATTATGCAACCCCATCACCCGATCAGCTTTAAGCGAGGCTCAACCACTGACTCTGTAACAGAGCCAAATGAAAAGGGCCTCTATCGTTTTCACTTTTTTTTTTTTTTTAATCCAAATTTTAAATTCTTTTTTGAAATTTCAACTTCAGAATGAAAATTTCAAAGCCGAAAGTGATGTCCCAAACTGTGCCTGCTTAAAAAAATGATAATTTCATTCGATATTTTCAACATAAAAATGGATGAAGTAAGGAATTGTAATTTCACCTTTTTCCTGTGAAATTTCAATGAAAGTTTGTTAATGCAGCATAGTTTTATTCATTCATTCATTCATTTATTGCAAATACTTATATCCCTCATCGTCCTGCACATTGGCAGCTCGGGGTGGCGAACAACACATAATCACAATAAACTATAAAATCCATTTAAAATACTACATATATTTAAAATATTGAAAAATACCAAAAGCAGACAAGCTAAAAGGCAGAAAAACCTTCCCCCCACTCCCTCCTCGAAGGCCCAGTGGAACAACCACGTCTTACAATATCTTCGGAAAGAGAGGAGGTCTGGGCACAGACGGGTCTCCATCGGGAGCGAGTTCCACAGCCAAGGTGCGGCCACCGAGAACGTCCACTCTGGCGTCGCTACCGAATTTTGATGAAAGAGTTATTTTTATTTTTTTGCCTTTTTATGAAATTACAACCTAGCTTTCATTAAAAAGATTCTTTTTTTTCTCTTCCCTTCTGCTGGAGAGACCAGTAGATAAAATATGGGCACAAGTATTAAACTAGCTTCTTCCGTAGAAGCGTGGGACATATCCTCCTGAGAGGAATGTAAGAATATAAGCCGTACCATGCTGGGTCAGACCAATGGTCCATCCAGCCCAGCATCCTGTCTCTGACAGTGGCCACCTTTGATCGCTTACAGACATACACAACAGAGCCTAATGGAGCGATCCACTTTTTGCTCCTTTGCAGATCAACTTTGGAGTTAGTGTACAAGTTCAATCCAGCAGCAATAGTCCTGTTTTCAAGCCAAAATCCTTCAGCATTTTTTGGCATTAGCGCCAAGACCAGTTTTTGTCTCGAAATAAGATTGCTGGATTTTACATGTTTATCTCAAGGAACGCCCCCTCCCCCCCGCCCAGCAGCATTTCACCCCTTCAAAGTAGAAGTACATGGATCAGATTACCAAATATTTGTTGGTGAAGTTTTGTGGTGGTCAGAGGGATTGCTCTTTTAATGTAGGTTGAAAAGATCTGCTTGTTTTCCACTCTGGTGAAAACTTAGAGTAATGCCCAATGCTGTTATCCTTGTGTATACTAGGGAGAACTCTGGGGGTAAATCTGGAATAACTTCATTAATACCAGTGCTGTCACCCTGATGTAAAGTTGGAGTAATTCCACAAAGGCCACTGCTGTCACCTTGGTGTAAAACTGGAGTAACTTTACTAATGCCAGTGCTGTTATCTGAGTGTAAATGTGGAGCAACTTTTCTACTGCCAGTGCTGTCACCTTGGTGTAAAGCTGGAGTAACATCATTAATGCCAGTACAGTCACCTTGGTGTAAACATGGAGTAACTTTACTTACCTGGGTGTAAACCTGGAGTAACTTCACTAATGTCAGTGCTGTCATTGGGTGTAAAGCCTAAATAGTCCTGTTTATGCCAACACCCATACGTCTATTTTAAACCTGGAATACTTCTGCTGACACTAGTGACAGTGGTGTGAACAAAGTTACGCTGTGTTTTTACACCAGAGGAATGGCACTGGAAACTTTGTGACGTGTGAAGGAAGAATCTAGTCCTCCTTATCCTGCATCTCCCAGTGCCTGACTCTCTCCACTGAGTCAGACTCTCATGGTGGGCCATACCAGATACCCTTTGGGGAGGGGAGAAAGGGGGAACTAAGAGAGTTAAGTGTTCACAGAGTTGCAGGGTAAAAACAAACGGGACGCTGGCCCGCTGTGGCCTGGGACTCTCCCACATGTATGATCATGTACTACCAAATGTGGGCTCACGACTGCCCCAGGGCAGGTGCTGGTAGGTGGCTGGCCATGGATTAGGGCTGAAACGAATAGGAAAAAAAATTATTTACGAGTATTCCCGAGTTTATGGGGACTGGTTCTGAGTGTTTGGTCAGTCATCGGAAACTTGGACGAATACACGGTAAAATCCTCAGGAAAATAAAACTGATTACTGAGGACCCAGTCACCTTATATAGGGGCAGGAACAGCCCAGTATGTTGGTCTGAGTGCTGGACCGAGTACTAGGCCGATTCCTTGGTTACTCAGTAAAACTGGGTCAAATAACGAGATACTCGATAAAAACCAAGTAATTTTGAATACTGAGCTTCAGCACTGCCGGAGATGCATCCTCAGGGAAATCTCTGAGGCACATCCTGGGCCAAGGGCCACCAATGCAGGCCAGCATGTTGTTGTTTTTTGTCCCTGCCTAGGTGGGGCCTGCCATGGCTACATGTCATGGTGAGGGGTGGGGCGCTGGGATCGGGGCAGGGCTGCATGCCTGCATCTGTGTCATGCTCCCCCCCGCCCTACTCGGGAGTGTGTGTCGGGGGTGGGGGGGTTGGCACGGCTCTCTAGCCGCCTGGGTTGTACGCATGTTCGTTCCGTGCCACTCACCGACGTGGGAGAGACGACCACACTCCCGGGTCGGACTAGGACTGCACCGCTGTCCCACTTGTTTTTTCCCCACTTCTTTTAACCCACAGTTTCTGTCTTTGCGAGTCAGTGAAGGCGCAAATGGTTTAATTAACTGACAGGAATGAAAACTGCAGGCAACAGTGTCCGACGTTCCTAGCTGTCTTTTGAGGAAGAATCCTGTCCTCGCCATCGGGAAAAGAAGCTGAGAGGAACCTTTATCTCAGGGCGGAGAATCTTTTCCCTCCTGAGGATGACTTTGAAAATTAGTACGAGCTCTGAGGGTCAGATAAGAGTTGTGGCCAATGGGGTGCTTAAGAGGTGTATTCAGGAGGGGAGAAGAGATCATGTATCCATCCCCTTTCCTTGTCTGCATGCCCTCCTCTCTACTCCCTTCCTCTGAGCTCACCCATTCCTCTGCGCTCACCCATTCAGTGCTTGGGCTAGGAACTGGAAAAGGGCCAAATGCAAAATAATAACAAAACACACATACACACATCCCGGAGGCTGGTCCTGGCCCACGGGCCTTGGCGTCCCTGCCTCTGGTTTATCTTTTTCCCACATGCCAGTTTGACAGCTGCGTGTGATCTCTCTCAGCCAGACCCCAGCAGGAGTGCTGAAGAGATTGAGAGAGAGAGAGAGAGAGATTCGTGCGAAGCGACAGGGCTGCCAGGGAAACCTCTTGGGATGAAAGTGGTGGTAATTCTGCGTCTCAACATGCTTCCTCCAAGGCTGCCCTTGATAGGTATATCTGATCCCCGTGCCTTTTGTGTAGTGACTGGCACTTGTTGTATTGACGCTGAACTCTTGACCTTGCCTTGTCTTGGTCTGTGACCTTATGTCAAAACCACTTTGGATTGAGTTTCGTTGACCGGGTTACCTCAGGTTCCCAAAGGAAAGCGATCGCTCTGGTCCTGTGAATGACAGCCTCTTTCTCTCTCTCTTTCTCACCTCTTTGCAGCTTTAAGGGCAGGAGGACTAGCAAGCCTGAGCTATTGTTTAGGCTGCTTCCCAGGACCCATGCTCAGCCTGCTGCCCCCAACATGCTTTAGGTTGACTGTTCCTCAGGAGTAGAGCTGAAATGAGTAATCATTTGGTATCCACATTTTTGAGTATCATCTCAGGCATTCGATGGGCTACCCCGATCACTAGGGGTGGGAATTCCAGTTCTCCAGAGATCTGATATTGCCAGCATTTGGGTGTATTGGCTTAATCTGATAAATCTGATATTTACCTTTACCGGCACACCGGATTTTTAACATTAGCCATGGTACTGGATTTTTTACATTGCGGCCATTGAAGTCAATAGCCGCAATATAAAAAATCAGGTACCACGGTCAATGTTAAAAATCCGGTGTGCCAGTACAGGCAAATCTGGTAACAGGGAGATCCGATACCGGTACATCCGGTATCCGGTATTCTCCCCGGTGTCCCACCCCAACCGATCACCAATTGGGTACCTGGATATCCAAAGAATTGGTAATTTCTGGTGCTGCTTTAAAAAAAACCAACCGGTTACCATTGGGTAACCGGGAATGTGAATAATCGGGATGCGAATGTGAATAATTGAGACGGAAAACTAAAAAATAACAACCTTGGGAGAATCTTTTGAGAATCAAACTGATTCTTATTTCAGTCCTAAGAGTGGGAACCCAAAGGATGAGATAGTACAAAGAGAAGCAGAGGATGCGGTCAAGACCTGTAGCATACTTGAGTTTAAAAATGAGGATTGGATACGTTCTTGGTAGGGATGGGCAAACAGAACGGAGTTCGGAGGTTCGGTTCAGTTTGAAATTCGAGTTTGGAAATTCAGTTCGGTTCAGTTTGGTTTGAAATTCAAGTTCGGTTCAGAAGTTCGGTTCAGTCGACTGAACAGACCGAGTTCGGTCAAATTCCGAACTTCCGAACCAAGTTCGGCCGTTCAAACCCAGGTTTTTTGGTGTGTGTTGTCACTAGGGATGGGCGAACAGAACGGAGTTCGGAAATTTGGTTCGGTTCGGTTTGAAATTCAAGTTTGGTTCGGAAGTTCGATTCAGTCGACTGAACAGACCGAGTTTGGTCCAAACTTCCGAAATGCGTTCGCCCATCCCTAGTTTTTGGAAGATAGGTCTATTAATGGCTATTAGCTAAGTAGGTCGGGGGATATAACCTCTGATTGTCGGGAGTTGTGAGTGATCAGCAGGGAACGGATCACTCCATTATCACCTGTTGGGTACTTCTCCGAAGCAACTGAGGTTGGCCACTGTTGGAGATAGGATTCTGGACTTGATGAACAATTAGGCTAACCCAGGATGGCGCTGCTTCTGTTCTCTTAAATGAATGATCTATGGGGATGGTGAGTTAAGGAGTGCCTGAAGGAAGAGGTAGATTTTGTTTTTAGGAGAGATTTGAAGGCTACAATAAGGAAGGGAGCATATCATATATGTTCAGGGAGGGAGTTCCAGCACAGGGGACAGTCTGGGAGAAGGGGCAAAGACCATTTAGGGAGCAAGAGACGCTGGGGTGGGTGAGGGTGATGGCAGAGGGTGATGACAAAGTTCCTGGGTGGAAAAGGAGAGCAGAAGGCTAGGAAAGAGAGAGGCCATGAAGAGCCTTGAAGATGAAGACCTTTTCCTTTACTCACATGAGCAGAATGAGCATCTCCCCAGTCAGTGCTGCTGACACCCCTCGCAACCTTGTCAAGATACCTCACCCTGAGCCCATGCATTGCTCCTCTTCAGTCAGCACAATGGGGAGGGCTAGGGATGGGCGAACAGAACTGAGTTCGGAAATTCGGTTCGGTTCAAAAATTCGGTTCGGTTCGGAAGTTCGGTTTGGTCCACCAAACTGGTCGAGTTCGGTCCGAACTCTGAACTGCATTCGCCCATCCCTAGGGAAGGCCTTTTATCTTGGCCGTATCCTTTAGGGCCCTTCACAGCCCAATCCTTTGGACTAAGGATGGGGAACCCTTTCCTCTTGTATTTAGTAAACGCCCATGGGTCAGTTAGAGACTAGCAGGAGACGTATGGTCAGGGCAGGGGAATTGAGCAGAGAGGCTGAAGGGTCAGGCTGAGAGGGGGAGGTATTGAGATATGTGCTCAAAGGTAGAGGCAAAGGTAGAGGCTAAGTTATAGACGTGATCTATAAATTGGAAAATGGATTTGTGTCACCAAAGACCATGGTCTATCTTTGGCCTACAGGCCTGAAATTCCCTCACCCCTGCTTTAAAATGAACATGCAAGGCTTTTTCCTCAGGAGAGCCGATGCCTCTGACCCCTGGAGCGTGTCAGTGTGAGGGCCTCTGCCACAAAGGTGTGATGCCATCTGAGGAGCTCCTTCAATCCCTGCCTCTTGAAGGAAGAGGATGCCGTTGGCAGGAGACTGGCACTCAACATGGGATCGGCCAACGGGGGAGAGATCCCTCAGTGAGGGATGCCTGATAGAATAGGCTGGGGGCAAAGATGAAAGGGGGTATGCAAAGGGGAACTGGGTATCTTCTCAGACCCGCAGCACTGTCTCAGCTCTGGATCAATTTCCCGGGCTGCTCACATGAAACGGGGGAGAGAGCAAAAGTAACCATTTGTCCTGAGCTAGAGTTTTTATCTGAGGTGCTATTGAAAGAGAAGTACGTGTGCTCGGTCTCTCTCCCTTTTGGGCTGTGGATAAACAGATTATGAAGGTTGGAAAGGATTCAAGGGATGTTTTTTATCTGATATTAACTTCTTAATAGGTCACCTTGGTTTTGAGGAGCTGGGGAGCGGAGCCATTTGGAACGTGATTTACGGTAATCTTTGCCGAGTCTAACCCCGTTGGTATGGTCTGGCAATGTAAGGGGCTTCATACCGCCAAACCTTCTCCCTCTCCCCAAGGCCACGCCACAGGAGAGCCACTTAGTGAGGGGAGTGGGCTGGGGGACCTGGGCTGGCTAATTACCTCAGCAATCCTCTTGTTCCCTGAGGGGAGGTGGAGTGGCCTTGGCTGCTGATCCCACAAGGTCAAACTCCCAAGCATATAGTGAAGCTGAGGGATTGTCTCCCACACCTGACATACCCTGGCCTTGATTACAGTGGGACTGGAATGGTAGTGCAAGGGAAGAAGGGAGTAGGGCTAGATTGACACAGCCCTTCCATTTACATGGAATTTTTCCACGGTTTTGGAACAGCGATCCAAATTTTGCCATGGATTAAATCTGTGTCAAAATTCCAGTGGAAATTCTGAAGGGTAATTTCACTGCCTTGTGGACACACGCAACATGGCAGTGGCTGTACTGCACATGTGCAGTAGGACCACCACCATTGTGCACGTGAACACTAGGTGGCGAGATTGTTCCGATCAATCTGGTGAAATGGGAATCGGGATGAATTCTAGTTCACACCTTGCTGGATCAATCAAAACAGCTGGATTCTGTCGAGAATGGAATCCAGTCCAGAATTTTGTTTCAACCCTAGAAGGGAGAGCTAAAGGGGACCTTGCATAGACAGTTCTTCCGTGTGTGTGTGTGTGTGTGTGTATGTGCGTGCACGCACACCCATATTGGTGTCCCTGCTTGTCAGTGCATGCAAAGTTGTGTATCTGTGTATGTGTGTGTGTATTCCTTTGCACGGGTGAGGGACTATGTTCTCTTTTGTTTGCAATGACACATGTCTCTGTGTGCCGGTGCATAGTACACCATTTTAGACGAGACCTCAGGGGTCATCAACGCTAGCGTCTTGGTGCCTAAGTAATTTTGTGGGTAGCTGGGAAGCAGTGTTATCTTGTGGGTGCAAGTGTGCATATGTGTCCGTGTTCCTGTGTACACAGGGGTACGGATGCCTCTGCCTAGAGCTACCACTCCTTGGGGTTTGACTTGTGGCCCACTCGCTTTAAAACATCTTCGGTCAATCAGTTCCACAAGTTAATTGTATGTTGAGTTTTTTAAAAAAGTGCTTCCCCTATGGTTACCTGGACGATATCCAAAACTGAAAATGGGTACTTGCATATCCATTTTTTTGGGGGGGGGAGGTGGGGAGAGAATATTCCGTTTCAGTTGTATTTCCCCCCCCTCCCTCCAGTTATTTCATTTTGGGGGGCATTTTTGTATCATAATTGTATCATTTCCAGTGACTGAGCACATACAACCATACAAATATTGCCAAAATGACATAACCAGAACACCAAAATGACCAGACTATCCAAAACATGGAAATAAGCTTAAATGGAATAACTAAAATGGGTACCCGATGGAGCATGAACGTATATTGGTTATTAGCTGAACTGTCATTTTGGATATGAGCTGTATAGATCGGATGGGTTTGCCTGTTTTGGGGTGCTGTTTCATCTCGAGACTGCATCACAAAATCAGACGGTCAATTGCGTAAACACTAGGACTGAAATGAGAATTAATTTCATTCTTGTGAGAATCAAAAACCCTTTGCGAGAACTCGAGACGTTCTTGCTAAAGGTTCGAGATCTCGTGAATTTCCCAGGAAAAAAACCCCACTCTGTGCATGCACAAGATAACTGCTGTGGCTGTTCTGCGCATGCACGACCCTTTTCCCGAATGGCACGGGCTACGTCAACACCATTTTGGACAAGGGCAGCTGATCTGCGCATGTTCAGAATCGGCTTCCCTTTTCCAAAATGGTGCCCAGTGGTCTGCACCATTTTGGAAAACGGCCGCGCATGCGCAGAATGTCTGCAGGTTTTGCATGCACAGGTTTTTAATTTATTTTATTTTTTTGCGAGAATCTCATGAGAATGGCTCGAGAATCAACTGATTCTCGACTCCTTCTCAATTTCGAACATCTTGTCGAGAACCCGATTCTCAACGAGGTTTGCAAGCTTACTGAGAGTGCGCTTCAGCCCTTGTGCACACAAACGCACGCGCACGCTCACAGATGTCTGAGACTGCATGCCGAGGAGTAAATACTGTCTTGTTTCCAGGTTTCCAGCCTCACACATTTCCCCTGGAGGAAATAAACCCTGCGGTCAGTGTGATCAAATCGTACAGAAAATATTTCATTGAAGCACTGCCAGAGAATAAAGGCTGAACTCCACCCCTCCCTCCTCTCCAACCTCCCAGGGGGGTCTTTCCAAGCAGCAACTGTGGGTTGCTTTAAGGAAAAAGGATTCCTTTAAGGGAACAGGATTCCTTACAGCACCCCCTGCTAATCCATATCAACAACACACACTGCACTTTAATCCATCCTCATGCAATCAGCTGTAGTCTAGCGCTGAGCGCAAAGACGGGGTTGGGGGAGACCCTGCTATTGGCAAGCTTGTGACTTCTAATCCTAGCAAGGAATCGCCCACTGACCTCTCAGTAAGTCAGCCATCTGGGCTGCAAAATTAGGTCAAAATGAAACCTCCTTCTCAAATCAAACTGGGCCAGTTTTTCCTGGAGATGCTCGGACAGCAAGCCCTTCCTTGGGGTTTCTGTGCGTCCTTGCCGCAGCAGACTGGCAAATAGAGAAAGAAAACAACAGGGTTTCCCCGTCCCCCCCCCCCATATAGAAGAACCCGATTCTGCTACGACTCACTTTTAGAGACGAAACAGGAACCTGCTTTGGTGCCTGTGGGTGATACCTGCATTCTGGGGTACCATTTGGGGTATCCGAAAAAGGTACCCCAAATTACCTGAATCCCTTCCAAAATATATATGATTCCCCCCCGCAAAAAAATCTGGGATGAAAAGTTGAAAATGTGGGACTGGATTTTTTTTTTTTAAAAAAAATTGTGTTGGCTTTTTGGGTACCTGATCCAACACTGTTTTGGGTACCAAAAAGTATCCACAAATTCTGATTCGAATCAAATACTGCCACTGTGTTGGGTTTTTGCAGGTACTCAGTTCAGCTGTAGTCACTTCCCTGCTAACTAGAGCCAGAGGAAGGATGAGCCTGTCTATATAAATCTTCTGCAGGGCAGAGGACTATGTCACTTAGTTTTGATGTGGCAATGTTAGGTTTGCATCGGCAACAGATCACACGTAAGGCTGAGGCCCTGAATTGCGGGCTCTCATAAGTAATTACAGGATGTGGCCCTTTAGGCATACCTAAGGCATGTTACACCAGTGCGCTGTTCTCGGCACTGACTGCCGGTGGTTTTCCAGGACCGATTCAAAATGTTGGTTTTGGCCTATAAAGCCCTAAGCGGCCCGGTCCCTGCCTATCTGCGAGATCGCCTCACTTCCCGGGTCCTGGATCGGCCCCTGCGGTCATCCGGGGGGGGCCCTGCTCAAGGCCCGCTGAGCTTTTCTGGGGGCCATGCAGGGGAGGGTGTTCTCGGTGGCCGTGCCACGGCTGTGGAACTCCCTTCTGGTAGAGGCCCGGCAGGAGAAGTTGTAAGGCCTGGCTGTTCCGCCAAGCGTTTGGCGGGGCAGATGGGTAAGGGGGGTGGGAGGTGGGGTGGGTAGAGCTATTTTTCCTCCTTTTATGTTGTTTTACTTGAAGTGTTTAGTATTTGTAAGCCGCCCCGAGCTGCCTGTGGCAGGAAGGGTGGGGTAGAAAAATATTTAAAATAAATACCTCCCAGCAGTCCTTACTTAAGAGGGACTTAAATTCCACTTTGGGTGCTGAATCCCACTTGTTTGGGAACTCAAAAGCCTTCTTTCAGGAGAGAGAGGGAGAGACAAAAAGACTGGATTCAAGTCTCTGGCACCTCTTCTCCGGTTTCCTCCAGGGAAAAAGTCCTTGAGAAGACAGTGGTGAGAGGATGGAAAGACAAGAAACTAAATGAAATGAGAAGCAGGAAGAGCGACTTTCTGTGTGTACAGGAATATAAGTGTGTGAGGGGGCAGGGCTTATTCCTTGAGGGGTGGGGCTTATTGGCCAAGGGGTGGAGTTTGTCCCTCTTTGGCTGCTGAAGAAGCTGGAAGTGTTTGGGGAGTGTTGTCATTAGTGTTAGTATGTGTGGCTAACTGGCTGGTGCGTTGGGAAAAGGGAAGGAGCTGTTGGCCTGTGCAGGAGAAAAGAGATTATGTAAGAACTCCTGAGAAGGTGGGCTCCAGCAAAGAGGCTGTGGTTGTCTCTTGTTCCCAGACTCAAGGGAAAAGAGACTGGGAGCTTGCCTTAAGCTACAAGAGGCAGAATCCCTACGGGAGACCAAGGTCCTGGTCTAGGAAAGTGAAATGAAGGTGTAATTGGTTTACTAAGGGCACTGAAAATAAAACACAGAGGTGAAGGAAACCTTGAGTGCTTGGCAGTTAGGGATGGGCGAACAGAATATGGTTCGAATGTTCGGTCGTTCGGTTTGAAACCCAAGTTCGGGTTCGATGGTTCGGTTCAGCCGAATTCGGTTTGGCCAAACATTCAAAAATAGCGAAATTGAAACCGGAATGAAATCGAAACCGGAACGAAATCAAAACCAAAACTTAGTTTTCGGCCCTGGAAAGACGTTTTTCTTGCCTCCGAACTCGTCCAAACACTACTGAACTGTTTGGTCGTTCGGTCCGGACATTCGGTTCGGACGTCCGAACAGACCGAGTTCGGTCCGAACTCCAAACATCCGAACCGCGTTCGCCCACCCCTATTGGCGGTGCTGGCAAGGGAAAAGTGTGTGCCAAGACTTATGTCAAATGTACTGTTGGTGACAGCCTTCATGGTGCAACAGCAGTGGGTAAAATTAGACATTTGGCCGGTGCAGCAGTGGCCTGACCCAGGTTGGGAAATTGTAGCAGACACTGTCCAGACTGGTTTGGGGCACTGAACAGAGATGCCCATAGCTGGGGAAGGCGGGGAGCATGCCGAGTGTGGGGCTGAACAGCCCCGCCCCTGCCATGACAGGCAGCCATGGCAGCCAATGACAACCAGCTCTGGAGGTCGGCCATAGTGGACCCAACCCAGGCCTAAAGAGACCTGCCGTGGCCCGCTTTGGTCTAGCCGGGTGGGCCTTTGGCCAGGTCAGAGTCCAGCTTTGGGGCAATCCCAGGCCAACAATCTGGTGGGAAGTCTGGACCACAGCATGACAAAGTAGGTCACAGAGGGCCTCTGTCACGTCTGATTTTACCCAGTTTGACAAAGAACTTTTTCCGAATTTAGCCATAACGCGGCATGAGATTTTGATCTAAATCCCACAAGGAAAGGGTAAGGGGAGAGACCCAAAATTCACTGGGGATGAAATTTCCATTTCCAGTTCAGGCGCCCAACTTTCAGGGTGAGTCAATAGGACTTAGGGCGTAGTCCCTGGTGGCGTAGCATGTAAATCGGCAGTTAGTGCAGATGCAGTTCCCAATGGAGTGAATGGGATTAATGCCTGCGCCAGTAGCTAGCACATGCTGATCTGCTACTGCCTTGCTCCTAAGCACCCAAATCACTTCTAAAAGGGGGTTTAGGCCTCGGAAGTATATTTGTTAACATCCATAGGTACTTAGCCAGTGTTGTGTGAACTGATGCTTAAAGGTGTAGATTTCAAAAGGCACAAAAAAGGGATTAAGTGAGACTAGTGCCACAAACCCATATTTTGAGCATTGCGTGAATTCCTTGCCTCTTCCCATGCTCCTTGATTATCCTTTGTTTTCTGTCATTTGATGGGAAGGGTTTGCTTGCAAAGATTTGCCTCTATTAAGTAGCAATGGTGTTGTGTGATCCCCAATACATCATTTCCTCTTTGTCATGTCCTACTTCCAAATGGCCATAAAGGTGTGGCTAGAAAGTCCTACAGCAGAGACTTCTTCCTATGCTCTGTCCTACTTCCAGAACATCACGTGGACATTCTCCCATGCCCTTTGCATTGTGGGAAATGCCGCAAGTAGGGCTGAAAAAAGATATCGCCTAATTGAGGAAACTCAACAAAATTCTGGTTTTTTGGTTCATCTTGGCACCAACCAAGAACATCAGGGTGCCTGCAATTTCTCACTGAATGCTTGCTGAGAAATTTAAAATACATAAATAAATCACTATGCATGCTCAAAATGTATTTATTTATTTATTTATTTATTTCAAGTACTTGTAACCCATTGTAAAATGGCCATCACCTTTAAACAAAATAGTGGCAACGCTATTGCCGCCATTTTGTTTAAGAGTGGTGGCCATTTTGCACATACACAGTGATTTTAAAAAAAATCTATAATTTTTTTTTTTTAAATGTCTCACCAAGAATTTGTCCTGGGCTCAGGCATTTGCCAGGAAATCAATTCTGGTGCTCGAACTCATGAGAATTCTTGCGAGAAACAAAAATGACTGTTTGTTGAGCCCTAGCCACAAGGAAGTAAGGAGGGGAGAGGACTTGCTTGGATTACAGATGAAAAGTAGCAACGAGTTTCTAATCTAAAGAAGGCAGATGTGGAATTTAGAGCTAGCCGAGCCGGGAGGAGAACCCAGGTGTCCTAGTCCGGTGTTCCCAGTCACAGCGAATTGCTACCTGTCACAGAGAATTGAGTGGCAGTGATTTCTGTTACTTAAGGGAGGTTGAGTGTCATGTGCATGCAACATTAACATGCACCAGCCGTCTGACAGATGACATAATTTTTTGAAATCTCGGTTTGCACACACTCCCATAACACTGGCTGATTGATAAATTAGACACTCACGAGCCGCACGCTAATCAATGGGAATCGTTAGCTTGTTGCAACACCAGGCAAACTCGGTGGAGCTCATTTCTCAAGGTAACGACTTGCCAAGTGTAATCACTCGGCAATGAGGCATGCCAGGGTGTCCATTAGCTGGCTGCTGGCACGCACCTACAGCCGGAGTGCCGTTTGCAAGAATACAGGCTGGCAAAGATGAGGGTTTTCCATTTTCATATCTTGTAAGTTCCAGACTCTCTCCTGTCAGGCCAAGGGGACCACTACGGCATGTTAGAGGCGCCACGCAGGGCCGTATCTCTCTGCCAAGAGCGGGGGGTCCTAGACTTTGCAAGCCTTCTCCATTTCTATGACATCTATGACATGCTGATGACTGAATGCTATAGTTCCTCCTCCAGGGGGTTTGGTGGATTCTTCCAAAGGAGTCTTAAGACAGAGGGGTTGATGGGGAGATGAGTGTTAGAATATGTACCCCAAAGAGGTGGTGGGATCTCCCTCCTTGGATGTTTTTGAAACTTTCCTGGACAAGCAGCTGAGTGTCCTGTCTTGGAGCAGGGGGTTTGGACTAGATTGAATTATAGAACTGGGATGGAGCTAGATAGAGCTGATTTGGGACCCACAGGCAGTATCTCCATTTCTGGGTATGATTTCCGGTATTCAAAACTGCACATGAAATTCGTCCGAGTACCTAAAAATGGAAACTTTCTGTTTTCCAGTTTTTGAGTACCCCAAATTACCCATCCTCCTCCCCAAAATGACCCCCGGAAATTTAATCCAGTGTTGGAAGTCAAAAATGCAGGACAAAAATGGTATTTTGGTATTCGAGTATGTCGATATTTTGCATACATGATCACACACCATTTTGGGTACCGAAAAGTACCTGGTATTTTCAAGTTGAATCAGGCACTGTAAATTTACCCATTGTTTGTGAGTAATTGTTCCATCTTTAAACCTAGATTACCCTTGAGATCCCCTCCAACCCTGCAATTTTGTGATTTGTGGGTAATGAGTTCTCTGGGGTCCTGATGTCCAGTCTGTGAGCCCATAAAAAGCAGATTTTGGTAGCATCTCCATGCAGTGTTACTCTTTGGCTCCTCTATTGCTGTCTGTTCATGGAGCCGGGAGGCCAGAGATTCCTCAAGGAGATGAGCTCACCCTGCCATGCATGGAATACAGTGACTGGGGACTAGGAAGACCCACAGGGATGCGGCCAAAAGGGTCCTTTGACTGATATGCATCCTGAGGGAACCAGACAAAATGGACTCTGAGCCGTCCACCAGTCTGCACAGAACATTCTCATTTGGAAGACCTTGGGCGGTTGGAAATGCATGCACACACTTGGGCTCAGACTCAAGGGAGGGCAGCTCCCCTCCCCCAAAGGAGCACAGATGTCCACTTTACACACATACACAAGAAGAGACATCATGTTCTTCTCTCTCACACATAAACACACACACACATGCCAGAGAGAATGGGGTTGCTGCGCTGTTCCTAAGTACTGACTCCTACTTGCCTGAGGAAGGAGCCTGCGATGTCCGAAAGCTTGCATATTTCTACCAACAACAGTTAGTCCAATAAAAGCTGTCCTTCCAACTACGTTGACCCTTTTCACACAGACACTCTAACAGGGATAAAATGGGTGTTACATTTTATTATACATGTTGCAGAGCACACCCGAAGCCCTGCAACATGTATAATAAAATGTAACACTCATTTTATACCTGTTAGAGTGTCTGTGTGAAAAGGGCCATAGTTTCATTTGCGATTCTTTCTCCAATTTTGGGTTAGACACTTTTCTGCACCTCGGTTTCCCCGTCGATGAAATGGAAGTGACTTACCTGTAGCAGCCTTCCTTCATCGAGAGAGGTGCAAGGTTTTTTTGTTTTGTTTTCTTTTGTTTTGTTTTGTTGCTCTTTATAAAAGAGCTGTCGTCTCCTTGGATGGAAGGAGCTCTTAGAAGTTTTATTATCAATTGATCAGCAGTTAGCAGGCAGTCGACAAATTAGAACAGGCCATTTATTCCAGACAGAGTGAAAAGGGGAATAGGATAGCATGACGCCACCCCCCCCCCCCAACCTCCTTCTTTCTCAGGATCGATGGAGCTACATTGTGTAACCAGAATCAATGGGACAGCAGGAATAGATCATCGTCATAACAGCCTGACATTAGATCATTGGCCGTCTGCTCCCCTCTCCCCGACCTCAGAGCACCAGCCAGCGGTGCCGGCGTCCACTGGGTAACATTAGATTCATAAACTGGGGAGGAACTGTTATTGGATAAGCAATACGGTATTAGGGAGGCCTCAGTGCGGTTGTGTTGGTCACCATGTGCTTGGGATTGATGTGCCAAACAGCAGAGCAGTTTGCATCTCCTGGAAATGAAGCATTTTACCCAGTAGAGTAGACTCGTTGGGGTCTTAGGAAGGTCTATGGGGAAAGAGAGCAGGGTAGGAGTTGCAGAAAGAGTTGGATGCTTGGCAGAGCGGGATTTGAGCAAGATATGTAAGGAAACTTGGTCAGTGGTAGTTACATTTTTAATACCGTGCCCCTCTTCCTTTGTTTGTGGTAGCTGAGACCCCCCCTCCCACCCCCACCCCCCACATTTACGTACACTTAATTCCCTCTCCCCACATGCGTCGCTGACCTTTCCGCACTCCCTCACCTGCCATCTCTCTCCCCACTGCTGCCTCACTCAGGGTGGAGCTAAGGGTTTTGCTGCAGTGCTCCCTAACCGTCCTGATACTTTTCATCCCCCCCCTGCCCCCGAAAAGGAACACGTGTTAGGACGGTCTCCACCAGGCTGTCCAAGTGTACTGACCTGCAGTGGACCCTGTGCCAGGAGGGGCCCTACCCAGTCTGAGTGAACGGACTTTTAATCCTTTATAGGTTTTCCTTTATATAGGGGCCCTCAATTCCTAAGGACGCCTCTGTCCCAGGAGGGTGGCCGGTCCTAACTTGCCAAGGCATGGAAAGCACACGAGGATGTTAGCGCAGCAAAGGTGCTATTGCAATGGGAGCAGGACTGTGCGTTGTGAAGGGAGTCGGGTTCAGAGGAGTGTTCAGCGGGATCAGCACTGGTCTTTCCTAGTGCCCCCCCCCTTTCTCCTTTTAATTAGCAATTTTTTCTGATCAGCTTTTGTGAGGGAAGACAGGGGAGTTTTGCCTCCCTTTGTAGCCAGGTGGAGGCTGCCTGGTTTCTTCCTCTTGACCTCCAGGTCTCTGCCTTTGAAATGTGGCTTCACAATCCTCATGGTAGTCACTCAGGCTTCCCTTTGGGACATTGGGCAATTTCAAGGCCAGAAAATCAACCATTTAGTGCTACCTGAGTGGAGGCTAGGGCTGTAGCGGAATATCTCAGCGGTAACTATTTCCGGCGGAAACAGTGTTTCCGCAATTAGTGGAACAGCATGGCAGAGGCTTTCATTCCGCTAGTTTCATTCCGCGGTTCCACAGTTCTGCTTATTTAATTCCGCTACTTAGTGGAATCGTGGAAACATGACATTTTTGCTACTTCCGCAATTCCGCCAGCGCCACAAAATTGCGGAATAGCGGTTTTCCGCAATTCTGCGATTTGCAGAATTCCGGCGGAATTAGCGGAA
The DNA here is from genome assembly GCA_003113815.1 of Sphenodon punctatus. Taxonomy (NCBI): domain Eukaryota; kingdom Metazoa; phylum Chordata; class Lepidosauria; order Sphenodontia; family Sphenodontidae; genus Sphenodon; species Sphenodon punctatus. The sequence goes on from QEPC01000343.1 coordinate 5,894,335, forward strand.
TGTCCGCAGAAAAGTCACGGTGTGGTGCGGGCAATTCCGAAATGGCGGAACGGAATCGCGGCGCGGTAACAGCTGCTGCCACATCAGCCCTAGTGGAGGCAGCCACAACTCTAGGCTGGAAGAGTTTGACTTTACACAACCCACGCCCCCCCTCCCAACTATACTAAAAAATCTGTCTACACCTGGTACCACACTTGCCCCTTATTCCTGTGAATAAATACCCATTTGTCACACATACAGTCACACACGTGCCTACATGAGTTTCTACACCACACACACTTTGGCCGATTTTAGATGAGACTGTACCATTCAAATCCACCCAGTGGACACGTGTGGTACCGCCTGGGTGCAAGTCCACCCAGTGGACACATGTGCTACTCCCTGTTTAAAAGTGGCGGTGGTGTGCGTGCGCTCCCGTGACCCACGCACCTCTCCCCAACTCCTCCCCCCCCCCATCTCCCTGCACGGAGCTACCAAGAAAAACCCGAGTTGCTCCATGTGGGGGCATGGGTGGATGGGGGCGCACACAAAGCCCATGTCCATCTGCCACCAACTAAACCCTCCCCTGCCATTTGGAAGTGCATGTGTGCTCCAATGAGCACACACGGACAACCCCCTCCCTCCCCCCAGCGGGGCCAATCCCATACCCCGCAGATTCCAAATGCAACACACACACACCGCGTGCATATATGAAACCCACACGCATGTCTGTTGGGAATGCATTGTGCTGCGTGGAATCCACATAGAGGAGTTTGGGATTGTGGTCAGCATCTGTCTAAAACCGGTCTTTGATGCTCCATATGTACAGAAACTTATCTACACTTGTTATCACAAGCACTCCTTAGCCCAGTGAGTACCCATATCTCACCCAAGAGCTGAAATGGGTAGTTCTTTTCTCACCTGTGGGTAGTATTGGTAATTTTGAGTACCGTGTCAGCCACCCAGGGGACTACCGGATTCCCGATCGGGCATTCAATTACGCCAAAATAGCAAGTATTGCTGTTGCCAAGTTACTGATTGACTGTTTGATCAACTGGCACCGATTGGTAAAACGGTAAGTCAGTAAAGAAATCAGAACAGGATTGTAATCCCGTTACATTATAAGCCCCTTAGGGGTAGGGACCTGTCCATAACTATTGACTGTAAAGCACCAGGTTCATCGCTGGTGCGATGTAGATAATAACAAATAAATAATAATAAATAAGGTTAAAAAGTCAGAAAATCGGGCCAAAACCCAGTATTTTAAAAACATCGGGTAATCCACCAGGCACTTATCAGCTACCAGGTTGGGCTGCGAAACGCACTTTTGATGGGTATCCCCATTTTTGCTGGTACTCATTTCAGTTCTTACTTCAGACACGTGCTCACACACATCCCTACATGAATTACGACACCACACACAGACTGATGCTCTGCATGAACCTCCGTTTATCTTCTACACCCAGTACTCGCTTGTCTTGACACCAGCGAGTCTCTATACCTTGCACACGGCACACTACACCCACAGCCCCCCATACCCCACCTATGACCTCTTCCAGCCCTGACCTAATGGCTGGCAGGCTACGGTCAACCCTTCTGCTTCGGGCAGACTGGGTGCTATTAAAACATCATTGTGATGCCTGACAAAGGTCAAGCACTGGGGGAACCCCCCACACCCCTCCCCTCAGCAGCTGTTTGTTTATTCAGACATGATCTAGACCTGGCTTTCTGTATGCATCCATTGGAGTATCGGACAATAAATAACCTGTCCCTGTAGCAAACAGATGCTGGCTCGCCAGCGTTCTGGCTAGCGTCAGGCTCGAGACGAACTCCTTAATGAGCTAACAATACCATTCGTCTTTAAAGACGGAGACTTCTCCCTTTCCCGTCTCTGGACGTTTGGCTGCGCTAGCCCTGTGGGTTCTCTGGCAAGGAGGCCAGGAGCCTCCAGGCATTTGAGCTTTATCCGTGCCTTGCCAGCCGGCTTTGGAAACTCGAGAAACTTGAGATTGAGATTCAGTCACCACGGACTCCATGTATTGGGGGACTTTGTCGCGACTGGGACTTGGGGTGGGTAACACCATCAAAAATATACGTCTAAAAGACAAAATGAAAACCCATTACAAAAAAGTAGAAATATATAAATACACACACACAAAATACCCATTGATCCATGTGCCTAATCCTGTCTTTTAAATGCCTGGACAAATAGATTGGTCTTGCAGTAAGCGAATTTCCCAACAATATACCCTACCAATTCCACCCATGCCCCGTCCCTCTGACTAGGGAAGTCAGGGCCTTCCTATCCCACACGCGTGCATCCTTCTATCCGATCTCATTTTCCTCCCCTCCCTCGTCCTTAAAAAGCAAAATAAAAAAATACTAACCATAGATTTAAACATCATCTCTAAATACACATGAACACACCTAATCACTCACCCATAATCACTCATGCACCTCTGCAAGGCTAGACTGCACAGAGATGTAAGCAACCAGGATCTTAAATGGATATCTAATGTGGTGGAGTTGATAAGGTGCTGAACTTGGTCCTGGGAAACCAGGGTTCAAGTCCTGACCTAGTCATGAACTCACTGGGTGGCCTTGGGCAAGACTCAGGCTGTTATGATCGTGGCCGTGCTCGCGCTTGTTGTGAAAAAATGCTGGGAACCGGCATCAGACGATACACTCCAGGCAATCACGTGCCCGGAAGGGGGACGCGCATGCTTTTCCGGCTGCGTTTGACCGGGTCGATTTTTTCAATCGTCGCGATCATCTAAAAACGGCCTCAGCTTCCAGTCTGTAAAATGGGAATGTGTGTCTGTGTTCCCCTCACCCTTGTCCATCCTAAATTGTAAGCCTGCCGGGCAGGCACCTGTCTACAAAAATTGTGACTGTAAAGTGCCGTGTAAGGTTGTATGCCCAGTAGTGCTATAGAAATGATTATTATTAGCAGTAATATCATCCTTGCAGGGGATGACCATAGACTCTGAACTTGATTCTCCCCTATCAGTGAGTTCCAAAAGGGCAGTGCTTACACTGCTTAGGGTCTGATGAAAGAAAGATTCAGCCTGAACTGTAACCTGAGCGCCTGCCTACCTATTTAGTTGCCTTTTGTTTTCAGCTTTCAGAACTGATACCTGACCGCTGGGGAATTCAGGATTTGAGAACGTTAGCCAGCCCGCTGCTTGGAGTGAAAAGAAGCAGCTGGTGGGTAGCGAGGTGGCAGGGAAACTTGGCTGGCTTGCAACCCAAATCCCAGCCTGAAAAACAGACTATCCCTCTGAGTGCTTGTCTACACAATTTTAAAATAAACATGGTTTAAGGAAACAAACTTCCTGCATCTTCACACAGTTTTCATGCCAGTGCTTAGTGATTGCTTATCCCCCACCCTGCTTTTTGTGCTCCTGCTGTAGGCAAAGTGGCTTTGGGGCAGGTATTCCGGTATCTAACAGGTTTCTGCGTCACAGGCTGCTTTTAGACGAACACGGGCGAACACGCTGCATAAAATCACGCTGCGTGTAAATATCCCACGTGTGGAATTTAGACGTGACATTTCGCGTGTTAAAGCTGGTTCCGCGTTCTTTTTAAGCCGCAAATTAAATACCTCGACGTCTAAAAGTGGCTGTAGATGCGGATGTATCTGTAACTGCTTGTAACGGGCAGTTATGGATTAATCCGTATCAATCCATGCTTGAACCACAACAGGCATGCTGCGGTTCAGTTTAACAGCCTTTCCCAAAATGGCAGCATCAAAGCCACCACCTTTTTGGGAAAGGGCAGCCGGTGTGCACATGCGCAGCGGCCATTTTAACAAATGGAAAGAACCTGAACTAAATGAACTGACATTGCAAAATCGGAATCGTAGTATTCAGTATTCTCTTCTTTTGTTTAGGGTCAGATCATTCAGATTTAATGGTTTTGCCCGTCTTGGTGGATACTTATTTCAGCTCTATTTAAATCACAAGAACTCCGGTTTTGCTTTCAGCTGCAGAGAGGCAGGGATGTCTAGTGGTTGGGTTGCTGGCTGGAGACTAGGGTTCAGTTCCCTGCGCTGATAAGCTCTGAGGCAGGGACTTCTGGGGCTGGGGTCATGAATTCTGGGCAAGGCTTGGACCTTGGCAGTTATTTTTTTTTTTTTTTAAATTAAGCACTGCTACCCCTCTAGGATGCCTTTACATCTTTGAGGCCGTTTCCAGTTCAGTTTATTGACTAGGAATGTAGGGAGCAAGACCAGTCATGTTTGGGTTATCATGGATACCCACACCGGCTGCCCCTTGAGTAACCTGGATTATCTGATCATGAATTCAGTGCCACTGATGGATTTGCAGGCCTTATATCTCATCACCTCTTCTTACTTTTCAGATCCGTGTGGATGGCTCCATCGGTGGTGCCTTGCAGTATGAGATCGTGCAGGTGGTGGACGCTGGCCCCATCTTACGGGACATGGCCTTTTCGGTGGATCACGAGCAGCTGTACATCATGTCTGAGAAGCAGGTGAGTGGTCCACTTCATTGGAAAGAGTTTCAAGGCCTAGTGCATGATCAACCTGGGGGCCCTTGACTGTTTGAAGAAGCCAATGCATTTGTTGGCGATACCGATGGTCCAGGCAACATGATGCGATATGGGTAAGTATGGGTTTTTTGTTTTGGGATTTTAGGTTGTTTTTAATTGTAGCTTTATTGCTATGTTTAATAACGTTTTAGAATGTTGTTAGCCTCCCCGAGATGCCTGAGGCAGGATGGGGCGGCATATACATTTTAATATAAATAAATAAATAGAATAAATACACTCTGTCTCGAAGCTTGTAGGCACCTGTTGAACCAGACTAGCAGGTGGATCTGTTTGAATTTTAGCAGCATAAGGGCAGCGTTGACCCCATTGTATCTGTGAAATGGTTAGTTTGTTTCTCAGTTTCTTACGAGAGCGTGATTTTAATCATTAATAGCTGTCTGCGTAAGGTCTGAGGGCAAGAGAAGGCTATGAGAGGATATATAGAGGACAAGTATTATTATTGGGGGGATGTATGTGATCTACCCAACTGAAAGAGTATAAAACCATTCAGATTTAGAGACAATCTGAGTTTTACATTGATGCTAGATCAAACTCTACAACCTGCACAGCCTGTCGTCTCTGATGGATCTACAGATCTCTGGTGGGTTCTGTCTCTGATGGATCTACCTGGCATGATCCAAGTCTGATGATACAGGAATCAGCCTTGAATCCAGGCTCCGTGTCACTGAAGAATTGACTCAGCTGTTTTGGGTTGCCACCACTTAATTCCTTCATCTTGTGCGTTCACAAGATGCGGATTTATAGTTTTGCACATGTACGAAATGGGCACAATACACTTGTGCGTGTGCAAATATATTCTGGCATCTTGCACACGTGGAAGATGATGAAACAAGCCATTTTTAAACGAGACGGAACCATGCAGGTCCACCTATCCCATGCGCTCCCAAATGCCCGTGTGAAGGAGGGGGTTGCACGCTCCGGGGATCCATGCGCCACTCACGGAGCATCGGAGAAAAATTGAACTGCTCCATGCGGGGAAAGGCTAAAATGTGCGTAGGTAGGAATGCACACGCATCCCTGGCCCATTTGAATCCCTCCCCGCATGGGCGGGTGGTCTGCGGCCATCCCAGTCAACGTACACAGACCTTCTCCCCAGCCATGCACGTTAAAAAATGGCCTTAGTGGTGGCAAGCTGACAAAACGGATGCATGGAGATCTGATGAAAGCTCCCTTCCACGGATTATCTCCACGGATATGAATATGCTGATCTGTTTAAGCCTGAAATCTGAGGTGGCTACTGGACTTACTCCTCTCTTGACATCTCTTTTTTTTTCGAAAGACCTTTGTACCCCAAACCTTTTAAGTTTGAATTCTGAACCTTGTTATCTGGGATTTCCAGTAGAGTTGAAAGAGAAATTTTCATCCGGTTTCAATATGACCAGAACCGGGGGTTTTGTTTGGTCCAATTGGAAACCAGAATGAACGATTGGTCCAATCATTGTTTCTGATTTCCGAACGGACCAGACAAAATAAATCAGCCGTTTTCACATGCGAAAATGGCCATCAGGCCGATTGCACATGTGCAACATTGACAATTATAATTTTTTTTGCTATAATTCCGGTCAAAAAAGGGGCAACCATTCAATTTTTATAGAAATGCCCCACAAAAAAATAACATTTTTTTCAACCCACCACTAATTTCCAGGAATCTTAAATTTCTTCGTCGGAGTTTGTAAATAAAAATGGATGCTTTTGGCTGTAAGATCATTCTTGGCAGCATGGCATTCTCCAAGAGTAACACTAACCCTTCGGTGCCATCCCCAGAATGGTGCCATTATGGATAATTTATGGCAAGCCAGTTCTGCCCAATGCAGCATTGACCCCTAGGGCATCAGGGTGGCGGGAGGTGGGGGTGAAGAGGGCACTTGGAAGGGCTAGTTGAGATTTCTTCTTCTCCTTCAACATCTGGTGTGTGGTACTGTAGCAGGCCAGTGGCGTTCTGGCATAAGTATTTGTCAGAGTTCAAAAAGATCACTGACACCTTGGTTCTTAGTCTCTAGTGCTTGCTTATTCATTCATCATAAGAATGCACAGTCCACAGACGGCCAATGTAAATACCATCAAATGTCATATTAAGTAAACCCCAAACCAGGTACCTTGCCCACTCCTTGTGAAGGTGAGCCCACAACCTGGGCTCCAAGCTAGATCTGAAACGCGTACGGTCAATACCAGGTGCACCTGTCAAAATTGTGGTACTCCTCTCAGCTGATAACATTGGGGACTAACCAGTACTCCATTAGTGCCCAATGAGCTATCTGATGTACCAAAATACCATTTTTTTGTTCCCATGTGTTGTTTCATTTACTTCTGGTGCCGTTATTTATTTATTTTTTTACTTCCCGTCCTGATGTTTGACTTCCCATCCTGATTTCTTTACCAATTCACCATTTTACCAATTGGTACCAATACGTAAAATGGTAAATCTGTAACTTGGTAACTGCAGTACCCGGTAGTTTCAGGTAATTGGGTGCCCAATTGGGGACGCACTGCCAGCACGGTATTCTAAAATGCAGGTGTTACCCTATGTGTAGCAAATGAGCTACTCGTTTCTAAACTTAGCCCCTGAGTGGGTGATTTCAGACGTTACGAGATCACAGTCAACCACAGTCAATTCCCGGTGGTGGCTGTGATTCCGGAACGTCTGTTGGGGGGAATGGATGTTCCCCCCCAGATGTTACCATGGCGTGGAATTACATTCACCACGCGAGCGGCCGAAGCGGCGGGGCCGTCGGCCGTCGCGTGTTGAATGAAATTCCACGCCGGGGTGAACCCCGGCGTCACGTCTGGTCGGGCGCCACGGCCCGGGATCACCGGCGGGATCCTGGGCCGTGGCAAATCCGGCCCAATGCGAGGGGCCTCATTGGCCCCGCCGCCCGCCCGTCTCCCCAGAGGGCAGGCGGCGGGGCGCGTGGAGGGGGCGGGGCAGTGCGGCCTCACGTTGTGCCGCACGGCCCCGCCCCCTCCCAGATTCCGCGCCGGAATCCCCCCGGCACGTCTGATACGGCGTGACGGGGTCATCCCGGCGGGGAATGGATAGGGTGTTTTCGGTACGGGGCCAATGGGTCCCGTAATGTCTGAAAACACCCTATCTTTTGGCCTAACTCCTGGCTTGTCCTCTGTGGCCAGCCAGACCCGTGGCAGTCCTGTGTGTGGCAGGGCCTAGATGAGGCTTTAAGCTCCCTTGCTTTGGGTCAAGCTTGCAGCAGCCTATCCCTCTCCCCTGGTGGTTTCCCCATCTTCGGCCTTTTGTCATCATCACGATCATCATTTTTAATTTGTAACTCTCTCGCCAAAGGCAACTCGAGGCAGCTCATCACACAATACAGCCAAAAAATAAGGTCCACAAAAGACCAATACAATATATCATCAATATAACAAAAAAACCTGACACAATTAAATAATACAATTCAGCAATACAATAGTATACCTACTACAAAACAATAGCATTCCCTCCCCCTTCCCTCCTACCATCACCAACTCCATCCATCCCCTCCCACCCTGCTGCCACCGGGGGTGGGGTGGGGGGCTCCTCATCCCCATCCTTCTGCTCTCACCAGGCGGAAGTGAAACCTTAATATATAACATTCTAACAACAAAATCCCTTCAGTTTAAGTAATATAACAAAAACAGCCTCCCCCATATCATCAATGCCATTAACAGTATCTAACTAACCCTGTAATAATACTACCTATCCCCCACCCTGCTGCCACCGGGGGGGCTCCTCTTTCCCCTCCTGCTCCCACCAAGAGGGTGCATTCCTCTCCGTGTTAGTTCCCCTTCCCACCAGACATCAATGATACTAGCCTTACTTCCCGGCCCCAGTCATTGGGCCCAGCCGAAAGGCACAGACAAAGGGCATGTGCCACTGGCATGGCTGCCGGCACGGCCGTAAGCCGCCCCTTGATCTTGTAGGGGCAGCCTGGAAGCCGGTGGTCCCCGGCCCTGCCTCCTTGTTAACAATGGGGGCGGCGGCACCCCACTCCAGCCACCAGATGTATGTCCCTGAGCCCGCAAATGCTCGAGCTCTTGGGGAGAGGATACCTGCCGCTTCCCACCATAGTCATCACGAGGGGGAGGGGGATAATAACACCCTCCCTCAGCGAGCGCACTCCCAGGGGTGGAGAGGGGCCAGCCACTCCTATCCTCCACGTCAGCTTCCGAAGGGGGTCTCAGCCGCCATACACCCCCAAACAGAGTCTCTAAGGGGGGGTGGGTGGCCATAGTCAATTTCTTTACTCGAGTCACGCCCCCTGCTCGACATCTCTCCGTTGACTCCGCTTTTGCAAATCCCGGCACGAGACTCTCTGCTGTCTTCCACCACTCCCGTACTTCACCCCAGCTGGAACCGGGTTCTGTGCTGTTTCTGCCGCCTCTCTTATTATCTGCATTTTCAGATTGCCCTCTAAATATCTTGCCTGTGTTACTACATCTACATCAGTGAAAAGCAACACTGGCAGGAGAGAGGTGAGGAAGACCAAGCTCAAATTAGTTACTGTTTGAGCAGCATTTTGGAGCACATAAAATATTGCATAAATGTTAAAGTGTAATAGGAAACGTAGAGCTTATGATGGAGACACGGCTTTTGTGCTTGTTGCTCCTGGCTGGCTTCCAAATGGCCCACCTGGGAACCCGCCAGCTACTCCACCCGGCTTGGGAGCCTTTTTACATCCCCCTTTTCCAGGGACTGACACAACACCTGCTCTAGGGAACGGCGCCCCAACAAGGTCTTAGAATCATAGAGTTGGAAGGGACCTCAAGTCGTCTAGTCCATCCGCCTGTTTGAATGCAGGATGACGACCGCTACAACATCCCCAACCGATGACCATCCTGCCTGGTTTTGAAAACCTCCAGTGATGGAGATTCTACAACCTCCCTTGGCAGCTGGTTCCACTGCCACACGACTCTTACTGTTAGGAATTTTCCCCCCAATATTCAACCAAAATCTACCTTCCGTTCCTATCATTTTTGTCCATCATTTTTAGGCCTGTCCTCTGTAGAAGAACAATTCCTCGGCATTTTCTTGGGGACGAACCATCAGCTATTTGAAGACCACCGCCATGTCTGCTCTTAATCTTCACTTGGCTCAGCTAAATGTACCCTGCTCTTTTAACCTTTTATAAGACTTTTAACTTTTTTATAAGCATTGCTTTCCAGATCCTTTTATCATCTTTCTTGCCCTCCTCTGAACCTGCTCCACTTTGTCAATGTCTTTCTTAAAATGAGGTGTGCAGAAAATGCACTCAGTACTCCAGGTGAGGTCTGACCGACACTGAAGAGAGTGGAATTATTACCTCCCCTGACTTATCCAGCTCTACTCTGGGTTGAATCCTGCAAGGACGTACAGTAACCCTATTGTGCTTGCTACTACTACTTTACTACTACTTTACTACTACTACTACTACTACTGTGCGCATCCATCACTTAGCTTGCAGCTCAGCTGTCTGGGGTCCCCTGGCACCTCCTGCAGTAGAATAGTTGGTCTTGCCACCCTATTTATGACTGTAATTCCCCCCTCCCGCCCCGTTCCAGTCATTTCTATTTAAAATGTTTTGTGTCTTCATGAGGCTGCCTGCATTCCCTGCCCTCTTCCCGACCTATGAATATTTATACCTGAAATATGAAACAGGGAGGGGGGTTGTCAGCTCCATCCATTTATCTTCATTAGCGAGGCTGCAAGCTATAACTCACTGAGTAGGGAGAGCAGTGACAGAACCAAGATTGTTTCCCCTCTCAGCCTGTTCCTTTATGGCGATGGGATCCCTCCTCCCCTCGCTGGCCACCTGTAGGCAAGGCTGCTTTTGCTGTTAAAGCTGCAAATGGCACAACTGGATCCCAATGAAACTTTGCTTCTGCACACCATGAGAGGCACTACGGTCCAGTCCTTACGGCATCAGCCTAGCGGTCACAAGATTTAGGATCTACTCCCAGTTCTGGAATTTCCCATTGTACACACTGTTTTTCCTTTGTATGGTAGAATAACGGCTTCCGCCAGTGGTGGAGCCTTGCAGGATAAGCACCCGGGGAGGGAGCAGGTCAGAATTTGGGCAGCACAAGTGTTGTCACTAGGGGTGGGAATTTCGAAGTGAAATGGCTCGAAAATGGCCGTTTTGGTTTTAAAACTGTAAACTGCAATTGTGGTTCTTTTTTCAGTTCTGGCATTTTGGTTTTTTTCATTATTCCCCCCGGTTTGTTCTCATTGACTTCAATGGGAGAAAATCCCTTCAAGTCAATGAGGGGAAAAAAATCAATGGAAAAAGCCCCCCAGAAACTAAAATTAAATTCCCATCCAGAGTCCCATTCCATTTTGTCACCTTTCAGAACTCTTTGTCCCAGAAAGTGGCAAGGCCATGCCACTTTCAGAAGCTGAGCTGAGCTGGGTCAGAAGCAGAGCTGAAACAAGTACCCACCAAAACAGGTATACCTGTTGCATTTCCGTTTCTCGAATCAAACCGGAAATTTCAGGTACTTTTCAATACCCAAGCCAGTTTTTGATTGGGTACTCAGAATACCAAGATGTCAAAATACCAAAAAAGCAGTATACCGAAATACCAGTTTTGTACAGATTTTCTCCCAGCTTTTGAGAAATTTATGGGGGAGGGTACTATTTTGGTTTTTCTGGGTAATTTGGGGTACTCAAAAATACCGAATTTTCCAGAAAACTCCTGAAATCCGGGACAAAATCCAGAACAAAAAAAATCAGGATTTCTGTATACCAGTTGCCATTATTTCATTATTTTGGTACACCGCATTTCTGTATTTCGGGTACCCGATCAAAGAAAAGATTCCAGTACCAGAAATTTGATGGGTATATGCACGGTATCATCGGGTGGGTACCAACAGGTGGGCGTTCTTGGTGGCTGCACTGATGCTGTGGAACTCTCCCCCGGTGGGTGTCCACCTCAGTTTGACCCTTGCTGGGTTTCTACGTCAGTGTAAGACGTGGCTCTCCCGCCAAGCCTTTGATGGGGGGCGGGGGGGGAGGAGTAGTGGCGAGGTTGGAGGTGGGTAGGTTTTCTATGGATGCTTGCTTTCTGCCTGCTTTCACTAGGCATTCTTGTTGTATTGTTGGTTTATTTATAGGTTTTAATCTGGTTTTATTGTATTTATTTCTCTTGTGAGCTACCAGAGGCCATCCTGCCTCTGGTAGCTCACAAGAGAAATAAATAATTTTTTATTATTATAATAACGATAATAATAATAATAATAAATAAATACCTGGTTTTGAGGGGACTCATTTTAGCTCTAGCAGGGATGTTTAATGAGTGTTCTCGGTATGCAGGAAGGAAAGGAAGGGCTTATGTGGGGAAGGAGCAGCCTGGGAGAGTTCCTGTAGAGAAGCAGCTGAGCTCTTTGGGCTGCACCAGGCACTGAGAGGAATAGGAAAGCACCCATGTGGGAGCACCTGGGGAAGGGCCCAGTGGGAGAATACAGGCCTGAGCTGAGCCCAGAGTAGAGAGAAGTATAGTACTAGCCCTTTAAGAGCTAGAGGTTAGAGGGCTAGCCCTGCCTACTCTGTGTATATATAAGAGAAGGTAGTGCCAGAGAGAGTCAGTTAGCATGTAGTTGGGGAGAAGGGAGGATCTCTGCTTGAGAACTGGGCAACAAAGGAGCCTTGTGCATGATGCTGACTAATAGCTGGGAAATTTGGTGCCTGAACTGTATGGATTTGGACTGAGGAAGCACCTTATTGTGCTCTCCATGGTGCTGAAGGAGGCTATGGCGGTGAGTGTGGCAAGGGCTTCCTGGGAATGAACGGTGAATGTGGATTATGGGTACTGAGTGCGGATCTGGGGAAAGACTGATACAGCGACTGGCTTGTTTATTCCCTATGTTTATGATGGGTTGAGGGACTATGGATTGAATGCGTGAACCTTATGTCTGGTGATGAAACAGCGGCAATATTAATAAAGGGGCACTTGTTAATAGAAAAGGCTGATTCACTGAAGAGTGCACGAGTCCCAGGGTCTGCTCCTGAGAAGACTTAACCTGAGCCCCAAACCCTGTTACAGCATAGCTTAATCCATTCATCCATTGTCCGTGTTTGCACGGCCATCATTTCTGTTCCCTTTTCCTTGACACACTCTTTCTGTACTTGAGGGGAGGGACTGGATTCCCAAGCCAGCTCCAGGAACTGGAAGAGAGTGGTGTTGAAATGGATCCATGAATGGATCCCATCTCCAGTGGATCTGCCCATTCCAGTGTGGTTCAGAAAAGCAAAGACCAACCACAATCAAGTCAGTCCCCATTGGGTTTTTTTTTGGCTGCTGAACAGCAGCACAGCACCATTTTGTGGGGATCATGATTTGGTAGGTTCCTGGATAGTGCTGAAATGAGAATCCCATGCGTTCTCGCAAGAACGCACGAGATTCTCGCGGCCCCGAGTGAGATCTCGCCAAGATGTTTGAGAATCTCGCGAGATTCTCAAAAATCTCAAATGTGCACTGTGCATGCGCAGAATGTTCGCTTCCTGTACATGCGCAGCCCCCCGGCAGCCACTTTACATGTGCACAGAGTGTTGTTTGAGGGTTCTCAAGAATCTCACGAGATTCTCGTTACCCTTAAAGCACTCCGCGCATGTGAAAAATGGCCGCCAGGGCTCATGCATGCGTAGAAATGGCCGTGGTGGCCATTTTGCATATGCACGGTGCCGTTTTTGGGCCGTACAAATTTGACATGAAAACGGGTCGAGAATCAGCTGATTCTCAACTCATTCTCGTTCTCGCAAATCCTGACAAGAAGCCAATTCTCGCCGAGATTTAGCAAGAAAGCAAGGGCGGGTTTCAGCCCTATTCCTGACCCATATTTGGGGGGACTTCTGTTCTAGACAAAGCTTCCCACCTTAGGGTACTGCCACATCAACGGGTCTCATGCCAGTGCTGAGCTTTGAGAAAAGGAGCCCCCATAATACGATGGCGTGGATGCCCAAGCTATAAGGCAGGGGTGGAAAACCACAGGCCCAGGGGTCATATGCTTCCTGCAGCTAATTTTTATCTGGCCCCTTTCCGGTACCTGGATCTGGCCCAAAGATCCAGTTCCTACTAGGGCTGCACTAAATAGTAAAAAGAAAATTTGTGAGTACGAATATTTCTGAGTCTCTGAGGATCACTATGAGTGTTCGTCTGGTCCTCTGTAACTCGGCCGAATACTCGATACTTGGTAAGCTACTTGGTAAAATAAAACCAAGTACTGAGTATTTTCTGAGTATTGAGGAGGACCAAGTTCCCTTATAACGGACCAGGAAAAGCCTTGTATGTTGCAGAAGAAGCCCTGTATGTTGCCCGTCTGAGGAGTTACCCGAGTACTGCGAGTACTGGACCGATTCCTCGGTTACTGGGTAAAACAGAGTCGAATTACAGAGATACTCGGTAAAAACTGAGTAATTTCAAAAGCGAGTTTCACCCCTAGTTCCTACCATCAAGCCCTAACAAACAGATCTCAAGGTAAAAAAGTGGAGACGAGGGCATTCATACACAGATCCATAATCTGTACCCTCCTCCTCCTGAGCAGACCCCTTAAGAACTACTTCCTGAAACATCTATGTGGTTCTTGGAGCTAGAACTAATTTTCAAAGTCGCCCCTGGGAGGGAAAAGGCTCCTCAACCCTGCTATAGGGGATAATCAGAAGGACATGGTGTGTCTTTATTTTAATTAGAATTTGATTCTTTGAAGCATCCATCTCAAGTGGAGTCATTCTCTGTTCCTGATGTTTATCTGCAAGGCAGCAAGCAGTGCTGTTGGCAACAGGACTCGCCTGACAATAAGGATGCTATCTCTGCACTTGTGAAATCATGTACTTTGAATATATTGAAATTGAGTAGCATGTGCAGGGATGGCTGGAGAGATAGGGGAGGGATCTAAAGTTGTTTCTTTGCTTTTGGTGGGTATCTGATTTCATAGCGATTCCTGGGCTGCCATTAACTAGGCTGTAAACCAACGGCTTCCAACATGCAGCCCTAGAGAGAGACTTGAGAATATAAGAACTACCATATAGACCAAAACAAATAATCCAGCTGACTGAGTATCTTCTCTTGAGAGCTGAAGCAGATAGCTAAATAAATACTGACTCTTTGAAATTTTGGATAGGTGATAGCTGGCCCAAGCAACAGCCAACATGGCCAGGGTTCTTAGTTTTCTGTGACCAAAAAATGAAAAATTCTCTGATTAAAAAACCCCCCACATGAATTCTCTCATTAAAAATGGAAAAATTCACCATAAAAGTGCTGTAAAACTGGCCCATAAAAATGTTGTAAAATTCCCCTAAAAGTGATGAAAAGTCCCGGAAAATGACGGAAAGTCCCAGAAAGTGACAAAGATGATTGAAGGTCCTGAAAAGTGATGAAAATGTCCAGAAAGTGATGAAAATGACAAAACCAAAATGGCAGAAGCACGGAATCAGCAGTACCTTTTCAAGGGCAAAATCTGTGGGATTCTCTGCTAAAAGGCAAAATCTGCATTTTTCTCATCGTTTTCCATGGGAAATGGAGAATAAGGAACCCTGATCATGACATTCGAAAAACCAAGTTATCACAATTTCAGTTATTTCATTTATTTTCTTATGTGCTTTCGGTATTTCATGCTTTTTTCACCTCCATTTTTTTCCATCTGTTTGATGGAATACAGATTTTTTTAAAAATAAGAACCACCGGTAACCAATACGAATGGTCAGGATAAAAACTGGAACACAACAAACTGCCCAAAACAGAAGCAAGGAGTCAAAAAAGCCAAATGATAAAATATTTTAATTTAATTTTGTATTTTAAATTTTATTTATTTATTTATTTCTATTTCTTCATCTTCAATTCACACCTTACCTTCAAACCCTACATTGATTCCGTGGCCAAATCCTGCTGCTTCTCCCTCCACAACATTGCTAAGATCTGTCCTTTTCTGTCTGTCTCCCCTGCCAAAACTCTCATCCACGCCCTAGTCATCTCACGCCTTGACTATTGTAACCTCCTCGCTGGCCTTCCCCGCTCCCACCTTGCTTCCCTCATCTCTGTTCAAAACTCCGCTGCCAGGATCATCCACCTAGCCCGTCGCTTTGACCATGTGAAGCCTCTCCTCTCCTCTCTCCACTGGCTCCCTCTTCCTGAGCATATTCTGCACAAACTCCTCGTCTTCACCTACAAAGCCCTTCACAACCTCGCTCCCCCCTACCTCTCTGTCTTGAACTCCCTCCGAACACCTGTTTGAACTCTCCACTCCTCTCCCTTCAACTCCCTCACCCTCCCATGCCTCCCCTGCTCCCCCAACCGCCTTCATCCCTTCTCCCTCGCTGCCCCACACGCCTGGAACTCCCTCCCTGCCCTCGTCTGCCTTGCCCCCATCCTCCACACCTTCAAATCCCTCCTCAAAACCCACCTCTTCCACACTGCCTTTCCTAACTCCTGCTAATCATCCTCACCCAGGATTATTTCCCACCTGTTATCTGCAAATTCTAGGGATGGGCGAACAGAACGGAGTTCAGAAATTTGGTTCAGTTCAGTTTGAAACTTTGGAAATTCAGTTTGGTTCAGTTTGGTTTGAAATTCGAGTTCGGTTCGGAAGTTCAGTTTGGTCGACCGAACAGACCAAGTTCGGATGAATTCTGAACTTCCGAACCAAGTTCGGCCATTCAAAACCAGGTTTTTTGGTGTGTTTTGCCACTAGGGATGGACGAACAGAACCTAGTTTTGAATTTGGTTCAGTTTGGTTTGAAATTCAAGTTTGGTTCGGAAGTTTGGTTCGGTCAACCGAACAGACTGAGTTCGGTCCGAACTCCGAACTTCTGAACCGCGTTCGCCCATCCCTAGCAAATTCCCAATATACTGTAACCAAGCCAATAGGGATGGACGAACAGATCGCGGTTCGGGTTCGGCCGTTAGGTTCGGCTGCGTTTGATTGGTCCGCTCGGTTCGGCAGTTCGGTTCGACTGCGTTCGGTTTGTCCGTTCGGTTCGGCAGTTCGGCTAGTTTGTCGAGTTCGGGTTCGGCTGTTCGGTTCGGGTTAGGCCGTTCGGCTGTTCGGTTCAGCCGTTCGGGAAATGTTGTTATGGGTGTTTTTTTGTTTTTTATATGGTTTTTTGTTTTTTTTTATTGGGTTTTATATGGTTTTCTTTTGTTATTTATTTGTTTTTTTTGTTTTTATATGGTTTTTTTAAATTTTTTAATCTAATATTATATCTATCTATCTACACTAAATCTAACTGCTATTAACTATTCTAAATGCTATGAACTAAATGGATTATCTAATAAGTACACAGATCTACTCCTACAAACACTAAAACTAAATCACTAACGCTATCTCTATCACTAAGCTAACTCCTACAACT
>QEPC01000343.1:5922545-5988857 GCA_003113815.1 Sphenodon punctatus
GTCCCTGCCCCTAGGGCTTACAATCTGAGAGACAGGAGCTGGGGGAGAGACATAGGAAGGGGAACAGAGGGAGAGACAAGGGGTCTAACATTCATGAAGATGTGAGGTCTCAAGTGCACATACTTGGCTTGGTTACGATGAGAATGACAGCAGGCAGGTCCATGTTGCAAGGATAAGGGTAAACCGATCGTAGGTATAGGAGAGCCAGTGATAGTTTTGATTGGAATGCCAGTTGTAAACATTTTCAATCAAATTTTTGATTTAAAAAATAAAATGATTTTTAAAAAAAATAAAAAAATGTCCATTTGTGCATGCACAAAATGGCGCTGCCTTTAAACTGGGGGCAGCACCACCATGCCCATTTTAAAGGCAGTGTCATTTGCGATGTGTGAACAGTCTGGTGGCCATTTTGCACATGTGTAAATAGTCATTTTTTTAAAAAACGAAAACATTGTCTGTTCCAATTGGAAAAACTGTTGTTCACTCTGATGTCCAATTAGAATGGAAGAAATGTCTGGTTCCGACTAGAAATCAGAACGGGTGAAATTCCGCCTTCAGCCCTACCTTCATCCTTTCATCTCTACATTCCCAGCCTCCCTCCATCTCCTCTAAAAATCTGTGGGTTTCCCTCATCCCCCCATGAAACTCAAAGCCTTCCCTGTATCCTAACCCCACAAGGGCAGTTACTAGAGCTTCAGAGGGTATTTTCAAAAAATGGTATACCCATCCAATTTATGGTGCCTGATTCGACTAAACATTTTGGGGTATTTTCCGGTTCACCAAATGGTGTCCAATCGGATACCTGAAATACCCTGTTTATTCCTGATTTTTCGACTCCCAATCTGGATTTCAGAAAATATTTTTTTTGGGGGTGGGGTAAGTCCGGGTACCTGAAAACAAAACCTGAAATTTCAAGGGTTCAGATGACTAAACAGTACTTGAGTACTGATTTGGGTTCCTGAAACGGTACCTGAAAACGTGGATATTTATTACCGACGGGTACCAAATCAGATACCCATTCAGCTCTTGTAGTCACCAAAGGCAGTGGGGTATCTGACCCAAAGAATCTATCATTACCACCTCCTCTTCCACAGTGGCCATAGGAGTCACTGTGGATAGTTAATTGAAACTGTATGCAGCAGGGGTCATAAAGGCAAACAAGAAGGATAGACTTGAAAAGAGAAATCTTGGTGACGGCGGTTTCTGTCAGAAGCAGGGCAGTCATCAATATTCACACGCCGCAGAAACTTACTGACTTTCCCCACTGTTTTTTCCATTTTCCGTTATTTTTCATAAGTTGAATGGGGGCATTATGGTCTGGTCCCAGGCCCCTGTGAGTACCCCAATGGCACCCCTGGAGACTGTGGAGACAAAAATATGCTGGCTAAGTGCCGGGGAAGTGCTGGAAATTGTCATACAAGTGTTGTGAAATTGCCATAAAACAGTCGTAAAATTCCCAGAAAGTGACAAAAAGTCCTGGAAAGTGACGAAAATGACAACAACAACAAAAATTGTAGAAGCACAGAATCACCAGAAACTGATGAAGTATTATTATTATTATTATTATTAATAAAGTATTTATATACTGACGGACACTCACAAGCACTCCCGAAAAGTCAGTATTTCCATTCAGAACAGGAACACTTGCTCTCATCTCAATCCTATGGAAGTCTAGGAATGATTGGGGAAGGGATATGATATCAAACCAAGAATATCATCATGCTGCACTATAAATCCATGGCATAGCCTGTGTCTAAAATATGGTCTGCAGTTCTGATTGCCCCTCCTCAAACAGGAGAGATTAGAATTGGAAATAATGCAAAGATGATCAAAGACACAAAACAGCTTCCATATGAGGAGAGGCTTGATTAAAACCCTTCAGTTTAGAGAAGAGACCCAGACAACCAAGGGGCAGTATGATAGAAGTTTACAAAATCATGAGCTGTGATTAGCAAGAAAATAGGGAGCCGTTATTTACCCCTTCTCATAAATGTATATAGAATCTTCCACATTTTATATTCGGTTTTATTTTTTTCATATTTTATATATGTCTGTTTATATTGTTAATCACTGTGATAAAAAAAAAATCCAATGAAATCAATACTAGAACTAGGGGACACCGTACAAAATCAGCTGGCAATAGATTTAAAACAAATACAAGGAAATAGTATTTATTTCTTTGTTTGTTCGTTCGTTTTTCTATGTCGCCCTTCCTGCAGAGGCTCAGGGTGGCTTACAATAATAAAAACAAAATTAAAAAGTCATTAAAATCAATTTTAAAAACCCCTGATACCCAACCCACCTCTACACCTCCCACTCTATCCCTGCCTGCAAAATGTCTGGCCAGATAAAAAGGTCTTACATCACTTTCTCTTTTCACTCAACAGGCAGTGAACCTATTTAACTTATTGCCAGAGGATGTTGTGAAGGCCAATAGTATAATTATATCCAAACATAGATTGGGTAAGTCTTAGGGGATAGGTCCATATGGGTATTAGTCAAGTTGGTCAAGAGATGAGACCTCTGCTGGCCACTGCCAGCATTGGCGACAGGATGCTGGACTATGAGTGTTGAACTGAGTAACTGTTCCGTCAGAAATAGACCATTGGCCTGCGCTTGTGCAATGATGAAACTCACCAGCTTTTTCTCATTTTTACTAGTTCCTGTTCTGTAATGTCCATTGTTTGGTCCTTCTGTTAATTCTTCCTCGGTAGGAATGGTCACACACCACACAATGCTGCTTATGATTGCATGTGTACGATCTCAAGTTCATTACATAGCTTTCACCGTTTCCCTTATTGGTCCTTGTTTTGGCTCCTTGCAAACTGTGTTTTGACTGGTGTATTTCAAGGACTAGCCTTTATTTTCTGCATTCTCAGGCCAGAAACTGTCGTAAAAATGCTGTAAACTGACAAAAGTACCAGAAACGAACTGGTGGAAATGACTGAAAAATGACCAGAAATTACCAAAAATACGCAAAATGACTAGAACCACCCTACAACCCAACCCAACCACCCCCCAACCCAATAGAACGGAAGCAGAGTGTGGATAATACAAGTTATTACCCAATTTTTAGTTCAGGTTGGGTAGATTCAATGGGTTTATCCGTTTTCTCAGCCACTTGTTTCAGCACAAGTCTGATTTGTGTTTCCTTGGGCGGCTTTCTGTTGTCACTCCCCATCCCCCTTCTAACCTCTGGTATGGATCAGCGGTTCCCCCGTGACCCCTGTCCTCCCAACCACTACCTGTGCTTATTTGTCCATAAATTAAGAACAAGGAAATGATAGAGTCAGTGCTGCACTGCCCCAATACAAAGCTTGGGAGAGGGTGAAGCGGTGTGTGTGCATGTGTATTCACAGTTCAAGCCTGCCTGTTCATCTCTGCCAAGAACAATAAGCGCTCCCTGGCCCGAAGGCAAAAAGTGCAGCCTGTTGAGCTGCTGGCTTGAAATCATTTCTTTATCAGTACAATGCGTATTATGGCAAAGCCATAATTGAGTCCGAGTTGAATCCCTTTGCTGCCCAGCCAAGGAGCAGGCAGTGCCCCAGCATGCTTGGGGTGGCATGCCAGGAATGTGGTGTGGAGGGGGAAGAAAGCTCAGAAGGGCATAATGTTGTGGCCTTTCCAAGATGGCTGAGCGGTGCATCTCAGCATCCCACTGGAGGAAGAAGAAAATCTTGTGGCCAGGAGGATCCTTGCCTTGCCTACAGAGCCAGTGTAGTCTAGTGACTAAGGTGTTGGGCTGAGAGATGAGGGCTCAAATCCCATTTTAGCTATGGCCTCGAACAACTTATACTAATAATCCTGAAACGGGTAGTAGACTGTTGCCGGAGGGTAACACCCACTGTTTCTAGTAGCTTATTGGTTCCCATTCAATAGCCAATAACCAAGTTGGGTAACTGACAACCCCAAGTTCCAAGTAATACCATTAGTGGGCAACTGGTTTACCGCAGGGCTAGGGCGAATCGCCCATTCTGCTTCTGCGAACATTTTCTGTGAAATCGGAACAGCGATCAAAATTTCCATAGTGATTCTGATCGAACAAAATTTGTGAACAGAATTTCGATTCAACGATTTCCACGTGCACAAAAATGGCCATGGCTGGACTGCGCATTTACAAAATAGCAACTACCATACTGGCCAGCACCATTTTGTTCTATTGCTGCCATTTTGCATAGGCACAGTATGACTGCCACCATTTTTTATTATTTTTTATTTACATTTCTATCCTGCCCTTTCCTGAAGGCTCAGGGCAGCTTACGATTTTTTATATAAAATGCAATATAAAACATTTAAAATCCAACCCCCCCCCAAAAAATCCAACCCACTCCCACCCTCCAACAACCTCCCACCTAATCCATCCTCCCCCTTAGAATCGCCCCCAATTCAGTCCCTGCTACCAAAAGCCTGACAGAACAAAATGGTCTTACGTCGCCTCCAGAAGGCCACCAGGCTTAACACAGATGGACCTTCTGGGGGAAGGAGTTCCATAACGGGTGCAACAGCTAAGAATGCCCTCATTGTAATCGAGACCCGGAAAAAAATGGGACTCTCTAGGAAGGCTACCCCAGCTGATAGCAGAGGCTATGATGGGACACGTGGAGCCAGGCGATCCCTCAGACAGCTGAGGCGTACGCCGTTTAGGGGCTTTAAAGGCCATCAGCAGCACCTTGAATTTATTTATTTATTGGTTGGTTGGTTGGTTTATTCCAATACTTCTAACCCGCTCCCTCTGCTCAAATGGCACCTCAGAGCAGCATACAGCAAATTAAAAATACAAAGAAATAAAACAGTATAAATCATTAAAATTCACAATTACAGAGACGAAACTAAAACCCCACCAACCCCACATAAAAAACAAACAAAAACCAAACTTCCCCTCACCCACTACCCGTCTCCCTTGCCAAATTCCCGGCAGAACAGCCAGGTCTTACAGTATTTACAAAAGGAGGGCAGATCCAAGGAAAGGCAGATCTCCAGCGGGAGCCTGGGAGGGAGTTCCACAGCCGGGAGCCGGCCACCGAGAATGTCCTCCCGGAGGTCGCCACCCAGAATACTTGGGGAACCTTCAAGAAGGCAACCCCGGAGGACCGCAGGGCGGGGCCGATCCAGGGCATAGAGTTTGAGGCGGTCCCACAGATGAGCAGGGCCCAGACCATATAGGGCCTTAAAAGTCAGCACGGAAACCTTGACTCAGACCCAGTAGACTATAGGCAGCCAGGGCCGAGAACGGAGCATCAGTGTTATATGTTCCCGATGGCCCATCCCCATCAGGAGGCAGGCCGCCGCATTCTGCACCAACTGCCCATTGCTTGGTTACTCCGTTGTAGCCAGTCACTTTATATTTCTACGGTCACACCACACTAGCCCAGAGTCTCAGAGTTCAAAAGGGCAAAGCAAATAAACCAGCAATTGATTTGGGCTTTTTATAAAGGGAAGAAAAGAGGAGAGAACCACCATTTCATTAATTTTTTTTAAAAAATGTAAGTTGACCATCAACCAAAGTCGGGTCGATGAACCAGACTGTCAGGGGATGGAAAAGGGGGGGACAGGTAGGTAAAGAACAAGCTGAGGACGTCAAGAATAATTTAAGGTCTATGTGTTTTACAAATGAAGGGCGACACTTGGGGATGGGGGGGGGAGATCCATGTCTTGAGGCCCACAGAAACTCTCCCGTTGCACCAAGTTCCCAGCATGTGGAGGTCGCCGGACAAAAATGGTATGGCATGGCTTTTTGCTTTTGACCTTTCAGCCCCTCTTCACCCCCGACTAATGGTAAAGGTGTTTTCCATCCTCATCCAGCCACCCCGTGCGCTCCTCCTTGGCCAATAGCCGAGCTGCTTTGTTCCTTCGTATCATTCATTTTGGTTCCTTTGGTCATTTTGGTATTTCAGTCCTCCATTCAGTACTTTTGAGCCTCAAACAGTTGCAACACAGTACTACTGCACTATTGTGATTGCGGTAATAGCAGGTTTATAACGTTTGCTAAATGTATTCACACATGACCGTGGTAAATTGTACTGAATGGGCAAAAATACTGCAATGAGCTGACCGAAACAGAACCAAGGGCAGCGTCTGACATGCTAAAAAAAGTGTCCTTATGAGGTCAGGAGATGGGACACACATCCGATGACCAAACGAATATAACCAGGTAATGAGCGTTTTCTTTGGGAAACTGAGGGGGATAAATGTCACAGTGCTAGTGATGTGAGGGCTTTGGAGGGGGGAGGAAATAAACAGAGACTTTTTGTGAAAAAAATAGGTTGTTTTTTTTTAAAAAAAATAATGGAAATTTGGGAAAAATAAAAAGTAATTTATGCATGCTATGAACCAAGGTAACTAAGGAAAAGTCTGTGTTATCCTTGCCTTTATAAAACTATAATAGCAACGTTAATGACATCGGTTCATAGTATGTCTATTTTTCTCTGCAATTATTAAATATATGCATTCTCTGTGAAAAATAAAGTCTGGAGGCATTGTCACAGTTAGTGCTCAAACAGGTAGCTCATCTGCTACCGGTGGTTAATACCTGCCATTTCTTCAAGTACCATGCCAGGTGCTGGACAGGCTAACCAAGTAACAATATGGCACCTGGAAATATGGTGGTTATTATTATTATTATTAACAAACATTTATATAGCGCCAGCAGTGTACCTGGCACTTTACAAAGTAATAAAATAGACACGGTCCCTGCCCCTAGGGCTTACAATCTGAGAGACAGGAGCTGGGGGAGAGACAAAGGAAGGGGAACAGAGGGAGAGACAAGGGGTCTAACATTCATGAAGATGCGAGGTCTCAAGTGCACGTACTTGGCTTGGTTACGATGAGAATGGTTACCAAGTTACCGATTTATCGAGATTCCTGGTTTTGTGGGTACTCGTTTAAGCTCTAGTCACCATATCTTGGCTACACTGGGCTGTATTAGTTTCACAACTGATTCTCTGCAAACAGGAGTTTCTTTTGTAGCTGCATGTTAATGGACAGGGACGTTATCTTTTGTGTGTTACTTCAGAGGCCACAGGATAGAACCAAGAATGTTTTCTGATGTTCTCAAATTTCTCCTTATGAAGTTACGTGGTCAGGAGATGGGATGAGCATGCAAATTAGGCGCATCGTTTATGATGTCGGAATGCTGTGGTGCACGTGATTGAAGCTTTTCTGCGCACTGACAAGGGAGATTTACTCACCTGGATTTTGCAGCTCGGTAAATCGCCTTTGTCAGTGCTCAAAAAAGCTTCAGCCATGTGCCACGCAGCATTCCGACATCAAAGATGTGCCTGAACGGCATGCACATCCTCCTGTCTCCCAACATTGTAAGGACGCTTTCAAGCTCGTCAGAAAGCACCCCAAGTTTAGTTTTGACACTCAAGTAAATACTACAAATACTTCATTTTGTCCTAAGATGTCTCTTTTCGGGGTGGTGGGGAGGACCACAGGAATAAACCACTTTTCTTTGGCTCTTTAAACCCTCTCTTGGATTGATAGTCTGGTCCAGCCTAGAGATGCTTTCATACTTCGGTGCCTTCATACTTTCCGGAAATTTTCTCTCTCTCTCTATCGTACTTCGTTTCTTCTTCACCGGAAAAAACACAAGAAGTCTGAGTTTGGCAAATTTTGTCTTCACACAGTGACTTTGTTTTAGCTCTATTCATTTCTGATATAATCTGACCTTGCGTGGAGGAGCTCAGTGTTTTTTGTGAAACGCCTTAGCGTTAAACCTAAAATGTCTTGTCCTTTTAAAATTCTCCCCTCCCCCAAATGGATTCTGAAGCTAGCCAAATTTTCCCCATGTAGTAGCTGTGGAGGAGAGGTTAAGAGCCTTCTCCTCCCAATTGCAAGGAATTTAGTGACCAATCTGAAAATCCTACCCCCCCTGCCCACAGCCCCCCTCTTTGTAATAGACCCCTGAGAGGGGGAGAATGGCACAAAGGAAATCTAAGAAGTCAGTGATTATATGTGAAGTCTGGCAGCTCTCTAATCCTGGACTCCATTAAACATCTGTCTCCTCCAATTGCTTTGACTGTCAAGCCTCCTCCTCCTCCTCTCAAGTGACATATGTTGGACCTCACATTTTCCAGCTGACTTCAGAGCTCGATTTGTTAACCAAACCCTCTCTTCGATTGATATTCCAGTCCATCCTAGAGAGCCATGGCATTGGGACAAATGTAGACCTCAGTCCAAGCCTTCCTTAGAACTCTAGCAAGTGCTCAGTGAAGGGCTTCCAGGAACAGGCTCTCCAAGAGCTGGACTGGAGAGGGCAATGTTCCCTGTGGAATGAAATGGGTAGACAGCATCTGTCATTTCTGTAGTGCTTTGAGGGTTCAAAGCCATGCCTAGTTCACCTTCATAACAATCCTGAAAGGTAGGTCATTATTATCCCCATTTTACAGATGAGGAATTGAGGCTGAGAAATGGTGACTTGCCCACGGTAACCCAGTGAATTCATGGCTCAATGGGATTTAAACCTTTGCCTCCCAGGTCCAGTGAAAGCATCTTATCCACTAGCCTGCACAGACCCTGTATCAGCACCAGGCCCAGAAGTGGAGTCAGGGCTGGATCCAGGAACTGAGTTAGAATCAGGTGCAGATTTGGATTCAGAGCAGGATCAGTCTCCAAACTTTAGAGGTGTGATGGTTGAGTAGGCAAGGCACACAACTACATCATTGATTCAAGTCCTAATTTGTCTCACTCTGGATGGCCAGTTCGGCCACCTCCATCCAGTTAAGACACCTGACTACATCCCCGGTTCAAGGTTTGAGATCCCAGGTTCAATAGATAAGGCACCTCACTAAATCCTAGGTTCAAATCCTACTTGGGGTATTTTCAGACGTTGTGAGATCATGCTCAACCACAGACAATCCCCTGTGGTGTGGAATGGTCCCGTAACGTCTGTTTGATGCCCGCCAGAGGTTCACCACAGTGAACCTCCGGCAGGAATCAAAATAACCACACTTTCGAGGATGGTCCGGGGACCATCTCCGAAAGCGTAGTCAAAGTGATTCCCGCCGGGGGTGAACTCCGGGCGGGAATCACCTTTTGCCCCCAACAGACATGATGCTACCATGCTCAACCACGGTGGAATTCACCGTGGTTGAGTGTGGTAAGGTAACGTCTTGTCTGGCCTCTGACCATGGGCCAGAATCAGCAGCCATGCTCGCCGCCGATTCCGGGCCGTGGTCAAAACTCTGGGGGGCGGGCGGGTGCCGCAGCCGCATTGGCCACAGCACCCACCCGTCTCCCGGAGGGCAGGTGACCTCGGAAGCATGGGGGGCAGGGCTGTGTGGCCGCACATTGCGCTGCATAGCCCCCTCCCCCCCCAGATTCCCCGCCGGGATCGGCCGGCACGTCTGCTGGCTGTGACGGCTCGATTCCGGCGGGGAGTCAAAAGGGTGATTCCGTGATGGGGCCAAAGCCGCCCCGTCACGTCTGAAAGGACCCTTGGTCTCATGCTGGATGGCCACCTCTAGACCATCCAGCTCTGAATGGATACCGAAACCATTGGGTTGGGAAAGTCAAAGACATAGGGACATAGTGCTGGCCACATCACCCACTCCCTTGTACACTGTAATCCAGATGAAACTGGATTGCCTTAAGCAATGAGCCCCATATGGGCCAGTTAAGTGGCTGAGAATGAACTTTGATTGAAACCTATCCTCTAAGGAACAGGTGGGCGAAGTCCCCGTCTCCAAGAGCCGCATATCAACATCGTCATATGGCCGAGAGCCACAAGACACACAATTTACGCAAGCACAAACCTCTTCTGCTTTATGACTGCCCGTCATAAAGGCACATTAAGACAGTGTGGGGGATGAGGACTAGCCTTTGCTAAGAACCACA
This sequence comes from Sphenodon punctatus, assembly GCA_003113815.1. Classification (NCBI taxonomy): domain Eukaryota; kingdom Metazoa; phylum Chordata; class Lepidosauria; order Sphenodontia; family Sphenodontidae; genus Sphenodon; species Sphenodon punctatus. Next base: position 5,932,383 of record QEPC01000343.1, read on the forward strand.
CATGAACTGCCCAAGAGCTCCATGAAGTTCCAAGTAGGGGTGACTGAGAATAGCTGTTCTGGTTTTGCAGAACGTTTCCATGAACACAGAACAGCCACCCCCTTTTTGATCAGAATTCTAGTTAGAACATAGGGTGTTTTTAGACATGACGGTGCTCTGCACCCTCACGCTTTGATCCTGCCCGCAGTGAGGTCCTCACTCCGGGCAGGATTCTCCCGGGGTGCCAAACAAGAGTGACCGTGGCTGAAGGTGAGGATAGGGTGGGGTGATGTGCGGACATGTGTCTGCCCGTCCCTGCACTGCCACGAGCACCCTGCCCCCCTCCCTGACTGGCAGCCATGGAGGCCTATGAGGCTGCTGTGACTGCCCGGAACCACTGCGGACCCAGACCAGGATAAGTCCAAGTGGGCCAATTGATGTTATGGCCGGCTTTACCCCACTTCAGGATCCCTCACAAGGGCTGTGGCTGTGCTTAGCCTGGGCTGTTCCTTGGGGGTGGTCCTGAGGAACAGCTTGGGGTAAGCGCCAGCACGACCCATGCAAACCCAGGTTCTAGCCTGAGGTAACATCCGTCGGCTTGTTTTTGACGTGACAGCACCACAGATTTCCAAACTCAGAAAAGTGTGGAAATCCGTGGTACTGTCACATCTGAAATCCTGACCAGAAAAAAAAAAAAAGCCACTACGTATACCCAAATGACCACTGCCCTTACCCAAAACTGCAAATAGAATTGGGCGTAATATTGTCTGTTCTGGTTTTCTGTTGGAATGGGTGAACTGTCCTTTTCCGATCGAAAATGAGAACCAATGGAATTCCAGATTCATCTCTACTCCCAAGCCACAATTTGCCCACTGCTGTTCTAAGATATTAGCAGCAACCCCTGCCCAGGAAGGACAATCCCTCCCAAGTAGGCATGGTGGATTGAATGAGCCCCCAAATGATACCACCTGTGAGATTTGGCAAACTCCAAACCTGGCATGTGAAACATTGTTGCATTGCAGTAGTGGTGGATGACCTCGGTAGTTACGTGCCTACCTCGGAGCACCTGTCACTGCAGAGCAAACAGAGAGAAGATGAGATCGCCTTGACTCAGCAAGGCATCTGTCACATGCTGGCTGTTCTGCAGCCCAAGCCCACGTACCATCTGGTGATTTGCGTGGGTGCGGTGAAATGAGAAAGTCTGCTTTCATACCTTCTCACCCAGCAGACCTAGACCCTGTGCCTTTCTGAAATCGCCCTGCTTTTAGTTCTGACATCTGGGAACCCTGCAGGCTGTAAGGACCTGGGATCCTTCCTTGGGGTGATGACTGGTACCACTGCCATGTTCTGGCTGAACGTAGGCTTTCACACTTAGGGTTGTTGTGGCCACACCCCTTAGCCTCCTGATTGGCCCTTGTCCCCAGCCTTGTCCTGCCCAGCATCTTGATTGGCTGCTTGCCAGCATATAAGGCTGATTTGCAGCAGTAGAAAGATGGACAGATCATCTGCTCATCTGACTCTTCCTATATCTGTATTGCACGGCCCTTTTTCCCCCCTACATCTCTTCCGAGTCACACTGCCTTATGTCCGCGTTGCTTGGGTTTGCCCCCAGGATGCTGCTTGGACTCTATTCTGATTCCTGCTGCTCCATCCTTGACCCTGATCCTTCTGTGGTTTATTGGTACTTTCATATTCTGGTCTAGGGGTGAAGCCAAAATTCGGCCCAGTTTCCATTGCCGACAGAACTGAGCGGTCCGATCTGAATTTGGACCAGATAGAATTTTAATCAGATCCACTGAAGTAGACGTCAGCAATTTGCGCATAGACAGAATAGCAGCTGCATCGAGTTCATTTTTTGTACTGCGTGAAATTACGGTTCATTAAACTGTTGTCCCAATATTGCGTCCTATCATGGGAATATTGGTTTTATTATTGCTAATTTTGGTTATTTGATTGGTTTAGCTACTCCATGGGCTTGTTATAACTTTGTATTGTTGCATTTATTTGTAATGACTGGTTAAAATCACATAGCACATTGGGATGCTTTTTGCCTTGATATTGGAGTATAGAAGTTCTAATCCCCGTTGGAGTAGAATGTGAATATTTTGTATATATAATTCTTGGTCTATTGGAATGTGGAATGTACATTTTTTATTCATCATTGTGAGAGATTATTGCATCATTATTACATCCAATACATTTTTGAACATGTTTTATAACATATAACAATATTTTATAGGCTATGTTTTGATTTTTTTTCTATTGCTATATCACCCTCTGGTACATCCCACACATCTTTGGTTTTGCAGTTTCCGTTGCCGACAGAACTGAGTGGTTCGATCAGAATTCAGACCGGACAGAATTCTGATCAGATCGATTGAAGTAGACGTCAGCAATTTGCACATGCACAGGATGACAGCCACCATTTTGTTGTACCATGGCAGCCATTTTGCATAAACCACCATTTGGTATTCCAGTCAGAACTTTAATACGGACAGCTGTTCCGATTTCGCGGAACTTTTCTACGAAGTTTGGAATGGGTGTTTTGAACCAGCCTTAGCCAAATGTCATCAATTTCCTAGCCCCACGCACTTTTCCTCCCTTTCAGTGGGGCAGGGGGAGGAGGAGGAGACTGCCATTTCTGGTTTGTCTGTACTGTGCTGCCTCTTTCTCCCGCCAACGTCGGAATGCATCAAAAGTACTACAGGTACCTACCAGAGACCCTTCTCAATTAGAACCAAAGAAACATGGTGAAAACTTTGTAAATTTCTGCACTGCGTGGGGGGATGGTGAATCGGCTGTTTTCTACTAAAATGATATTCACTGCGAATCATCTTTTCAGTTCTAGCTTCAACTTCTCTCAAAGACCACTAACCGCCCTTAAGTCTTTTGCCTCGGATCATTAACTGTCAAGCTGGTCATTACGAACCGCTTTGGCAGTGACTGATTGCATCAGACTTTCTCGTTCAGGAAAATGCGGAACTGATTGCCTGTCTGACCCCTTCTGACCCCCCCTCCCCTCCGGAATCCTGAGTTTAACCTGGCTTGAGGAATAACACACTCGGATAATTAGCAAAGTAATCAGTCAGCGGTGGGTACGATTGATTGGAAACGCCAATCGCTCCGGTTGGGCTGACTGTGGGAGGCGAGGACTTTCCCTGAATTTGGGGAGCCATCGGTCTTCATTCCATTTTCTGATGAGGTCACAAACTCCTTCTGCAGGAGGTCATTTTGGCCCTTCCATTCCTGTTGGGAAGGAATACTCCACTTAGGTGGCATGTGTTTAGGTTTGGATGCTGTTTCAGTGATGGGAAAGACAGTCTGTTCATAGCGAATAATGTTTCTTTTAGGGATGGGCGAACGTGGTTCGGAAGTTTGGAGTTCAGCCCGAACTCAGCTTGTTCTGATGACCGAACCCGAACCCGAGCATACCGAACACCGAACAGCAAAATGGCCGAACAGTTCGGTCAGTTCGGATTGTGTTCGGGTGAATTCGGGTGGCAAAAAAAGGTTCACTGTAAGGTGACAGGGAGGGGTAGTACTAGTCACTGAGGAGCAGACTTCCAGGCACCAGGGGTGGAGAGGCTTGCAAGAAATGATACTATCTGCCTCCCCCCTTCCCAACACCTTCTGAGCTAGTCACTGTTCCTGAACAGCAGGCGTTGAGTAGGATTATTAGATTGCTTTAACCTTAAACTGAAACCTTGTGTTTGTTATTCCCCCCCATCCCATATATATAGAGAGAGATAGATAGATATAGAGGGATAGATAGATAGGTTAGGGATAGTAGTTGTAGGGGCTAGCTTAGTGATAGAGATAGTGTTAGTGATTTAGTTTTAGTGTTTGTAGGAGTAGGCCTGTGTACTTTTAGATAATCCATTTAGTTCATAGCATTTAGAATAGTTAATAGCGGTTAGATTTAGTGTAGACATATATATATATATATATTTATTAGATTAAAAAAAACCAACCATATAAAAACAAAAAAAACAAATAAAAAGCAAAAGAAAACCATATAAAACTGAATAAAAAACCAATAAACCATATAAAAAACAAAAAAACCACCTATAACATTTCCCGAATGGCTGAATCGAATGGCCGAACAGCCGAGCTGAACGACCGAACCCAAACCCGGTGAACTAACCGAACTGCCGAACCGAACGGACAAACCGAACGGCCGAACCCGAACCGCGATCTGTTCGCCCATCCCTTGTTTCTTTATGCTGCTCACCGGATAAAATAATGAACACTTTATCCAAGGCAGTGGCTTTTTCATGGGACCAGAGACTATTTATTTATTTATTTATTTAATCCCCAGAGGGTTGGTCGTTGCTGAACATCAGTGCTGCCTCCAAGCGTATCAAAGCAGGAGTATCCCCAGAGCTTCTGCCTGCTCTCACCGATCAACCATTTGGCAAGGAGCTACAATATTTTACCTGCAGTGCAAGCCCCAGGCTGTGACTTGTGTGTGTCTTGACATGTAAGAATATACGAAGTGCCTTAGTGGGTCTGGCCAAGTGGCCGTTAGTCCATTGATCCTAGTATCCTGTGTCTGACAGTGGCCACTCTTGGTTGCTTTGGAGAAGTACCTAAAAGATCATAATGGAGTGATTCATTCCCTGCTGCTCACTCCCACCTCCTGACAGGCAGAATCTACATGCCCCAACCTACCTGCATAATGGCTATTTAAGGACTTATCTTCTAAGGACTTATCCAATCCTGGCTTGAACACAGCTATGCTACTGGCTTTAGCAACATCCTCCAACGACAAGGTCCACACGTTAATAGTGCCTTGAGCAAAATCATGCTTCCTTTGGTTTGCTTATCCATACGCAATCCCATCTATAAATGTTTTGCACCCTACATGGATTAGAATTGATAAAACCCATACCACTACTGCTTGGAAAACAAAATCCATTTCTGTTGGGCAGGACTGGGGAGCCTTTTCCTTCCTGTGGATCAATTCAAACACCAGTATCAGCTTTGATAGGAGGCCGGGGCTACTTGAGCTCAAAGTGGGGGAAAGGAGAGGAAGGTCCAGATCATAGATCTGTACCATGGATCCATCCCTTATCGGCGAGTGCATTCCCACCAGTACTGTCCTCATCTCCGTTCCCTTCCCCTGAGCTCGTTCTTTAAGTACTAGAGAGTAGGGACTGGATCAACAGGCCAGATCCAGGAACTGAAAGGAGCCAAATAACATAATCTCTGGGTCAGATTTGGTCCATGAGCCAAAGGTTTCCCACCCCTAATTCAGGACCTCAAACTGTTTTGCCAAATACATTTCTGATCCTGAAATCTTGGTGCACTCAGTTTTTCCCCAAATAAGCAACGGCTTTGGGGTGTGGGGGCATATTAAACGATGCAAGCCCTCCTCCCCCAAGCTAAATGACGCTTTGGGGGTTCCTACCCAGCCCACATTCCTACCTACTTTTTTGCAAAAACCAGGGTGTGCGAGTTATGTTGCTTCTTTGAACTATTAATGCCAAATGCTGATGATGAAATCTCATGATTTACCATGTGATTTAGGCTAGGCGGACTTGCAGAAATGCTGAGTGACTCTGACCATCCAGCTCACACTTCACAGTTGGTAAGTGTAAATACCTCTGGCTGTGTTTGGAGATTCACGGATTGGGCTGCAAAATCTAGAATATATAAAGAGATTGAACCCCCCAATAGATACTATATAATGAATTCCCATCTAGCCTCCCTGAAGTGCATCTAGGGTGGGAGGCAGCAGCTGCTTAATAGCAGACACAGCCATTATACTAATGTGTCCAAAAATGCACTGGGAGATGGACAAGGGGCTATTTGGATAATGGAGTGGTCGAGATAATAGATTTAGAATTGTATTTGTCGCCTGAGTAGGGCAGAGGGGAGATGTCCGTTTTAGCCTTTCCCGGCATTTCCTGATGGCTCAATTTCCCCGACAGAGCTGGATGAGGGTCACAGAATTGTGTAGGAAATGGATAACAATAAGTCTTACATGTTTGTGGAGGGTAGGCCTATCAAGAACAATTAGTCAAGATGGTCAAAAAGACGCATCTTCATGTCCAGGCTGGCTTTCAATCTATGAGTGCTGGAAGCGGAAAGTGAGCTACTGGGGGTGGTTGTTGCTATGCTGAAGAATTGTGATTACAGACAGATCCCTGTCCTGAGTGACTTGCAGTCTAGAATGGGTAGGGGGAGACACGAGGAGCGATAGGAATGCATTCATGTAGGGCTGAATTGAGATTTCACCCTTATCAAAAATCTCGTTGAGAATAGGCTTCTCAACAAGATTTTCTCATCTCGAGATTCTCACAAGAGTCTTGAGAGAAACTCGAGAACCTTAAAATAACGACAACAAAATAGTCTGCGCATGCACAAATGGCCACGGCAGCCGTTCTGCGCATGCGCAGATCATTTGGGGGGCATTTTCGAGATTCTCGCGTTTCTCACGAGATCTCACCGGGGCGGCGAGATTCTCGCGAGAATTGATTTCATTCTCGTTTCAGCCCTACATTCATGAATCTGAAAAGTTGCAGATGCGCTTGCATTTAGTGCCTAATAATAATAATATCAAATCTATTTATTAAAATGTATATTTTTAATTTATTTGCTTTATTATCCAGCATTTAAATCGAATTACTTCTCTTGCTTCCTCACCTGCCAAATGCGAAAACAAATACTGCTTGGCAACTTTCCTCCTGCTTCTCTGCTCCGCTTGCTATGCCACAGTTCAAGTCCCCGTTTCCCCGTCCTCCAGTTTTCAGCTGCATTTCCTTAAAAGACCAGCTCTCCTGGAGACTTGCACTGGTCCATTTGAGGCCGCTTTTAGACGAGCAGCTGGGATCAGGCGCGGGAGCGGCGAAATAGCCGCGGCGCTGTTTTAGACGAAGCGGAAGTTGTGCGCGTGATCCAGCGCCGCGCATTCTTTGTCGACCGCGAGCGAACCGGCCTGATTCCTCTGGGGTGACATATGTGGCCGGCAAAGAATGCGCGGCGCCGGATCACGCGCACAACTTCCGCTTTCGGTTCGTCTAAAACAGCGCCGCGGCTGTTTCGCCGCTCCCGCGCCTGATCCAAGTGCACGTCTAAAAGCGGCCTTAGTCTGGCTTTCAGTTTTGCTCAGCCTCTGCAGCACTTTGCTGCCAATTTGTAACACTCTTCTGACTTTTACTTCTGACACCACGTAACAGCGGTGGCTGGGCAGCTACCGTACCTGAGTAAAATACAGCTGAAAGGAGTACCCGCAAAAACGGGTATACCCACTGAATTTCTGGAACCCAAATCGAACCGAATAGATCAGGCACCTTTGGGTACCTGATCTGGTTTTCGATTGGGTAGCTGAAATACCAAACTACCAACAGCTGGTATGCTGAACTACCAATTTTCATCTGGATTTTGGGAATTTGGGGTTATTCTTTTGGGTTTTTGGGTACTCAGAAAATTCAAATTTTGGTTTTTTGAGTTCTCGAATGTTATTCGGGTACCAATTCGGATACCAGAAAACACAGGTACCAAATCAGGCATCTCTTCAGCTCTACACTGGGGTAGTAAAATTGGCATACTGCTGATAGAGATCTATCTATCTATCTAAGATAGACTGTTATTCATGACCAAGGCACACACTAGCCATGATTTAATTTAAACGTAGGATGCCTGCTGGCCCTGGACATTACTGGGGATGGATGAGCAGAGCCACAGGGGAAGAGGGCAGAGATGCACTACCAGTGTACACTGGGGAGCTCTCCCAGAGCACTTTAGTTTCTTCAGCCAAAGCCTCTTTAACAATTAGTTTCAGCGTGATTTATGTCAGCTTGAGCTTGGCTGCATAATAGGATGTAATGTACAGGCAAGCAACCCACTGGAATGGGAATGGGAACCCGGGCATCCAGCCCCATGAAGCCAGCGGGGGTAGCTCCATCAATGGAAGCAGGGTTGGGTTGTGAGGGGGACTATGTCAGGAGGGCATGGCCTTACGGGATCGTACTGCTGATCCCATTTGCCTGTTACAGAGATGCTGGCTCTCGATATTGCAACACAAGTCTTATCATTTTCAAGGCAGGAGCTGGCGGGGAACATTTTGCTCTCCCCAAAATAGCTCCTTAGGATGGATAGATGATTCGGGGAGGGTGTGTAACAGGGTAGGGTCCCCGAGAGGGTAAGTACTATCAGGATCCGGGCCACCCAAACCCAGACCCATATGGGATATTATCAAAAATATGCCTTATTTATTACAAGGTGGAACAGATAGATGATGCGGGGAGGGTGTGTAACAGGGTAGGGTCCCCGAGAGGGTAAGTACTATCAGGATCCGGGCCCCCCAAACCCAGACCAATATGGGATATTATCAAAAATATGCCTTATTGATTACAAGGTGGAACAGATAGATGATGCGGGGAAGGTGTGTAACGGTAGGGTCCCCGAGAGGGTAAGTACTATCAGGATCCGGGCCCCCCAAACCCAGACCAATATGGGATATTATCAAAAATATGCCTTATTGATTACAAGGTGGAACAGATAGATGATGCGGGGAAGGTGTGTAACGGTAGGGTCCCCGAGAGGGTAAGTACTATCAGGATCCGGGCCCCCCAAACCCAGACCAATATGGGATATTATCAAAAATATGCCTTATTGATTACAAGGTGGAACAGATAGATGATGCGGGGAAGGTGTGTAACGGTAGGGTCCCCGAGAGGGTAAGTACTATCAGGATCCGGGCCCCCCAAACCCAGACCAATATGGGATATTATCAAAAATATGCCTTATTGATTACAAGGTGGAACAGATAGATGATGCGGGGAAGGTGTGTAACGGTAGGGTCCCCGAGAGGGTAAGTACTATCAGGATCCGGGCCCCCCAAACCCAGACCAATATGGGATATTATCAAAAATATGCCTTATTGATTACAAGGTGGAACAGATAGATGATGCGGGGAAGGTGTGTAACGGTAGGGTCCCCGAGAGGGTAAGTACTATCAGGATCCGGGCCCCCCAAACCCAGACCAATATGGGATATTATCAAAAATATGCCTTATTGATTACAAGGTGGAACAGATAGATGATGCAGGGTGTGTAACAGGGTAGGGTCCCCGAGAGGTTAAGTACTATCAGGATCTGACCCCCAAAGAACCAAACCCATATGGGATCTTATTAAAAGTGTCCGTTAAAAGGTGGGATGGATAGATGATGTGGAGTGGGTGTGTAAGAGGGTAGGGTCCCCAAGAGGGTAAGTACTATCAGGATCTCCCCCCCACAAAAACCCAGACCCATAGGATCTTATCAAAAGAGTTCCTTATTTATTACAAGGTGGGATGGATAGATGATGTGGGGGAGGGCGTGTAACAGGGTAGGGGCCCCAGGATGGTAAGTACTATCAGGATCTGGTCCCAAATACAAAGACCCATATGGGATCTTATCAAAAGTGTCCTTGGCTCTTAAACTTTCAGCCTTTCACCATATATGGCTAGGCACAGTTCCTGCTAAAGCCAGATACCACCCTGGGTACCTTTGTTATCTCAGGCCTCCCTGGCCAGACAGTCCCTCCTGAAGCCAGGTAGCCAACTATGAGGCATAACTCTCCACAGCCGCTGCATCTCTGATTGTCCTCTGGGGTGGTGGGCAGGACGAAGGAGGTGTTAGCTGCGGGTGGTGGGCAGGACGAGGGAGGTGTTGGGGGGGGTCCGCCCTCCTGTAGCCCAGCAGGTTTGGAGTCTGGGAGTGTTTTTGGATGCAGACCTCCATCTGGATCGGCAGGTGGAGGCGGTGGCCAAAGCCGCCTTTCGCCAGTTGTATCTGGTGCGGAGACTAGGTCCGTACATTTCCAGGCCCGACTTGGCCACCCTCACCCACACCTTCATCACCTCGAGGCTAGACTACTGCAACGCACTCTACGTGGGGCTTCCCTTGATACTGGTCTGGAGGCTGCAGTTAGTGCAGAATGTGGCAGCCCGTCTCCTCACAGGGACGGGTCGGTGGGAGCACATAACGCCGGTGCTCCGCACTCTGCACTGGCTGGCTATAGCGTACCGAGCCAAATTCAAGGTATTAGTGTTGACTTATAAAGCCCTGCACGGTGTCGGCCCCTCATACTTCAAGGACCGCCTTGCCCTCTGCACCTTCGGTCCACCGGGGGCACCTTTCTGGAGGTCCCCTGTGTAAAACGGGGGACCACAATGGAGAGGGCATTCTCGGTGGCCGGGCCACAACTCTGGAACTCCCTCCCGGAGGAAGCCCGCCTGGCTCCAGGTCTGCTGGCTTTTTGCTGAGCCTGCAAGACCTGGCTGTTCGCCCAGGCCTTCGGAGAGGGGGGTGGGAGGGTGGGGTAATTGGGGATTATTTTGGGGGTAAGATATTTTTTAAATTGTTGTGGTTTTAGTGTTTTTATTGAATTTTATTGATGTGTTGTTCTGGTTTTGTAAGCTGCCCCGAGATGCTGTAGGCATGATGGGGTGGCTAATAAATATAAATAAATAAATATATGAAACAGACTACATTGGAATACAACTCCAAAAGCTGAAATTATGTGAAGCTGTCCTTAAATCCAAAGTGGGTAAAGTTGCTGTTAACATGTTTCGGCCCTAAGACCTTCTTCAGAACATCACAGTAAAAAAGCCTACACTTTATTGCTTTTGCTGTCCCTTTCTACACCGACCCCTGCCCTCTTAGCACCTTTGAGCAAGTAATTTAACCCTTGGTGTGCATCCTATGTGTAGCACAAAGAAAAGGGTGCTTGATTTTCAATCCGAGGGTTGAGGGGGCCCTGCAAGCTGGCCCGCCTGCTCCGTTGTGGACAGGAGCATCAGGCTGGCGTGCCGCCTCAAAGATCAGTCTCACTTGGCTAAAGTCACCTTGGTCGAAGACGTGTGAAATTTTAATGCTCCCCACAAATCTATTGACATTCCTGGGGCATCTGAGCCGTCCCTTCTCAGAGAAGTCTATATTTGCCTGACACTTGAATGGATAATGTTGCTTTTCTATTGGATTCGTCTTGTCTTCTCCCACTGAATAGAATTTGTACTAAGAGCTCAAGAGAAGAAATTTCCTTCCTTCCTCCTGATGAGAACAGCCCCTCTGACTGTACTTATTCTGTAGACAGATTCAGTTTTTCGCTGTTTGCCCATGTGTGTCACTCTGCTCGGACAGTGTTAAGTCCTCTGCGTGTCTCATTAGGTTCACTTTCCCCGTCATTTTACGATGCTGTTTCCTCTGATTTCCTAGCCCGGCTGGAGCACAGTTACCCTGGCACAGCACTGAAATTAGTTGCCGCAAAACAGGTCTACCCCAACATTTTCTGGTACCTGAGTTGACCAAAGAACACCAGGTACCAATTGGCAACCAATTTTGTCCGCACTCAATTACCCCATTTCTTGGAATGTTGACTTCCGGTCTCGTTCCTCCTCTCCCCCCCCCCCGATATTTCGATTTTACATCCCGAAATACCAACTGGTAATTAGAAACTTAAAATCATTACCAATTTTTCAAATTTCCAGGTACCCAATTGGTAATCGAGTGGCCCATCGTGGTACTCAAAAATGTGGGAATTACCCAGAAGTAGCAAATCATCAGCTCTACAGAGGTTCCCCCACTGTGAACTGTAATAATGACAGTGAGATTGTGCTATCTGTCCATGTGGCTGAGAGAGCCACCACAAGGGAGCCTCGCACTGTCCCCCACTGATGATGTAATTGTCCAGCTGAGGGGAGTGAGCAGAGGCACTGGGCACTGGCTGTTTTTACACAGATGCTAAAGCCTTAATAATGTCTCTTAACCTGGGTTTAAATTTCCGTGTAAACACCTAATCCTAGTTTAAAATATTCAGTCTAAGGTTAAACCCGGGTTTATTTAATCCTCATTATCAAGGATTTATTTAACACAGGATCAAATAAGCCCGGGTTAATGTCCATGTAAACTTCAAATCTCAATTGAGCATAGAGATGGGTGAAGAAGTGGAAAGGGTGTGTGTGAGAGAGAGAGGGTGGGGGGAGTGTGTGTGTGTGTGTGAGTGAGAGAGAGAGAGTGAGTGAGAGAGAGGTGTGTGGGGAAGTGTGTGTGAGAGACAGAGAAAGAGAGAGGGTGTATGTGAGGGGGAAGTGTGTGTGTGTGTGTGTGAGAGAGAGAGAGGGTAATTTCAGACGTGACGGGCCCAGAGGCCAACCACGGACTGGGATCAATTTTGGATCCCGGTCAGGAATCAGGCCAGCCATCCTTTAGATGTGCCGGCCTGATTCTGGAGGGGAACTGGAGAGGGGGCAGGGATGGGTGGGGAGGGGGAGGGGCTGTGCAGTGCAACATGCGGCCACACGGCCCCGCCCCCCGTGCTCCAATGGGCGGGCACAGCGGCCAATCTGGCCACTGCGCGCATTCCTGTCCCCTGGTCGGGACCACAATCTGGCTGGGCTGAAGGTAAGACGTTACCTCAGCCCATCCCGGATTGTGGCGAATGCAACCACGGTTGGGGCCCGATTCCACCATGATTCTGGACCTCTGGCCGGCTGGAGGTTGAGAACCGTGGTTAGCTTTGACCCCCGCCAGAGATTCACTGTGGTGAACATCTGGTGGCGGTCAAGCAGACGTTAACGGAAAAGCCACCACCACAGGGAATCCACTGGGGTTCACTGTGGTGAGAAGTGTTTTCGTAATGTCTGAAATTACCCAATGAGGTGGGGAAGTGTGTGTGTGTGTGTGTGTGTGTGTGAGAGAGGGGGGAAGTGTGTGTGTGTGAGAGAGAGGGGGGGAAGTGTGTGTGTGAGAGAGAGAGTGGGGTGTATGGGTGGGGAAATGTGTGTGAGAGAGAGTAAGACAGAGGGAGGGGGTGTCTTTTGAAAGAGAGATGGAGGGTGTGTGTGAGAGAGAGACAGAGGGGGGTTGGGGACATATGATATAAAATAGGCATGCACCAGCATATGATGGTATTTGATTTTATTTAGAAAATAAATTAAAACTGAATCAAATAAAACTTTGTTCTGGCATCCTAGACTTCCAGCTGAGCCAGCAGATATGCAGCTTGGGACTGGGACACTCCGAAACGATAATCATGGATGAAGGGTTGGAAAGTGGGTGTGGGTGATGACATACCTATTAGAGCTGAAATGGGTACTAATTTAGAACCCACAGGTAATACCCACATTTTTGAGTATCATGTTGGGTACCTGGCGGCCTACCCACTCACTGACTGTGTTCCTGACTACCCCCAAAATTGGTAATTTCTGTTACTGATTTGCCTATTTTCACAGTGACGGGGGCCGATCCCAAGCCCTATGGATCCCACATGCATCCCCTCACATGCACGGCATAAGCTGCCTACAATGAAGGTGCGTGCAATTCCCATGCAGGTGAGCATGGGGCTTGGCATAGGCCCCACCGATTGGTAAATTAGGACAGAAACTCAGTATTTTTGGATGGGAACTTGATACTCTGGGACTGAAAGTTGACATTCCGGGACGTCGGGTACCTGAATCTGGCACAATCGGGTACCGATTAGTACCTGAATGTTACAGGCCGATCCAGTTACCAGAAAATTGACACGCCTACCCATTTTTTATGGGTGCTTGTTTTAGATCTAATGCTTATCCTTAGATGTGTTTTACTCTAAAATAGATGGCTGGTGAAATGAATGAGGAAATTTAGGTTCAGAATCTAGGAGACAAAGAGGCTCCACCACTACAGAATCCATCTTCTCAACGGCCACTGGTTTTGTAGTCTGTCTTGGCAGAGAGAGCTAGCACTGACGTTGGATCATGGAGCCATGACTCACTGTAGTCATGATACTTGCAGGACAGGGTTGTGCCATGCTGGTGTGGAAGTTCATGATGAGCATGCCGTACCTTCTCTATGGGTACCCAGTCTTCATGTCTGCCCGATTTTAGCAGTGGTGTTGGAAGGCCCCCAAATAATAGAAGAGCTAGTGGAATAACTGGCATGGGTTTAACTCCAGAATCCTGTCTGTGCTTTTGCATAATTGCTAATTATTTATTCAATGGTGAAAGGGGGCGAGTAATGGGTCTTACATGCAGCATCCTATTAAAAAGTGTCCCCTCTTAAAATGGAGGTCATGGAATCCTCTCTCTGAAAACTGCGTTGTCCTTTCATAAAAAAAGCACTTCCATTAATTAAAATATTTTAACCTTACGTGTCACCCAGGCTTGCTTTCTTGTAAAGAAAGCCCCATTTTCCAATCAATACGTATTACTATATTCCCCGGGATGGATCTTTAACCCTCCTCTCTTCACCTAATTAGCAGATGAAACTAATTGTGTGCATCTGAAAGCACTTTATGTGCCTCTAATGTACGTTAACTAGATCAGAACTGCCACTGTCTTGTCCTCGTGGACTCGTCCATATCAATAACCTAAAAGGGGATGAAACTCTCTCTGTGGCCTCATTCAATTGACATTTCAATAAATGCCAAGGAAAAATAATGGTGCTGTGATGTCCCTCTTTTAAAAGGATGAGAAGGAGGATGGCTCGGGTGGGGTTGTAGGATTAGAATGGGACTTAAGATAGGGATTCTCTTTACTTCTCTGCCAAGGAATTACCTCTGTGACCGTGGGCAAATCTCAGAGGCCTAGATCAGAGGTGGCCAGGCTTACTGTGCATCAGATCCTATCTGATCCAGATGTCAACATCAGGCGATCTACCAGGATTCCTCCTGTTGGCTCTGGCGCTCCAGGCTTGAATTTTTCCCGCTTGATTTCAGTTCTAGGACAGCTCACCAACCAGTCTTAGGAAAGGAGAGAAGCACTCACCTTTAGAGACAACCTTCCTCATTGCACTGGAAGAGTTCTCGTAGTCTCTCTCCTTCCCAGAGACTCCCTGGGGGATTACTCCCACTCTCCTCCCCAGAGCTGATCTCTGTGAGACTGGTCCTCTTCCCCATACTTGATCTACTGGAGTCTAGCTTGTGATCTGCCTGTACATTGCCGTCTACTTCTTGGCCAACCCTGGTCTAGATTGTCTGAATTTGAACATCCACAGATGGTAGCTGGATTTCTTCCAACAGTTAGGCTCTCATTTAGGAATGCATGGGTCACACCAATGGTCTATCCAGTCCAAGTATCTCTCTCCAACAGTGGTCAGCTATTGGATGCCTCAGAAGAAGCGTACAACAATAGTTCATGTGTAGAATGATCCATTTGGTGTAGCTCACATTTGAGTTCCTGCCCGTGTTCCCAGCTTATTGATGGAAAGTCTATCTCCCCAGTGGTAACTCCTTGAGGGATGCCTCTGGTGTCTTTGCAGCTCTGCCCCAGTCAGTTTTATGGCTATTGGTGATTGTTCCTGCTTTCTCAAAGGAAGTTGGCATTAAAATAGCTCTCCATTTTCCCTGGGAAAGTTCTGTCAGTGCCCTGCAACAGCAGCCACTTGGATGGGTCCTAAGAGTGATGCTCCTGCCACCAAGAACCCAGCGCCCATCAATCCCATCTCTCCATTTCTGTTCGTTAACACAAAATTGTACCGTTCAACTGTGTGGTCCTGGTGTTGCTCACTCTTCACTCTTGCTCACTCTTCGTGTGCAGAGACAATTCGGGTTTAGGCTGTTATGGACTAGGGATGAGAGGGAGACTAGAAGTTCCAATTGGAGGTGAGAAAGATTGGTACAAAAAAGGTACATAAAAAGAAGAAAGAAAACAAGAAAAAAATATCTTCTGCAAGCCCCTATGTCCCAACTGCTGTCCCTGCCTGGCAAACATGTGGCTAAAAACAAAAAGAATTTACCTCAAGAAAATGCTCGGATTTTGATGGACCTCAGTGAGAAGGGTGTTTCACCATACTGGGGCAGCTGCTGAGAACTAGGGATGTGCGAGCAGAATGCAGTTCGGATGTTCGGTTGTTCGGTTCAAAACCCGAGTTCGGGTTCGGTTGCTCGTTTCGGCAGAGTTCGGTTTGGCCGAACTTAGCCAAACATTCAAACATAGCGCTATCGATACCGATACTGAATTCGAATTTTCTTTTCGGTATCGGTATCATTTGGCCCTGAAACAACCCCTGGTCTCCATCCCTGGTGCCAGGAAGTCTGCTCCTCAGCTGCCTCCCCCTTCCAGTCACGTTTTTCCCGCCCAAAGTCACGTTTTTCCCACCCCTGAAGTCATCCTAACTCACCCGAACATGACCGAACTGTTCGGCCGTTTTCGAGTTCGGTTTGGACGTTCGGTTCGGATGTCTGAACAGACCGAGTTCGGTCCGAACATCCGAACCGCATTCGCACATCCCTACTGAGAACGCCTCTCTGTGCACCTGATGAATCCAGTGGGCAGAGGCTACCTGCAAGAGTGTGCTCCTTATGCTCCATAGCTATTCCTGCATAAGGATCTTTCAGATAGGTGGGTTCCAGGCTTTTCAGATGTTTGAAGACTGCTCTTCCCTTAATTTTCTCTTCTCTTTAGGCTAAACCTACCCAGTTCCTTCATCCGCCTGGAACTGGAGCAATCCAGTGACCGCTGTGACCGGTTTATTGAGTACTTTGTAGATAAGATCGCTCGCATTCGCCATGATTTCAGTTCCGCGGTTATTGCAGAGGATCATCTTGGGGCTGTGGATGCCCCATCCTGTCCTGTTTTGTGGGATCGGTTTCAGATGGTATCACCTGCTGATGTGAAGTCCTTGTTGAGATCTGTTCATGCCACCACTTGTGAAGAAGTTCCTTGCCCGTCCTGGCTGGTGAAAGCCAGCCAGGAGACACTATGGCCATTGCTGGCTGGAGTGGGTAGTGCCTCCTTTTGGGAGGGCAGGGTGCCTGAATGCCTGAAGGAGGCTGTGTTTAGGCCCCTGCTCAAGAAACCATCTGAGCACGTTCCTGGCCAGGAGAACTCACCGGGTGGTCTTGGGGGGGTGTACGTCTTCCCCCCGGGACCTTGCATGTGGAGTCCCGCAGGGTGCCATTCTGTCCCGCCTCTTGTTTAACATCTATATGCAGCCATTAGGGGAGATCATGAGAGGGTTTCAGGGCATGCAGTGTCATTAGTATGCTGATGACACTCAGCTCTACCTCGCTTTTTCCATCGACCCAGGCCATGCAGTCTCTTTATTTTCCCAGTACCTGTCAACTGTGGGGGCTTGGATGAGGTTGAGCCATCTGCAGCTGAATCCTGACAAGACAGAGGTGATGTTGATGGGTGAGGACTTGGGGGGCCTGAGAGTGGTTGAATCTCCTCTTGTGGGGGGGGGTTCGCCCTCCCATGGTTTTGCAGGTACGGAGTCTGGGCGTGCTCCTCAATTCGCAGCTCAGCCTGGAATCTCAGGTTGTGGCTGTTGCGGGGAGTGCATTTCGGCAGTTACATCTTGTCCGGCGGCTTTGGCCATATCTCTCAGACTCCGACCTCGCCACTGTCATCCATGCCTTCATCACCTCGAGGCTGGATTACTGCAACACGCTCTATGTGGGGCTGCCCGAGAAGCTGGTCCGGAGGCTGCAGCTGGTGCAGAATGCCGCGTCCCATCTCCATACTGGGGCGGGCCGCAGGGGGCACATGACACCAGTGCTCTGGGCTCTGCACTGGCTGCCTATAAAGCACCAGGCTAAGTTCAAGGTGCTGGTTTTGACCTTCAAAGCCCTTCATGGCCTGGGCCCTGCCTATCTGCGGGATCGTCTCACTCCCCATGTGCGCGTGCGACCCCTGAGATCGTCCATGGGGGCCTTTTTCGAGGTTCTCCGGGCGAGACGAGTGGCCGCTGATGTGAGATCTTTTTCGGTGACTGCCCCTGTGCTGTGGAATTTGCTCACGGAGGAGGCTTGGTTGGTCCCCACCCTCCTGTCGTTTCGACGTTTGTGTAAAACCTGACTGTTACGCCAGGCTTTTGGGGGTAGGTTTTGGGGGAGTTTTATGATTTGTTTAAAAATTGTTGATTTGTTTTTAAACTTTTTATTGTGAAATCTTGTGGTGTTCGCCGCCCCGAGCTGCCTTTGGGCAGGATATAAGTTTTAAATAAATTTAAAAAAAAAAAAATCCTTTCCTCACAGGACTTGCTTTTCAGACCTAATCTATTGGGGGTAAAAGAAATTATTTTTACAAAGCAATCAAAGCAACAATAATCTTTGGAGGACACCATTGATACCAATTGCCCAGCCAACAACTGTACACCATGGTGATGTAAACTCTTGGTTGCACCAGGAAAGATCCTGTCTATTTTTGAGATGGAACCACAATATCATGCTTCCTGCTTGAGATCTAGCCTTTCTGGAGTTGGTCAGAAGTGGTTTCCATGCAGTGGTGGTAAGGACTCAGATGCGTTGTTGGGCGGGACAACTATTACTAATCCACAAGATACTGAGTTGTGCAAAGTGCAGCCCAATGCATTAAGAATGGGGGATTAGTCCTTGCTATCTTGCATATGGTTTGGCATCTCCAAACGAGACGTGTTAGTCCCTGGCAGGTGAACAGTCAGAGGGAGCAGGAGCTGAGAGAGTCCTCTGGAGGGACTGAACGATTAAATGAGCCACAGAGCACCTCACTCTTTAAATGAAGACAGACTCAGGCCAAAGGGCAGTCAATGTGTTTGTGTTCGTATTCAAGCTTTGTGTGGCTTTGCTAGGCAACTGCTATCAGCAAGGTGACTAAATGACACCGTCCAAGGGGAAAGAGTGGGGGTGGACTACTTTAACTAGAGCCCCTGTGTGTGGACACCCCACAGTAGAGAGTCTCAGAAGATTACCCCCCAAAGGAGTAATCCCATCATATTTGCCCTTTCTAAACTAGAAATGGCAGTAAAGAGAACAACCAATATCTGTTGCACTCCCTTATCTCGAGGTTTAAATATTTCCTTTCTTTTTCCCCTCCATTTTTTTCTTGTTGGTTATTCTGGTATTTCCACCATTTTGGTATTGCAGTTCTGCCATTTGGGCAATGTTAGCATTACTGTGCATGCACCAGTTCTCAACCATGTTGTAACGGAATCCTGAAATGGCTAAAATAACCAAAACCAAACTCCTCTCCCTCCAAAATGGAATAACCCCCAAAATCAGACATGGGAATAGCCTTTTTGGGCCATGGATAAAGTTTCACTCAACTAAAGGGCTGCCCAAAATGGGTATGAAAAATACCCAGACATTTTTTCAACTTCCCATCCGATTTCTGTACTGATTTACTGTTTTACCGATTGCTAAAATAGTAAATCAATAACAGAAATCCCCAATATTTTGGAGTAATTGGGTACCTGACTTGATACTCCAGTACTGATTGGGCACCCAATGGACTACCCAAAAAGGCAGGTATTATCCGCGGGTAGAAAATGTGCTACTCATTTCAGCTCTACAAAGTCAACCGTTCATCTGATGGCACTTTCTGGGATAAGCTTTTGAAGGACAGGTGGCTCTGTGTCTTCGGAACTGGAGAATTTGTGGACCAATGCTTTGAAAGCGCTGCAGAATCAGGATGCTCCTGTTCAGAGAATGACATTCTTTGTGAATGTTCATCTGGATTCCAGACTCTTCACCTCCTCTCTCTTACCTGTTGTGTAGCTTTTCTTACGTTGTTGTTCACAGTGCTGAATCGAGCAGTCGCAGTGAAAGCCCTTTCCATTGGAAACAGACCATTCTCCCATGCTCGCTTGATGAGAAACTGACCAACTTTTTCACTAGTTTTCTAGTTCCCATTTGAAAACTGTCATTGTTCAGTATTTTTGGTAGTTCTACACAGGACTGGAGTAGCCACATACTGTATACTGTTCCTTACATGATGCTTATTGTTCACTACTTCTAGCTTATGTGCGATTGCAAGTTCACTGTGTAATTCTTGTCATTTCTCTTATTTGTTCTTGTTTTGACTTTTTGTAAGCTGTGTTTTGACTGGCATATTGTAAGGGCTAGCCCTCATTTTTGGCATTCTGAAGCTGGAAATTGGCAGAAAGTGCTGGAAATTGACAAAAATACTGGAAATTGACGAAAATACTGGAAATTGACGGAAAATGTTGAAAGGGACAGAAAACGATGAAAATTGATGGAGAATTACAGGTGTTGATCTTGACATGAGCAGAAGTGCAGAATCAATGGCTAATGAGTAAATACTGAGAAACAGTCACAAGTGCCTCTGAAAGGTAGGTATCTCCAGATTGTATGGGGACAGTGATTCTTGCCTCAGTCCTAGCTATTCAACAGTTGCTGAGTTGCTGCACCCCAAGCATGTCCTCATCTCATTGGTGGCAGGAAGTTTCAGGCAGTCAGCGTTGTTTGTAGATGAGATTGCAGTTCTTTGTAAAAGAGAGTCTTCGAGTTGTGCCACTGGTGATTACATGAGAAGAGATGATCATGATGGTCCCTCCTTCTGGCCAAAGAGACTAGGAAACCTTGAAAATGTCAAATATTCAAAAAGTTTGTATCTCGTCGTGCTGCTCTCATCCTAGAATGCAAGAGAGAGCTTAATAAGGAGGAAATTGCCCAAGTGTATCTCTCTGCTTCAGGAGGCTCTCCATTAGTGGTTAGCAGACCTGAAATGAAAAAAACCTCAGTGAGTACTGCAACCATTTGAGGGGGGGCAGTCACCAAAATTTGCACAATACAAAAAACTTACTGGTTTTCCTGCTGTTTTTGCCATTTTCTGATACTTTCCCCACGTTGAATGGGGCTGCTACTGGCTAATCCCAAGCCCCATGTCTGTGTACCGCATGCACCCCCGGGGGCTGTGGAGATGAAAAGCCCCAGGGAAGTGTTGGAAATTGCCACAAGTGCTGCCAAACTGCCATAAACCTGTTGTAAAACTCCCAGAAAGTGACCTTTTTTACATGGTCCGTCCCTGGGGGGTTACAATGGTCCGTGGTCACACATCGTGGAGGTAGTGTGTGTGTGTGTGGAGTGCACCCCCATCCCCCCATGCATCTCATGCATGGAGCAGCCTGCATTTCCTCCAGTTGCTCCGTACGTGGGGGGTGGGAGGAGAGATGTGGGTCACAGGAGCACGAACCCATGCACCTCCACGTTTACATGGGATGCTCCTCCTCATGGATGATGGCTGTCCAGGCACGGCAGCTTCTTGTGTAAAAAGGACCATTGATGAAAAAGTCCTGGGAAGTGATGAAAGTGACGGGAAAAAGTGGTGAAAGGACGGAATCACTGGAAACTAATGAAGTACTGACAGACACACGTAAGCCCTCCCAAAAATTCGGTAGTTCCTTTTGGAAAGGGAACACTTGCTCCTGTCTCAGTTCTAGTGGTTAGCAGCTTATGAGATACAGCTTCCGATCACCTCTGCTTGAAATCTGAAAAACAAGCACACACGATTCCCCCCCTCCCCCCCATTTCACTTCTAGTGAATAATGTTCTACATACCCTGGGCTGGATCCAAATTATTATTTTTTTAAAGCGTCATGGGCCAGACCATTCAGGACTGGGGATGCTCAGCCTGAAGCATCCTGCGGGTCTTCTGTCTGCATTAGTGCCTGGCTGCTCTGAAAGCACTGGGGGAGCGGGGTGAGGAAGAGCGGTCATGGCTGTGCTGGAAATATCCTGTGGGGGGCATATGGCTGTTCCGGGACCACGTGGGGGGCATGACTGTTCTGGCAGCACTCTGGTACGGAGACATAGCTGTTCTGGGTGCACTTTGTGAGGGGGGCAGGGAGTACTGTTTAGGAGGAGGCTGGCCTTGAAACGTCGCTCTTGGTGCTATGGGCACGACTTCTAGGTAGCTTGTTCCCCCATGTGATTGTGACATCACAAGGCTCATTATGGGACAGGGGTGGGACTTCTAGCATTCTATTGACCCCTTCCAGTATGGCCGTACACCCTCATGGAGGGGAGACCCTGATTCCTGTTAGAGGTGAAACAGGGACCCAACTTAGCCCCCGCAGATACTACCTGCATTTCTGGGGGCTGTGCCAAATACCCAGCAGGCTGCCTGTGTACCAATCAGGTACCCGAGTACCTGGGAAAAACCCCTGTGTTTACTGCTACTGATTTACTGGTCATAAATCAGTAAATCTGGATAGAAACTCAGAAAAACAGAAGGCAAACTCAAAAAATGGAACCAGAACTTGTTATTTTGGGACCAGAAGTTGATCTTCTGGAAAGAATTTTGGAAAATTTGGGATGCATGGTAACTGGACTGGGCCCTAATCGATTAGTAACTGAAGCTTTGGGGATAATTTAAATACTTGACGTTCAATGAGCATAACCATTTTGGTGGGTAGTCATTTCCGCCCTAATGCCTGTCTCTCCCTATGTTCTCCTCCCCCTTGTCCATTCTAGATTGTAAGCCCCTAAGGGCAAGGATCTGTTCCAATGAATGATAGTTCAGTGTTGCGTATATTGTTGGTTGTTGGGTCCTGTTCTGGTTGGATTGCAAACCTTTTGACATGCACTGGCAAATCTCTAGGGAAGCAGCCTGGACAACATTCATGCTTTCTGCCTGTGGTTCTAACTTACCATGAAACGTTGGCAGTAGATGTTGTCCAGGCCGGTAGCATAGCAGGCTTCAAAAAGGGATTGGATGAATTTTTGAAAGCCAGGTTCATAAAGGCCTAATTGACATAAGAACATAAGAAGTGCCATAGTGGGGGCTGCCATTTTGCTCATGCGCACTGGGCAGGAAAGGAAAGTTGGGACTTTGGACGGCATTCCACCATGGATTTAATCTGTGGCAGAATTCCAACCGATGTTCCAAAAATACAAAAAATCTTTCCACTAGGACAAAACTCTGGTTTCGATTCAGCCCTAGTGGAACTAGAAACCCATGGCTCAAGTCGCATTTCACTGTCCTAGCCCCTAGGCAAAACTGCCTCTCCCAAAGGAGTAGATGTCACTTGAGGTTAGCCAGGGAGCGGATGGTGAATTTAAACAGTGCTGCTTCAAGAGTCACTTTCCCAAGCAGTCCTGTATTTTCAAGTCCACTCCCTTGTTACTTCATCGTCCATCTCTGCGAGCGACTGATTTATCTTTATTATCCTCTTCTCTTGTTGCTGTCGCTGAGCCCTGTTGCTCCGAGAGGCACTGGTATGTGTGTTTTAATAATTCGACTGGGAAGGAAGGAGGAGAAGTAGGAACAAGGTAATAGGCAGTGCAGCGGAGGTCAGGGGAAGCAGCCTTGCAGCATTAAGGGAAATCTCTACCTGCTCCCACGTCTAAATAGGAATCGCACAGAACGTGCTTGAGAGACTGTCAAGAGCAATCTAGATTGTCAATGCACCCAGGGCTTCTCACTTCCCGGGAGTTTGATTCTGCAGGATACTGAGCGGAGATGGGAGAACTGGAGGGCCAAAGACTCTCAGCCCCTGGCAGGATCAGGCTCTTGGATAGAAAGATGTGTGTGCCCATAGAATCGCAGAGTTGGGAGGGACCTCAGCAATCGTCATTGAGCCACCCAGGATTGACTTAAATGACCCTATTTCAATTCACAGCTTGAACTTATTTTATTCATTTCAATGTGTAGCCTGCCCTCCTGCAAAGGCTCAGGGCGGCGCACAGCATAAAAATCTACAAAAAATATAAAAGCCAGTACACACAGCACACTATAAAAATCCCAATTAAAATCACTCCCCCTCCCCCTGCTTTTGCAGGATATCCCCACCTGCTTAGTGCTGAAATGAGAATCAGACTGATTCTCATGATAATTTTGCGAGAATCAAGAATTGCTGCCGAGATTTCGCAGCTTTTTTGAACCCCAATCAAGATCTTGGATGAAACTCGATTTATCGCTTACCACAATTTACCGTTTGTTGTTTAATGGGTTTACCAGTTACCATGGTTTTTTGCCATTTATCGGTTGTATCGGTATCGTGATTTACCGTGTTCCATGTTAGCAGTTACTGTGATTTGCCATTTACTGTGGTTATTGGTTTATTACCATGTTTATTGGCTATTTGTTTTTTTGTTGTTGGTTTTTATTGGTTATTGTTTATTGGTTAATGGTTTGTTGGTTATTTTGGGAGGGGGGTTGTTATTGGTCTTTGGTTTTTGGTTTATTGGTTATTGGCTTAATGCCTTGTTTATTGGTTATTGGTTTATTGGTTTATTACAATGTTTATTGTTTACCTTACTTACTGGTTATTGGATTTGGCTCACAGGCAACCCGGTAACCAACAACCCAGTAAACGGTAACTCCTTAACTGGCAATCCAATGGTAAATGACAATCCAGTAAATGGTAATTTGATAAAAGATTCTCAACAGATAATTGTCGAGAGACAGCAATTTTATCGGTTATCATTTATTTATTTATTTATTTAAAACTTATATCCTGCCTCTCCTGCCCAAAGGCAGCTCGGGGTGGCAAACAACACATGCACACAAAAAATTCAACAAGAAAACATTTTAAAATAAATCTACAAATTTTTAAACAAATCATAAAAACTCACCCTCGCTCCCAAACCCCACTCCCCCCCCCCCTTTGCCAAAGGCCTGGCGGAACAGCCAGGTCTTACACAAACATCAAAACAACAGGTGGGTGGGGGCCAACCAAGCCTCCTCCGGGAGTGAATTCCACAGCACAGGGGCGGCCACTGAAAAAGATCTCACATCAGTGGCCACGTGTCTTGCCAGGGGAACCTCCAAAAAGGCCCCCACGGATGATCTCAGGGGTCGCACGGGTGCAGGGGGAGTGAGGCGATCCCACAGATAGGCAGGGCCCAGGCCGTGAAAGGCTTTGAAGGTCAAAACCAGCACCTTGAACCTAGCCCGGTGCTTTATAGGCAGCCAATGGAGAGCCCAGAGCACAGGTGTCATGTGCTCCCTGCGGCGCGCCCCAGTAAGGAGACGGGCCGCGGCATTCTGCACCAGCTGCAGCCTCCAGACCAGCTTCTCGGGCAGCCCCACATAGAGCGTGTTGCAGTAATCCAGCCTCGAGGTGATGAAGGTATGGATGACAGTGGCAAGGTGAGAGTTTGAGAGACTCAGATACTTTCTCGTTTAAAACTCGATGGGAATCGCAATTCTTGGTGATAACTGAGAAAAAGTCAAAATCAAGTTCCAGCCCAAAAGCTGGTCCACATAAGGAAGGTCTTACATTGCCTCTGGAAAATGCTCAGGCTTGAACTTTGGAGAACCTCCACTTTTAGAACAGATTGTGGAGAAAGAGTACATTTTTTTGACCACAATTGCTCCCCCTGCCTAAGGGTGATACTCTAAAAATTCTTTTTTAAATGGTGTCATGCTAGAGTAGGTAAAAGCAGGAGCTTCTGATCCTGATCTCCATCATAACAGAGACCAATCAGATTGTGGCTAGTTCATGTTCCGATGGACCCAGATTGGAATATAGTTTTATTGAATTGAAAAGAGCTATCAGTGTTCAAAGTACTTTATGGTAGTTATTCAGCCTCACAAGATTCCTGCGAGGTAAGTCAATATTATTCCGATTTTACAGATGAGGAACTGAGACGGAGGGAGAATGACTTGCCCAAAGCTACTCAACGAGTTTATGGCTAAGACCGACTTTGAAATTGGGTCTTCCCAAACTTCAGCATTTTATCTATAAGGCAACACTGGCTCTCTTTTGATCCAGTTTTACTATGGCCCTTCAAAACGTTTAGGGGCCTGTGTTCACTGTGGTTTCCCTGTTGCCTGTGTCTGATAACATCCCATTGCTTTTTTAAAAAAATCCTTAAAACAACAGACCCTCTTGGTATGGAAAGGTAATAAAACAGAACAAATACAGAAAACTCCAACTGCCTGGGTCTAGATTAAAATTCAAAACACACCAGCCAGTTATTTGGAGCAAAGAAAGGAATATCTCTGGATAGGTTTAAAATCTAATACATCCATTATAGTGTCTATTTTTACCGTGTGAGTACACTCACGTACACCAAAATCAAAGAAAATATGGCTAATCTCCAAAGCGAACACAGATCTAAGACGTACACAATAGAGAGGAGCTGTCCGCGAACCCAGGTGCTGAAAGTAATGGCCACTGTAATCTCAGCTTGTGATGTTGGCACAGTAAGAAATAATATGATTGCAATCAAATATTTATGATAGCACAGGGTTTTCCACCCCCAACCCCTGGAGCACAGAAAAAGCAACAGCGTGAGGGGGAAAAAATAATGATCCAGTGGCTAGTTCATTCCACATGCAACGGGGGAGATTATCTATAGAATGCAAATATGCAATTTTATTTCTGTAAAACAGACACAAAGTTTACTTGTGCCACTGAAACAGGTAGTGTACTGGAAATAGCAAAGCATGCTTGAGGAAACTTGGTGTCTTTGCCCTGGTGTTGGGAGGACAAATTTTCAGCTTTCTCTTTTAAAGCTGTAATCCAGTGATCCGTCCAACCCAGCATCCTGGCTCCAACAGTGGCCAGCTTCGGTTGTCTTAGGGGAGTATGCAGCAGGTTACAATGAAATAATCTGTTTCCTGCCATCCTCTCCCAGTATCAGACAGTCAAGGTTCTTGTATTCCTGACCGATCTAGCAAAATCGCAACCCCCACATTATGTGCAAGCAAAATGGTTGCCCCACACTTCGTGCACTAAAAATGGCAGCCCCCCCCCCCACACACACACACTGCATGCACACAAAATGGCAGTGTAGTACAGGGTACAGCCATTTTGTGTATGCACAGTATGGGGGGGCGGGGAAATCAGTCCAATCATTCTGGGAAAACGTGGACCAGATCATGTTTCAGGAAGATTTCCATGCTTTGGTTGAACCTCCAGGGAAATGGAGTTCCAGAGCTGTGGAGCAGTCATCAAGAACGCCTTGTTCGTGTGAACAAGGGAGGTTGGAGTTCTCCCCCAATCCGGAGCAGGGTAATCCATTCTGGGGCAGCAAAAATGCATGCATATTCCTGAGCTTCCCGGGTCGGTGAAAAGAGTTATTGCTCCTGGTGGGAAACTGTAAGCAACAGACCCAGATGACACTCTGTGAAGTTAACCAGGAAGCAGATTACAAATAAAAGGCAGTACTTTTTCAACCAGTGTACCATAAAACTGTGGTACCCATTGCTGGAGGATGTTGTCCAGGCCAGTAGAGTAGCAGGCTTCAAAAAGGGATTGGATGCATTTTTGAAAGCCTGGTCTATAAAGGCCTACTAGTTGGGTTGGTCAGGGGTACAAGACCCTTGATTGTCACAAGCTGGGGGAGGATGGCAGGAAATGGATTATTACTTCATTTTAACCTGCTGCGTACTTCCCTGAGGCAACCAAGGCTGTCTGAGCCAGGGTTGGATGGACCATTGATCTGACCCAGTAAATGGCACTTCTTATGTTCTAAAGCAGCCTTTGTCTCCTGCATGGCTGACACCGGGTTAATTTTTGGCTCCTTCCAGCTCCTAATTCATGACTTGTCACCATTTGGAGCCAGGACGATGTAGGGCCCTGCTCTGCGCTGTATTGATCACCTTGCTTGATTCTGCAGTTTATTGAATATCTCGCCTTTTCTAATCTAATTAAAGCAAGATAAATACTTAAGGCGTTAAGTCCTGGAGCCCACGTGCTGGGAGTAATAAGGAAGGGGAGATGATTAAAAATACACTTGGCTTAGGGAGATAATTTATGAAGTATTTATTCCCCTCACTGGTAGTTTGGGCGGATTGGAAGGGACTCCTGCTAGTACGTGACTTGGAAC
Organism: Sphenodon punctatus; assembly: GCA_003113815.1. Taxonomy (NCBI): domain Eukaryota; kingdom Metazoa; phylum Chordata; class Lepidosauria; order Sphenodontia; family Sphenodontidae; genus Sphenodon; species Sphenodon punctatus. The sequence continues at coordinate 5,959,827 of QEPC01000343.1, forward strand.
TGGTACACTCCTTTCCTGGGTGGGTTGATGGATGATCTTTCCTTTCTCTTCCTCTGAATGATCTCAAGGATGGGGACGGAGAACCTTTTCCCTCCCAGGTGCCATTTTGAAAATTAGTGCAAGCTCCTTCAGCTGCATAGAGGTTGGAAGTAGGCTTATGGGGTGCGTTGAGGAGGGTCCAGAGCATGGATCAATGGCATGGATCCCGCCCCTATCCTGTTTATGTGCATGCCCTCCTCTCTGCTCCCTTACTCTCAGATCAGCCTTTCAGTGCTTGGGAGTAGGAGTAGGATCCAGGAGCTAAAGCCAGGAACTGGAAAGGGGCCAAATAAAAACTAGCCATTTGGCCCCCACTGCAGTTCTAGGGTCAGAATCTGCAGCATTTCGAGGAGTCCTTACTGAGGAGTAGGAGAAGGAGGAGAAGTTACAGGAGTGTGGACTCCTAGACTTAATTCTAAACTAAGTGTAAAAATTTCAGGGAGAATACACAGGCATGCACCTCAAGAAACCTAACCTGCCACCTGGTTCAGCCACAGACTGTGACCAGAAGCAAGCCATTTTCTGTGCCTCAGTTCCCCAATCCTTAACTGGAGATAGCTCTGCCTTTCCTTTGTCTCCTTGAATCACGGGTGGAGATTGCAGGGGCAGATACCCCCTTGGGGCATCGGAGCAAACACCCCCTCCACCCCACGTTTGAGAACTTCCTGACTCTGGGTCAAATCCAATCTGACACTGGTTCTTTTTTGGGTGTGTGTGTGTGTTGTTTTTTTGTTTTTTAAAATTATTTATTTGGCTCTAATTCCTCAATCTGGCCCATTGACCTAATCCCTACCTTCAGGTAATGAAGTGGGGAGCTCAGGGGGAAGAGAATGAAAATGAGGCCATACGATCAAGGACAGGGGATGGCTCCATGGCATAGATCCATCATCTGGAACCCTTCTCTCCTGACCCTCCCATCCTGAGCACACTCACCCCAAACTCCTGTCTGGCCTAGGGAATTTTGCACTAATTATCAAAGTGGTGCATGGGAAGGAAAGGTTCCCCGCCCTAGATTTAAATGTTAATCTTCCACGTCTGTGTCTTATCAGAGCTCCATCAAGACCAGGCTTTGTTGGTCATTGGTTTGGCTTCATGTGCTAGCAGGTGGGATGACTGGTTAGTAGCTTTGGTCTATGGTGGCATGTCAGTGTTGCATCCTCCTCCATGTTGAACATATAAGAACTAAGAAGTAGGGGTGTGCAAGTCATAGCATGTTAACTAATTGCAAAATTGAAGGGAGCGCCATTCATTTTCGGCACTAAGGTAATGAAAACAAATGAATAAGACAATGGCATTTGTTTGATATCATTCATTTTATTCTTTTGTTTTATTTTATTGAAAAAATAATAATATATATTTTTACTTTGAGTGTGCAAAATTAGTGCTGTGCCTGTTCTATGCATGTGTGGCCATTTCCCAAAATTTATTTTAAACCTTGATACTCCGCCCCTCCTGACATAGCAACTTGGGGGGGCGGGCGACGTACAAAACAACAATAATAAAATATTAAAACAGATAAAACAAATCAAAACAGGAGGCTGTTAAAAACCCCAACCCACCCTAACCCACTCCCACCACCCTTCACCCGTCTGCCCCTGCAAGTAGGCAGGGCCTAGGCCATTTAGGGCTTTATAAGCAAGCACCAACAGCTTGAATCGGACCCGGAAGACAATAGGCAGCCAGTGCAGAGATTGGAGCGCTGGTGTAATATGCTCCCGGTGCCCCAGCCCTGTTAGGAGGTGGGCCGCCGCATCCTACAACAGCTGCACTCTCCAAACCGTCACCATGGGTAGCCCCACGTAGAGTATGTTACAGTAGTCCAGCCTAGAGGTGATGAACGCCTGGATGATAGTAGCCAGGTCGAAGTCGGTGACATATGGCCAAAGCCGTCACACCAGATGTAATCACTCCTTCCCACAGCCCCCACCTGGACATCCAGGCGGAGCTGCAAGTTGAGGAGCACCCCCAGATTCCGATCCTGGGGAACCAGCAGGGGGGCGAACCCCATCAATAATGGGGGATGCTAACTCCACTGCTTTCCCCCACCAGCATCACCTCCATCTTGTCAGGATTCAACTTCAGATGGTTAGCCCTCATCCAGTCCTCCACAGCCGCCAAGCACTGGGTAAGCACCGAGGCTGCCGGGTCTGGTTTGGATGAAAAAGAGAGGTAGAGCTGGGTGTCATCAGCATATTGATGACACCGCACGCCAAACCTCCTGATCACCTCGCCGAGTGGCTTCTTGTACACATTGAACAGGAGAGAGGACAGAACCTTGCGGCACTCTACGAGAGATCTCGAGGTGATGAAAAAAAACCCTCCAAACACCACTTGCTGAGTTCTTCTGGCGAGAAAGGAGTGGAACCATTCAAGAACAGTCCCGCCCATCCCAGCACAGTCTCGCGGGCGAGTCACCAACATCTCATGGTTAATGGTATCAAAAGCAGCCAACAGATCGAATAGAATCGGCATGGCCGAATGATCCTGATCCAATTCATGGCAGAGGTCGTCGACAAAAGCCACAAGTGCAGTCTCAGTGCCATAGCCCGGATAAAAGCCAGACTGTGAAGGATCAAGAAAACCGACATGGTCCAGATGCTCCTGTAGCTGCCAAGCCACAACCCGTTCAATAACCTTCTCTAAAAAGGTTAGGTTAGAGACAGGCTGATAGCTGGCAAGGGAGTCAATGCCAAGTGATGGTTTTTTAAGCCGAGGCTGCACCACTGCCTCTTTAAGAGAGCCCAACACTCTGCCCTCCCAAAGGGAGGCATTGATCACCCCAGCCAGCAATGGCCCCAGTGTCTCCCAACCGGCCTTAACCAGCCAGGACAGGCACTCGTCCAGTTTGCAAAAAGTGGCCCTGATTGCCCCAAGAACGTCCCCCACATCAGCGGGTGTCATCCACTGAAATTGTTCCCACACAATCAGACAAGGCAGGGCTTCCTGGACCTCTGGTTCCCCTAATTTAATATGTGCGGCGTTGAAGTCGTGGTGAGTATAAGCGATTTTATTCTCAAAATAATCCAAAAACATGTCACAGAGGGCACTAGACGACTCCAGTTCCAGGCGGAGGGAGGCCAGATTGACCAGCCGCTGCACCACCTGGAAAAGTTCCACTGGACAGGATTTTGTGGATGCTATGAGGGTAGCAAAAAACTCCTTCTTTGCTGCCCGCATAGCTTTGGCATGGGCTCATAAACTAGCTCTGTGATGCAACCTGCTGGCTTCAGCACACGGATGGCGCCACCGCCACTCCAACCGCCGCCCTTCCCACTTCAGCACCTGCAGTTCCTCAGAAAACCAAGGAGACCTGCGGTGCCGTTGCTTAGGGAGCAGATGCCAGTGATGCTACCAGTCCCATTTTTGAAAAGGGCCTCGCATGTGCAGAACAGCCTCAGTGGTCATTTTGTGCGTGCCCAGTGTTGTTTTTTTTTTTTAAAAAAAATACTTTTAATAAAATAAAATTTTTTAAAAAGCACGAACAAAAATGGTAGAGACCTTTACAGAAACCTCCAAAAATGAAGGGGGGGTTGTAAACAAAAATGAAAACAAAAACGAATGATGTACCTTCTGTTCACCCCTTCTAAGAAGTGCCATATTGGGTCAGCCCAAGGATTATTCAAGCCCACCATTCTGTCTCCGACTGTGGTCACTCTTGGTCACTTTGGAGAAGTAACCAAAGGGTCATAATGGAGTGATCCATTTGCTTCTGTTTGCTCCAAGCTCCCATCAGTCAGAGGTTGTATTACTCCCCCAACCTACTTGACTAATAGCCATTTATGGACCAATTTTCCAAGAACTTACTTAACCAGTCTTTATTTATAATCAGCTAGGCTACTGACCTTCACATCCTCCCGTTAGCTAGGGTTCCTCTGGATGGTTAGTACAGCCCCTGAAGCCACCCAAGATGAGGAGGAAGTGAGGATAGGGACACTGGGGGATGTCCTTACTCACTGGAGTCCATCTGAAGTCTTGACCTCAAGGAAAAACAGCTCCCTCTAGTGTTAAGACCTAGAGAATGCAACGCACATTAGAGAGTTGCGGTCAAAAGAAAATCTTCCATTTCGCAAATGTGTAAAATGGCACCCAGCCATTATGTGCATGAACAAAGCGGTGCTCGGCCGTACGTAAAATGGCAGCACCGTTACAGCCTCCACCAAAGTGTGCATGTGCAAAACAGCCAGATGACGCTATGCACGTGGACAAAACAGTTGATGAGAACTCCAGTAGAAAATTTTGATTGATTGGAATTTGATTTGAATTTTAACAGCAGTTCTGTTTTTGTGTGGTTGTTCTCCAAAAATGGAAGGGGAGAACTACTAAAGGGACTCGCAAAAAAGAGTACACCCATCAAATTTGCAATACCCAATTTGACTAAAAAATTATGGGTACTTTAAGATACACAAAATGGTGAGTGGCTGGGTACCCAAAATAATGGCATACCAAAATACCATTTTCATCTCTATTTTTGCATCTCTTAGAGAGGTGCAGTCCTGGATTTTTGACTTCTGCTCCCAGATTCCAGAAATGTTGTGATTTAAAAAAAATATTTTTTGGGGGGGTCACTTGGGGTACTCAAAACCTGGAAAACCAAAATGTTGGAGGTTTGGAGGTACTTGAATGGTATTCGGGTCCCAATTTGGATACCCGAAATGGCACCCTGAAATTTATTTTACTTTATTTCTAATACACTCCCTCCTGCTCGGAGTGGCTCAGAATGTATCAACATTACAAAAATATATAGATAGATATAAACAGAATACAAATAGAAATATAAAATCAACAATAAAAAAATAAACCCAAAAGTGGAAATAAAAACCTTCCCTCCCTCCTGCCAACCCATCACCCGTCTCCCTCTCCAAAAGCCTGGCGGAACAGCCAGGTCTTACACTGTCTTTGGAAAGTGAAAAGGTCCAGGGCCAAGTGGACCTCCATTGAGAGGAAGTTCCACGACCTCAGTGCAGTCACTGAGAACGCCCGCTCCATAGTCACTACCTGAGATACCCGGGGAATTCAGAGAAGGGTGCTCCCAGAAGACCACAGGGGTTGATTCAGGGCCTGAGGAGTGAGGTGGGCCCACAGATAGGTAGGGCCCAGGCTGTATAGGGCTTCATAGGTCAAAACCAACACCTTAAATCGGGCCCGGGAGACTATAGACAGCCAGTGCAAAGATTATGTAATGTGCTCACTTCGACCCATCCCTGTAAGGAGATGGGCCGCTGTGTTCTGCACCAGCTTCAGACTCTGGACTGTCACCAAGGGTAGCCCCACATAGAGTGTGTTGCAATAGTCCAGTCTTGAGGTGATGAAAGCATGGATGATGGTGGCCAGGTAGGAGTCTGAAACATATGGTCGAAGCCGTCGCACCAGATGTAATTCGGGGAATGTGAGCCTTGCCGCTAGGTCTGAAGCATCAGTGTTGTTTTCCATTTCACTGTGCGATGATACCGCACACCAAACCCTCTGATGACCTCACACAAGGGCTGCATGTACACGTTGAACAGGAGAGAGGACAGGATAGATCCTTGCAGGACTCCATATGTGAGGTCCCAGGGACATGACAAGCAATCCACCAGCACCACACGTTGATTTCTTTTGGCCAGGAAGGAGTGGAACCATTCAAGAACAGTCCCGTCCACCCCGGCTCAGTCCCGCAAGTGGGTAACCAGCATCTCGTGATCAACGGTATCAAATGCAGCTGAGCGATCTAACAGGATCCGAAGGGTGGACTGACCCTGATCCAGCTCATGGTGAAGGTCATCAACCAAGGCCACAAGCTCAGTCTCAGTCTTTCAAAATCCGGATGAAAGCCAGACTGTGAAGGGTCCAGAAAACTGACATGGCCTGACCCCTGAAGTTGCTGAGCCACCACCCATTCAATAACCTTCCCTAAAAAGGGAAGGTTAGAGACTGGCTGATAACTGGTAAGGGAGTCAATGTCAAGTGATGGTTTCTTGAGCAGAGGCCATACCACCTCTTCCTTTAGGCAGTCTGGCACTCTGCCCTTCCTAAGGGAGGCATTGACCACCCCCACCAGCAATGGCCCCAGCATCTCCCAACTGGCCTTGACCATCCAGAATGGGCATGGGCCCAATTCACAACAGGTAGATCTAACTGCCCCAAGGACATCCCCCACATTAGTGGGCAACACCCACTAAAACCTCTCTCATAAAACAGGACAAGGCAGGGCTTCCATTACCTCTGGTTCTCCCATTGCATTTATTTATGTTTATTTATACTATTATTTTTATAAAATCAAGCGCAGTGTCGAAGTCATGGTGGAGTCGAGCAATTTTATCCACAAACAAATTGTCAAACATGTCACAGTGAGCACTGGAAAATTCCAGTTCCAGGTGGAGGGAGGCTGGACTGACCAGCCCCCTCACCACCCGGAAAAGCTCAGCTGGACGCAACCTTGCAGACGCTATGAAAGCAGCAAAGGACCTCTTCTTTGCTGCCCGCACAGCCACAGCCTATGTTCTTAAACTAACTATAGGCCTCAGTCAGTGGGCTTCAGCACGACAACGGCGCCACTGTCACTCCAACCACCGCCCTTCTTGCTTCAGTCACTACAAGTCCTCCATAAACCAGGGGAACCTGCGTTGCTGTCACTTAGGGAGTGGACACCTAGGAGGCCACATAAATGTGGCCATTACCCGTGAGGACCAAATCAGGTACCTGATTCAGCTCTACAGAAGAGCTGTTTTGAATCGACGCTAAATTGTGGTAATACTAGTCACAGGCCTTGGGGCACAGGTGGCTTTGGGTGAGAAACAAAATGGTAGACAGAAATGGGGGAAAGGGAGAGCTGGTTTGGACTTTAAGAAGCAGCCAGGGAGTATACTGTCCCCGAAGGGAAGCAGAGGGAGTCCCGTCACCTGATCGCCTAGCAATTAGGCCGGCGATAACGTGCAGGAGGCAATCCATCATTCCGGCCCACGGGAGCCGGGGCCTGATTCCCGTCTCTGCTCGTCTAATCTGCAGTTATTATCATTTATTTATTGGCTCAGGAGGGGGGTTGTGTAAAGATAACAGCAATGTCATTTGTTCTGATCTCGCCTCTCTCGCACATGACTTACCTCCAAACCCAGACGGGGAGCGCAAAGCCAGCCGAGTTCAGCAGCCGAACGTAATTGCATTTCCTCCACCGTCGCCCCCAGGCCTCAAGGAGACCCTTCTGTGCTTTCTCAATGCATCCTGTAGAATTGGCGTAAAATTCAGTTAAAAGGCCACTTCTGGGGCTTGGCTCCTGGAACATAAATTGTGAGAGAATTTTCCTCCTGCCTCCGCTTGATGGGCTTTGCCATCCGGGCCTGTGAGGCTGGCTCGTATTTCATGCTCTTCGCATCCCTCCTGATCCTTGATCTCTCATCAGGAGGCTCTGATAGTTACATGTGTGAGCTCTCTCTGGCGCGGGCCTCTGTTTTATGGCAGTGTCATAGTGAGAGGGATAGCTCTTATTGCATTCATAACAAGAGAGCCAGAGATTGATGGGGCAGCTGAGAGGAGGCTCACAAATCCTGTGGTCCGGAGAAAGCCAGGAATGGAGATGGGCCCTGAGGCAGGTGTTAGTTAGGATGTACACAGAGAGGTGTGATTGATATGAACAAAGGAAGTGGTGTAATTTGTGCCTTAGGCAGATGTGTTTCCCTCTATACACAACAACCTCCCCAGGACAAGAGCTGAAATGGGTACTCACAAAAACTAGAATACCCCTTCAATTTTGCAGTACCCGATTTGACTCAGAAATGTTGGCTACATTTTTTTACTTGAAAAGGTGTCTGATCGGTACACAGAATACCAACGTAATATTTTTGACCACATTTTTCTACGCATGGTCCCAGTTTTGGGGACTTTTTTCCAGGTATTTGGCAGTCTTCAGGGAAGTTTGGGCACTCCAAAATTGAAAAAAAAAAAAAAAAAGAAAACCCTGAAATTTTGGTTTTTCAGGTTCTGATTCAGATATGCAACATAGTACCCTAAAATATGGATATTACCCGTAGGTACCAAATCAGGTACCCGTTTCAGCTCTACTTCTGACCCATTGATAGAAATTTGGGACTCTAGTAATTCTGGTCGCTCTTGGCCCCCTACTTAGAGTTGTCATCTGGGTTTTGTCCCAGAATCTCTTGGCTCTTGCGGACAGCCTGATTCCTACAGGTCAACCAGGGGTGCCCTTGGCTAACCAGAGGATCAAGGTTTCTGGAGGATACTAGGGAGAGGCCATTAATGCTGAAAGAGGTACTTGAATTGGTTGGTACTACCTGCATTTGGTAATACCTGCAGTACCATTTCGGGTATCGGAATCAGGACCGAAATACCATTTGATTACTCAAAAAACCAAATTTCAGTTGCCAATTTTTTTCAAGTACCCCAAATTACCCAAAATAATGCCCCCCCCCCCAAGAATAGGCTTCTCAACAAGATTTTCTCGTCTCCCGTTTCTTGCAAAAGTCTCGCAAGAAACTCAAGATTCTTGAGAGATTCTCAGGAACCTCACACTAGCAAAAAAAATGGCCATCAATTACTCTTGATTCATTTGCTGATCTGGCAGGTATATTATATCATGCCCTTTACTACTTCTGAAACTACAGTGTTTTAATGCCAGAGCAGCACAGAATGCAAATAGTTTAGAGTGGCATCATTATTTTTAATATGCAAAGCATAGGACAGAAGTTCTTAAATTTGCACAGATCATTTTTGGGAGGATATTCTTGAGTTTCTCATGAGAATCTCGCAAGATTTTGCCAGCTGCGAGATTAATAGATTTATGGTAAGACCAGTTCTGTCTAACTGTGGCCTCGGTCTTGCAAAAGGCTTCCATACGACAACCGCAAGTAAACAAAGACCAAGAAAAGGTGTTTGTGTGAACATGGAGGTTCAGTGGGTGAGTGGTTAGGACACTCACGTCTCTGAAACCTCTGGGCTCAGGCAGTGCTTGTTCTCATGTTGGATGACTGCATCCAGCCCACCCAGCTGTGAATGGGGACCTGATTCATTGAGATGAAGAAAGCCAAGGTGATTGGATTGGATGTGATACTGGCCACATCCCTCCCTTGTGCACCACAGGGAACAGAAACTGGTGTGGTTTAACCACAACAGCCCATGTAGCCCGCAAAACGTGGGCTGAGGGCTGAAGCGCGCAGTAAAATGTTTACTCACGAGTAATTCCGCCACATTGGGAACCGGGATCGATTTCCTGATACAATGCGATTTCTCGATTCTAGCAGTATTGCAAGATACCGCCCCAAGTTACGGACTTTCTGCTTACCATTTACCATGTACCGCATTGCCGAGGATACTGTTTTACTTCCCGATTTGTTGTTTCTGCATTTCTGAGCCAATCACTCTGCGAGTAGCCCACTCCTTAATTTCCCCCTAGGGCCCGTTAAGCTCCACTCAGAATTGTTGTTCTATGTTATTCCCTTTGCTTTGACCAATCTTCAACTGGATTGTAGATTAGAAAAGGAATCTGCATACCAGCTACTGTGTGACATGGAAATACATGGGAAAATGGAGTTCAAGAAATGCGGTATTGGGTTGGCATTACTTTGGGGGATTAGAAATGGACGGAAAAGCAGTATATGGCAAAATGATAAACAGGATCCTGGTAAGTGGAAAGTTGGTAAATCGAGAAACTAAATGTCGGTCAAGAAATCGTTGAGTATGAAGAGGTTCTCGATTTGACCAGGGTGGTATCGATTCGAGAACTGGGATTTCAACAAGATTTCCTGCTTCGATGAAATCTCGTTTCAGCCCTACTTTGACTTAGACTTGAATAAAAACAGCTTGGGAATACATCGTACTAGAACAACAGTTCAGAAAAATCAGAATTGAAATTTTGATTTTGAAATCAAAATTTCAAAGTTGATTTATTTATTTATTTATTTATTTATTTTGTCATATTTATTAGCTGCCCCCTCATGCCTACGACATCTCGGGGTGGCTTACAACAAATAAAAACAAACAATAATCATAGAATGTATTAATTTTAAAACATTTTAAAACAACCCCCATTACTTTAACATCCTTAAAATTCACCCCCACCCCCCACCTACCCCACCCTCCCCTCCGAAGGCCTGGGCGAACAGCCAGGTCTTGCAGGCTCAGCAGAACGCCAGCAGACCTGGGGCCAGGCGAGCTTCCTCCGGGAGGGAATTCCAGAGTCGCGGCCCGGCCACCAAGAAGTCCCTTTCCATTGTGGCCCCCCGCTTAACATGGGGGACCTCCAGGAAGGCACCCCCGGTAGACCGCAGGGAACACTCTGAGATGCGGAGGGCGAGGTGGTCCCCAAGGCGGCTCAAGCTACTATGAAAACTTGTTATGAACAAACTTTTGTTACAACAATTCGTTGTGACAAAAATACACAGTTTGGTTAACAGACTCCTTTTGTTACCAATTATCTCCTAAATCAAGGGTAGGAAACCTTTTTCCTCCTGGGAGCCACTTTGAAAATTAGTATAAGCTCAGAGGGCCTCGTAGAAGTTGGGAATGGGGTGGGGTGGTTATCCTTGTGTGCATACCCTCATCTCTGCTCCCTTCTCCTGCAGTTTGTCAGTGTTTGGGGGAAGGAACTAGATTTAGGAACCAGAACCAGAAACTGGAGAAGGGGCCACATAAGAAGTTGCCGTGGGGAGGGAGGGGCACAACTGGCCCCGTGTCTGAGGGTTCCCCACTCCTTTCCTCAATTGGCTCATTTGTGCAATCGAATTCACCACATTCTGCCGGTTACCTTCAACAGCCCTTCTCAACCAAACTGCTCTGCTGTGTTGCCTAGTGCCTGCACTAGGTGCCCATTGGCGCCAAGGGTATCTAAATCTCCACACTGGCCTCTCCGCTGCAGCTGGTGGCTTCCATATCCGATTCAAAGCTGCCGAGGTCGCTAGGGAGACCTCTGCCTCCATCTTCCTGAGCAGAGTCAGGTTTATTAACTTTTGATGATCTCTGCTCCGTTTCTCGGCCTGGCAGCCTTGAGAGTTATCTGTCATAGGATCAGACAGTTGCTAGGAGACTATTGCGGTGCCATAGCTTGTTCTCACAAGTGTCCGTCTATCCTCAGGAATGCTAACCGCAGTCGGATGGATGGAGAAAGATCCTGTTTGGCTCGTACTTCCCTTCATGGAGTCACAGAGTCAGTCAGGGCATTTTTATGTATTTATTTATTTATTTATTTAAAACCCTCACCAGTCCCTAGAAATTCGCCCCCAGTCATTGCTGTCCCAAACAATTGACACGCTGGATAAAGCCGTGTTTTTTTTATGCCCCGCCAGACTTTGTGAAGGAATTATTTTTGAAACCTGGACATGTTTAGATATGTCTAATTGTTCCATTTCTTAATTCAGGCATGAAATATTAGCCGAGACTAGTATTTTACAAATATACCGCGTACCGTTTTCATCCTGGAAATGGGCGTGCCCAAAATGGTTGCTGCAGCAGGTCTGCACATGTGCAGCCCTCTTCCAAGATGGCGCCGGCAGCATCGCTGCCCTTTGGGAAAAGGGCAGCCATTTTGTGCATGGACTTTACCGGGACGAACGCAGTACATGCTAATATTGGATCGCTAAACTAAAGTCATGCACCTGCAACTTCTCAATATGTGAATGTATCCCTCCCCCCCCCCCCCAATGCTCCCCTCTTCATTGTCTCAGCTAGACTGTAAGCATCTCAGGGCAGGGACCTGTCTCTAAGTAATGATTGTTCAGTGAATGCCAGATATATTGCCAATGTGGAACCCACAGTGAATTCGGGTCCCTGACTAAACCCACCCTGAGCCCTTAGGATATTTATTTATTTATTCTAAAATGTATATGCCGCCCCCTCCTGCCTCAGGCAGCTCACGGCATTTAAAAAACATATCCAAATAAACAATTATAAACTACAATTAAAACAATATAGGGTGAGATAAATGTAAACAAAAGCATGACATGTATAATAATTTCTATAGCATTTTCAGTGCTGAAAGTGCCCTCGCAACAACCCTATGAGGTAGGACATTCTTATTCCCATTTTACAGATGGCAAACTGAGGCGGAGAGCGTGACTCATCCAAGGCCACCCAGTGGCAAAAAGGGGATTCGGAATCTGGACCTGGTCTCCCAGGCTCAAAGCCAACTCCCTAGCCACTAGGCTACGCTGACTCCATCAACGAATCGGGCAGCTGCTGCAGAGTGACGCAGGCAGGCTAACCCACCCACAAAACCACGTCACGATGATGGGTGTGGAGATTTCCATGATCATTGTCGCCTACACACGCGCTCCCCACACGGTCGCGTACACACACGCCCCCCCACACATGCCCATCGCAGTCGTGCTGAGTGACAACACAAAGTTTATCTATCTGGTCCACACATGCTCGAGGTCAGGAACTCTGCCTGACAGTCTCAGAGGCTCACAGTCAGACAAGACGGCTGCTTATCATGTTGACCAGAGCTGGCCGAATGCTTTCCCTGTCTGTTTGTTGTCTTTACCTGTTACCTCCTGTCTTAGACTGAGATTGCAGGGACTGGTTTAAATGGGGCCACAGCAGGTCCATGACTCTGAGGAATAGTCACGAAAAATGGCCAGTGTTTTACAAAATTTCTTTTGGGTTTTCTTCTGCCCTTGTTGCGGTTTTGGTTTTAGTAGGTGCTTAAAGCAAAGGCGAGAGCAAGTGTTCCCGTACTATTGGGAAATACCCAGCCCTTGAGGCTGTTCATCAATATTCCCTCGTTATTCATTGATTCTGCGCTTCTGCTATGGCGAAATAGGTGCCTGTCATTTTCCAGCATTTCTGTCATTTCAGCATTTTGTCAATTTCCAATAGGTTCCATCTATGTATGGCGCCTTTCATCAGCGTAAGGCAGCACAAGCGAGTGACTCGGGGTGCCGTAAATAGCGAAAAATAGTGAGAAAGCTGGTAAGTTTCCTTACCGCGTGAATGAAGGCGAATGGCCGGTTTCTGACGGAAACCGCATTCCCTGCGACTGCTCGTTTCAGGCCTAGTAGGGACAGGACAATTTGGGCACCCGCCTGCAGGGGGCAGGGCCAGAGGCTGTATGTTCTCCGTGCCAGAGAGATTCTTGGGTCCAGCAGCCGGGGTTTTAAGGAAAGGAGCTGGTGGTTCCCCTCCCAGCATGGAACCCATTACAGGTTGGTGCACTCAGGGACCCTGGTGAGGCTCCTCCTAGCGAAGGGCCCGTTGCAGCCAGGTCAGTGGACCCAGAGACCGCGGAAGGGCCCGCTCCTAGCACTGTCAGTGGACAGACCCTGGTGGGACCCCTTCGAGCCTATGGCCCATTGCCATTCAGTGCACCCAGGAACCCTGATGGGGCTCCTAGCAATGGGGCCCATTTCAGGTTGTGCACTCAGGGACGCTAGTTGCCATTTCTAGCTCAGGGCCTGTTGCAGGTCAATGAACTCAGAGACCCTGGTGGGGCCCAGTTGCCTTAGATGGTGCGTCGCATTGTGCTTGAACCTGTTTGCCGGCATTTTCCATTACTGGTCCGGCATCAGGTTGCCGAGTTGTCAACGCCAGCTCTGTCATTTCGTTGAGGGTCGGTGCCTAGATCCTGATTGTTTAAGGGTGGTGGGGGGGATTTCACTCCACCGGGGGGCTGGACCCAAGCCATTGCAGAGCTCCCTGGGCTAAAACATCCTTCAGGGGAGTGGAGGAGTATGGTGGGGGAAGTTGTGTCCACCTTTGTAGGGGTTGTGACTGCCAGGCCAGAAATGTTCCACATCCACTCGGTAGCTTTTGGGCCGTGGGTGGCCTGCAATACATGATGCCAGGGCAAAAAGCACAGGGTTGAGGATAAGCCTCTGTGGGTCAGAGGACAACTAAATACAGGCTAGTGTGGAAATGAGATTAGAATTCCCCTTGATGAGAACCTTGCCAGACTCGAGAAGGGGGGGGGGGGGGGAGTGACCTCACAGGATCTTGCCCTCCCCTTGAGATCTTGTGAGATCTCACTGAGGGCAGGGGAGGGGGGGAGGAAAGGAGGCTGGGTAGGGAGCCGGAGGTGAGCAGGGGGCAAAGAGTTGTCCCCTGTCCCCGGTCTGCCCGGGAAGAGAAATTCTGGGCGGGAAACCGGGGCCTGGGAGGGAGGGCAGAGCCTAGTGGGAAGCCTAGCAAGGATCAGGAGTGGGGTATTTATCCACCAGAGGGGGTCCCGCAAAGCATAGCCTCTTCTCGGGATGATAAGTTAGAAATTTTTTAAAAATGAACTGGGCATGCTCAGAAGGGCCTGACTCGCCCCTTCTGGGCATTCATAGCCCTTTTTCAAAGATGGTAGCAGCGTTCATATGCTGCAGGTGCCAACTCAGATGTGGGCAGCTGGTTCTGATCGTGCCTGGAAGTTCTGGGCATGCTCAAAACAGGCTGCCCTTTTCAACAATGGCGCCCACAGCATGCTGATCCTGGCATCTTTGAAAACAGCTGATCATGCCCAGAAGGGATGATTCAGTCTTTGACCCCATCTCACACCTGGCACCCTGCTCAGCCCCCTTGCCTGCCCCCCACCTGGTCAATGGCCTCGATCCTAGACCCAGCCTTGAGAGTCTCGCTGGTTCTTGGAGAGAATGGGGTTTTTACTTGTCTCATCTCATTTAGGGTATGAAATTAGAGAAACCCCTTTCTTGTCAAGAGCCAGCAAGATCTGAGAAGTGAGGTTCAGCGGGTACCTGATTTGGTACCCATGGATAATTCCCTCATTTTTAGGCACAATTTGGGGTATCCAAATTGGTACCTGAATACCAACTGAGCACCCAAAAAACCAAAGTTCTGGTTACCACTTTTTCAGTTACCTGAAATTACCCCTAAACCTGAACTAGCACCCCAAAATTTCTTGAAATCCGACATGAAACTGGTATCTCGGTTCATTGACATTTTAGTATTTCGAGTCCCCAAACAGAAAGTGTTTGAGATTATTGAAAAGTAATTTAAATTTTCGGTTCGGTTTGCGTTCCGGAAATTCAACAGGAATATCTGTTTTTGCAGGGCCTTGTTTCAGCTGTAATAGGGGGCACAAACAACCTCCAGGCTGGAGGTTCCCAACCTCTGGTTTAAGGAAATCTTTTTCTTGTACTTTGGAAACTGGAAGAGAAAGTTTTGTTGTTGGGTTGTTTTCTTCCCCCCCACCCGTTTCAATCTCCCCACTGTCACAGTGACTGCAAAATCACTCTTCTGTAGATATGGATAACACATTCATATGCATGTACGTCTCCAGGATTCCTGATCTAATTTATGGCCACTGGTTCAGTATTGGAGGAAGAGTGTGTGTGTGTGTGCACACACACACAACTTCTGAGAGTTTGAAATAAGCCCCTTGGAAAACGCTGGCTACATGTTACTCTCCCAAAGACTGAATAAATCAGGGAACTGTACAGCAATAAATCTTTCATGAGATTAGAGCTGTCTGAACTCGAGCGATTGTGTGGGGAATGTATAAATTTCACACACAGATATATGGGGGTGCGGGGTAAGGGGGGGGGAAGCACACCAAAGAATCCTAAGATTAGTTATTAACTTTGGAAACACTTGATGAGTTTCTATTCATTAAGTGTTTCACATTCTTGTTAATTTAATAAGTGCAGAAAAGGCCGTAATGTAAGACAACAATCAGTAATTTGGAGAGGAGAAAAAAAATAAAATAAAGCAGTCATTACGCAGCAGAATGTCTAATCAAAGAACAGGGGGAAACTTGCAGTTTCACATTAATTTGAAAAGGTTGGAGATTTAAAATTAATATTAGCTCTAACTTGGGGAGGCTTTCTCTACAAGCAGATATGGTTTGCATAATTGTTTCGAAGAGAATGGAAAAAGACTGTCATTTGAATGGCTTTGCATTGGCTATTGTCCCTTGCCAGTTCTAAGGTAACATTGAAATAAAGGCATAAGGGAGGTGCATCTAGAGACCGGCCTGTGACATCTGAGTCCGTAATGGCTATGCAACTGGAAGCTGATTCTCAAAAGTGCTGACCTATCAGACATGTTTGAACGTATAAGACAGGCATGGGGAACCTTTTCTCTCCCGGGAGGGGGAGGGGGCACTTTGAAAATTAGTACAAGCTCCGAGGGCCACCGAGAAGTCAGAGGTAGGGGTGAGTAAGGGATACACTTAGGAAGAGGAAGGTTCAGATCATAGATCTGTCCTCTATCCTTGTCTGCCTGACCTCATCTCTGCTCCCTCCCTTGCCGTGAGCTCAATCCTTCAGCACTTGGGGCAGAAAGTTGTTCCAGGGGTCAAAATCGAGAAACAGCAAATGGGCCACATAGAAACTAGTTGTGGGCCGCATTTGGTCGCATGGGGTTCCGCACCCCTGGCCAAGGTAATCCTGATGGAGGCCAGGGCGTTAGACTGGAAGCCCCTTTAATAGAACTGAAATGAATACCCGCAACAATAGGTAAACCTGTTGAATTTTCGGTACTCAGTTCCGCCACCTTCAGGAACTAATCGGTACCTGATTAGTGCTGCTTATCTGATCTCCTGATTTACCCATTTCCAGTCCTGAAATAAAGACTTCCAGTCCTGCTTTTTCAAGTATCTATCTCAATTTTGGGGGTTTCCGTTAGGGATGGGCGAACGCGGTTCAGATGTTCAGCGTTCGGACCGAATTCGGTCTGTTCAGACATCTGAAGCGAACATCTGAACTGAACTCTCGAATGACCAAACAGTTCGGTTGTGTTTGGATGAGTTTGGGGGTGGGAAAAACATCTTTTCAAGGGAAAAAAAGGTAAGTTTTGGCTTCGGTTAAGTTTCGTTTCCGTTTTCGTTTCGGTTTCGGTTTCGATAGTGCTGTTTTTGACTGTTCGGGCAAGTTCGGCCAACCCGAACTGGGCTGAACCGAACCATCGAACCCGAACTCGGGTTTTGAACCGAACGACCAAACATCCGAACCGCATTCTGTTCGCCCATCCCGTTTCCCTCCTTTATTTTTGAGTTACCTTCTTGTTTCTCGCTATTTTCCTGTACCAAAATACCAATTGGTAACAATAACTCCCAATTTTTTCAGGTAATCGGGAATTGGATTGGCACTCAGGTAGCCCATCAGGTTACCTGGCACTGTACATGAAACTGCAGGTATCATCCACAGGGTGTAGATTGGGTACTTATTCAGCTCTAGCTTTCAGATCCCTTCCGGCTCTCTAGTGATATGATCTCACACAAGCTCCATGGTACACGGGCAGTCCTAGATACATAGGGGGCAATCCTAAGCCCCGTGTGGCATGGGCATTTGGTTTACACACCACTCAAGTGTATAACATACGCGCACATCGTGCACAACTTGCATGCACCTACGCAGGTTTACGATCGGCCTTAGAGCTGGTGCTGTGGGAATATTTTCACTTTACAGCTTGTGGGTAGTAGCCATTGTTTGTGAGGTGTGTGTGTGTGTAGGGGGGCTTACTGGTTCCAGCAAGAACTGAGCAACAGAGGAAGGAGAAGCAGGGGGAGAGCTGGCACTGCTCCTGACGCTCCCCGGAAATCAGACAGAATGAGATCAAGAAGTGCCAGCGGGGAGGCAAGTCTTGGGGAATTTTTTCAGTCTGTTGCTTGTTGCTGCTCTTCCTGGTGGCAGCAAGGAAAGCAGCATTGGGGCCAGAAAAAGCCACCAAAGTTTCGTTATCCAAAGGGCTATGCGAAAATGTCAATAAAATTCACACAAATAAAAACCATCTGATCCTTGTCTCAACACTGAGTGAGTCTGGATCCCACATATCTGAAAGACCGCCTGTCCTACTGTGTCCCACTGCGGCCCCTACCCTTGGCCACGAGCACCCTCTTGTGCGTTCCATTTTTTACGTCCATAGGACAGGGGTGTGCAGGAGAGTTATTCTTGGTTCCTGGGCCAGGCTTTGTGGGAACTCCCTTTTCTCTGGAGGTTCGCTTGAGCCTAAGCATCTTCCGAAGGGGGTGTAAAACCCTTTTTATTTGAAAAGGTATTTGGTAGGTGGGGATAGGGGTTGGGTGGATTTGTGTGTTGGATTGTGGGGATGGAGGGAGTTTTGAGGGGAGGGCAAGAGGTTTTATTGTTTAAATTGTTGTTGTGATTATTTTATTGATTGTGAGTGAACTGTCCGGAGCCTTTGTGGGAAGGGTTGCAGATAGATAGAAAGAAAGAAAGCCCCATCCTTACAGCATAGGCCTCAAATTGAACAGTTCTCTCTCTGTGTGTGTAGGGCCTGACTCCACTGCCTCTGTATCCCCCCCTCCCCTGGGCCTGTCAACTCCTGCCACCATTCCCCTCCCCTGGGATGCCTGGATGTCCTGAGGGGTTAGTGTGTGTGTTTTGGGGGGGAACTGATGGTGCTTTCACTCTCTTCTAGCTTGGCTAAACTATTGTGACAAGGGAAACCCTTGGCAGCTGCAATTTACTACTTCATTAGGCAGGGTAGATAACTGGGGTGGGGGGGTGTATTACGGAGAGATGACGGGCTGCTTCCTAGAGAAGGCAAGTGGACTGAAAAGTGGTTCAGTATCATCTCTCCGAGGCAAATATAATGCCAACCTTCCAATTCCGTTATCATTCCAGCTGAAAGGAGTATCCCCAAAATGGGTAAACCTGTTGAATATACCTTACCTGAACCCCAAAAATGTTCAAATGAGCAAGGGTAGTTATTCCAGAGGAGTTACTTTGCAGTTACAAGAAGGGGAAAGCCAATAGCTCTTCCTAGTTCCCATCTTTCTTCTTGAGCAATTGCAGGAGCTGCCAGCAGGGGGAGCTAAATTTGGAAGCAGTCAGTGAGACTGAGGCTGTTTTCTGCGATTTTCTTGTTGCCACTTAAAATCATGTGATTTATTTTCTGGGCACCTTTCTCATGAAACATTTCTCCTGTAATTTTTTTTTTTTTCCTTTGTAAACTTTACATTAATGTCACTAATTGCAGGATCCACCATTCTCACGAGCACAAATTTCATGCAAATTTTGATCTTCCTCTTCTGCCCTGTGCCTGCTGCCCAACTGGCCCCAGAGCAGGGTTGAAAACCACACACGTGGGCAGCAAATTGAAATTGGAAAAACAGAATAGGTGAAATTAACAAACCAGTGTCACATCTGGGTGAAATTAATAAGTCGGCAGCAGATCGAGGTGAAATTAACAAGCCTTCTGAAATTAACTAGCTGGTAACAAACCATGATTCCGTCCTACTGGTTTCCATGCCGGGTATCCTGCGATTGTAATACTGACAAGTATACCCACATTCCCAATTTTGCACAACCATAGCACCTGTCACTGTAAGAGCAGGAATTCAGAGCCTGGAAATACATAAACACTTGTGGGAGGGACATGGAATAGTGCACTCGTATTTTCAGTTAACTTGCAGGAGCAAATCATAATCCTGCAATTAGTGTCTCCTGTGGAAGTGGCCTGAGACTCTGTGAGGGAAACACAAAGGCTGATGGATTCTGTTAATCTTGTAAGCCCTGTGAGCCTGGTGGGAAGGGAAGGGCAGTAATGTTACTAAACTAAACAAATAATGACAGTTGCCATATGCCTAAATAAAATTTAATTTGAAATTTGATTTGAATAAATAAATTCTGGGAGATATCCTCCTCCTTGTAGTAGGAACCTCCCTCCCCACTTTAACTCCATTTGTTTGCAGAGATAAGTACTTTCAGTTTATCCTCGCAATAACCTCTTCCTTGTGGGAACACATAGGAGGTAAAAGCTAGAGAGGAGATCTTTACCTTCCCCCCAAATATTCATGAGCAAACACTTAAAAGAAAGAGGAAACTCACCCACAACATGGAGTTTATGGCTTTAATTTCTTTGAGCATAGAACATTTACTATCGTATCGCCATTAACCTCATCCTGGTCCCTCTTCCACACCTCAGTCTTCCCATGCCCTTCCAATCTCCTTCATCCCCAAGGGCTGTGCAAACCATCCAAATGTGATTCTGCTGGGGCCCTCCCTCCGCGGCTCCCTGGATTATATTCTCCAGCTACCTGTCATTCTTTTCAATAAGGCTCTCGGTGAGCTGGATTTTTTAGTATTATTATTGTGTACTTTCATGATGCCGCGAGCTGAATAACAATAAGGAAGCCAGTGTGGCTAATATTTATAAGGCTATTCCAGGCTGCCGTGTATCCTCAGGTGGTTATTTGCACAGTAAAGAGACTGATTTGGGAAAGAATATGCTATTAAGTAGATTCCTAATATATATTGGCTCAGCAGACTCTCCCCAGCGCCAGAAATGGAAGGCAGGCAGATTTTCCAAAGAACAGTAAAATGCCTGACTTCCCTGTAGTTCCCTGCTTTAGATTTAACTCTGTCTATAAAGCATTTGTGCATAAAGAAGGAGATGTCGTGCTGCTGTCGGGGACCGAGAGGACGTTCACTGCCTCGTCCAGTGATTCTTGAACTTTTTGGATTTTCATTTTCCATCCTGATATACTGATTGGTAATCAAAAAATCGATACCAGAAGTTACCAATTTTTCAAGTTCCTGGATACCCGATTGGTAATACAATAGTCTGTAGAGTACCCAATGCAGTACTCAAAAATGCGAGTATTACGCTCGGGTGGGAAATCAACGACCTGTTTCAGCTCTAGTGTGACCCATTATAGAATAATAGAATCTTAGAGTTGGAAGGGCCAATGAGGATCATCTAGTCCAACTCCCTGTTTGAATGCAGGATAACGACGGCTACAACATCCCCAACAGATGCCTGCCCACCCTTTTAAAAAAACAAAACAACAGCAGCAAACTAGTGATGGAGAGTCTATGGCCTCCCTAGGCAATTTGTCCCATTGCCGCACAACTTTTATGGCTAGAGAGTTTTCCCCCCGATATCTAACGGAACTTGAGTCCATTGTTTCTAGTGCTGCCCTCTGTGTCGCCATGCAGAAGAGTTCCTGGTCCTCTTTTTGAGGGGCAGCCCTGTAGATATTTGAAGATGGCTATCCTTCTGTGTCCCCTTAATCTTCTCTTTGGTAAGTAAGTCGTACCCAGTCCCTTCAACCTTTCCTCGTAAGATTTGTTTGCCAGACCCAAAGAAAATAAGAATGAAATTGTTGCTTCCCCTGAAAGAAAGCTCCAGGTTCTGGGTGAAGTTCTTATTTCCTCAAGTTATCCAGGGGCATGTTGATAAACTAGTGTAATTTGAGGTGGGGATGGGATGCGGGTGCGGAGGTGTCCAAAAGAAGCTTCCTTTTGACATTGTCGCACACCTTGTGGACCGTGGTGACGTCGCAATGCTCCGAAGGAGGCCATGGCTATGGTTCAAAGTGGTGGTGGGGCTTTTGCACTGTACCCTTCAGCCCAAAGCTTCTAAGAAGCTGCCAACTCTACCCCTTGCATGGCAGGGGCTGGGGCATACCCTACGCTTAGTCTGTCAGCAAAGCCCTCTGCTCTATGAGGTTACTTTTAAATCAGGAGTAACACATCCTGATTAAAAATGAGGAGTAACACATACTCTGTGTTTCCACACATAATTAACACAAGGAGCAGGGGTTAATTATGTGTGTCAAGTCACTTAGCACCTAACACTTGACTGTCCACATGACCACAGACTCCCTTTGAATAATTACTCTGCGTTTGTGTGAATGCTTGCAAAGCAGGTTATTGGGTGTTAACAAACATGACTGTGGCCCACGTAGGCCCGCGGGCCACTGTCACATTTGTTGGGGGCAGCCCAGATGTTTCCCCCGAGTTCTCCCAGGCATGTTGGCAACTAGTGCGGGCTGCGATGACAGAGACCTCCCCGATTACAGCCCGGGTTTGCCGCCAACATGCCCAGGAAATGGTCTGCCTAACCGTTCCACAGCAGGACCAATCCTGACCAGGTTGCCAGCGACTTCCCAGTCTAGAGAAGTTTGTGATGGGCAGCGCTCCACCGTCACATGTGTTTTCACCCACTCACTGGAGTAAATGCCCCAATGGGGGTTATCCTGTTCATGTGAAAGTAGCCGTAGTAAATCCATTTGATAGTAAATGACATGGGTCCATATGGGAGAATGGCTATCTCAGTTATGTTTACCACAGTGGCACTGTTCTCTATGCTCCGTCTGTATGTGCATGCAAAGCTTAGTTTTCCCTTCTTTCTACATTAATAACCTTCGCCTTTGCTCGCTCCCCCTCCTCCCATCCCTCCCACCCACCCTTTCTCCTAATAACTTTTGGGAAGGAGGCACTGAGCTCAAGAGAAGGCCGACTGAATTTCATGCAGGCTGAGCTTTCCAGCCTGCTGATTTTTCTGTCCTTATCCCGGAGATGAGATCCGAGTTGGATCTTCCTTTGTCTGAGCTGTTTGACAAACTTAATGTGCAGCCGCATAAATTATTCTCCCTCAAGGCAATGGAAAATGTCGGGCTGTCTCCGTGCGAGGGACATAGCCGTGTTTACCCAGAGTATCCAGGGGCTGCTATCTCTCAGCGCACGCGACCTTGTGTGCAAACACACACACACACACACACAGAGGCTTGACAATTCATGTGATGCACAGCGCATGCACACATACACGCACGCCACAAAAAATATGCATAGTACATTGAGTACTTATGCAATGTACACACTGAATAATACAGAAAATTTTGCACCATATATATACTACACTCTTCTTATACATTAAACGTAGAGCACAAAATTAAATGCAACACAGTCCGCCGCAGGTATACAATAGTTAGCATACAGACTGGGGTCAATCCCATGCCCTGCGGACCGTTGCATGCAAACCATGTGCACTCCACAGCACGTGGCCCACAGCCTGTGCACAAACTGTCCAGCTGTGCGTCCAGGGCATGGGCTGGGCCCCACTGTGCAATAAATGTATTTATTTATTTAAATGACTATCCCGTCCTTCCCCTAAGGCTCAGGGTGGCTCATAGCATTAAAAAAACATAAACATACATTAAAAATCTCGTAACGCCACCCTCAACCCCCACCCAACTCCTATCCCACCTGCCAAAGACCTTGCCAAAAGGGTTTTACACTGCAATATAGAACATGTGGCCATGCACACACATTTGTAGAATGAATATATATAAAACATGCACTTACGACTTACAGAATACATACACATCACACAATGGGTAAAAGCAGACGTGACGGTGGGCCACCGGCACATCTCTCTTTGGGACACCAGGTGTTGGTCTGGGATTGTCCCGAACTTTCTCGGTGGCTGGCCCTGGCTCTGACCTTGAGAAATCCCCCAGGTCCCAGCCCAGACTAAGGCCCTCCCAAACAGGCCGAAGAAGGCCGCAGCGGGCTAGGCATGACCTGGTCCAGAACTGGGCATGCCATGACAGAGGGGGAGCGCGGTGCTGGGAGTGGGCACTGGACCTCCCCCTCCCCAGACCACGTAGGCAGCAGGACGACAGCCCGGCCACATATGGTCAGCGCCCAGACATGGCCCATGAATTTCTGACCTGGGCCGGGTCACGTGTGTTTTTAACCAATATATTCTCGAATAATAATTTTACTGATAATTTATATTTGTTGTGCCTCTCCCCAGTCCCTGCAAATAGCACCCGGAGCACCTCACAACGTAAAAAGTACGATAAAACAATGTGAAATCCACTTAAAATAGGAATCAATTTAAAAACAATTTAAAAGGGAAGGGAAAGAGGGAGGAAATCACCCATTAAGGGGAATCCGTTGGGAATCCTAAAAGCACCGGGAGAACAAATAATTCTTCAGGTGTGTTTCAAAGGTGTGGAGGGAGGAAAACTGAGATGAACTTCTGGAGGGGGAGAATTCCACGCAGAGGGCCTGCCACATGCTTAAAGTACAAGGTGATAATTTATTCATCTGGCCGTTTAGTATTTATCTCTGTTTGTAACGGTGAGATTAATTCGTGATCACCCTTTGCATATTGCGCAATTCACCGTTCAGCCCACATGTATAGATACCTGATAATGTATAACACATGACTTCCAAAAATACCTCAAATACACGCTTCGACATTATTATGCGGGAGACATGTTCCCTGCGTTTCCACATTGGAAGCAATAGGTAAAACCGATCTCTGACTATTATTTATCATATAACACTTTATTATGGTGCTTTATAATCCTTCTCTACCCCCACCCCCCTTCACAGCAACCCTATGATGTAGGTCATTATTATACCCATTGTACAGATACGGAATTGAGGCGAGAGAGAGCAACTTGGCTGAGGCCATGTAGGGAGTCCATGGCACCGATGGGCTTTTAACCGTAGCTTTCCCGTTCAAAATCCAACACTGTTTATTTAATTATTTATTGATTTTCATTTTGATTCAAATGTATACCCCTCCCGTCTAGAGCTGGAATGTGTACCTGCAAAAACAGGTATATGCCCAATGGATTTCCAGTATCTGACAGCACTGGGTAGTGATCGGCACCCGATTGTCACCTGGTTTAAGTAGCCAGCGTCCCGGAATGTCGACATCTGGTACCAGTTTGGGGATTTTGTTTTATTTCCAGCTGATTTTTCAGTTTTATGTCCCAATATATTGATTGGTAATTGAAAATCAAAGAATCAGTACCAGAAGTGAATTTTGGGGGGTGTTTTCTTCCCCCGTTTCCGGATGCCTTATGGGTACCGCAGTAGCTCGGCAAGTACCCAAGGTGGTTCTTTAAAAATGCAAGTATTACCTGCAGGTACTAATTGAAGGACTCTTTTCAGCTCTGTTCTCATCCACTAAAGCTCAGGGCATCTTACAGCATATAAAACCACGTAAAGTGTATATAAATCACATTAAAAACCCCACCCCGGCCCACTAGGCTACACTGATTCCCCCCTGTTGTTGTTGTTGTTACATATCATTTATATAGTGCCTACAATGTGCCCCGCATTGAACAGTCATGATTGGAGATGGGTCTCTGCCCTGAGGGGCTTACAATCTAGGATGGACAAAGGAGAAGAGACAGGGAGACATACACCAAGTTGAAAAGTTGCTGGTGCATCTGCTCAGCTTAGCAAGAAGGGGAGGAGGGGCAGCTTGAAGGACAAGACAGTATAGGAAGAAGCATCCATGAGTAATCCATGGGGTGAGGAAGCAGAGAAACCTTGATGGATTCTATAGGTTTTTAGGAAGGATTTAAAGGTGAGGAAGACATGCAGAACGCACATGGGGAGAAAATTTGAAAACATTCACACATGCATGTGTAGGTCATGGAATTTGTAACATGCCTAACCAACGTCTCCGTGCGTGCATGTCAAACCCGCTCGGTTATATAGAAACAACACACACACCACAATACAATAACACACGCATGCATAAAACCACAAGAACATGACCACTGCTGGCGTGCCTGGAGTAGCCGCATATGCATATGGAACACACTGTTCTTTATACCCAAGCACAGCATGTGCCGGGAGAGGCCAAACATTTATCACAGTTCGGGGGGTGGGGGGGAAGGAAACTCTGAGCGTCTTCCCTGTCTTCAGACTCCCCCCTCAGAGGCAGCCCTTTCCTGCCTCACTTTTATTAGCTTGCGGCGAAGAGCGGTGCATTACAGATGTCAGCTTCTGTTGGAGCGCCCATTTCTTTGGGAAATAACCATCCTTCCCGCGGCCCCCAAATCATTTATCTCCCAGGGATTTTTATGCAGAAGCGGAGATTGGATGCTGGAAAGGGAGTTATGAAAAGATAAATCTTATGGGAAACGATGAGTCATAAATCAGGAGTACGCCGGGGTCTGGGTTTTATTTGAATGGTCAGGGACAGGGTGCGCTGCGCTGACATTTCCAGCTGTGGCAAGTGACACACAGCCAACTTCAAAGAATGGGTTTGCTTAGAATCAATCTGTCGCTCTTTTCCCATACACTTGTATCCATCTATCTCCATACATATTCACATGTAAACCTCCACATCAACCCATCTATCCCTTCCAATACTGTCCATCCATCCCTCCATCCCAATTCATATCTATCTGTCCATCTCCATATTAGAGCTGAAACAGATAACTGACTTGGTACCTGTGGGTAAGACCTGTATTTTTGGAGACTGTTTGGGGTATCCAAACTGGTACCCGAATACAATTCAAGTACTCAAAAAAAAAAAGAAGATAAAAAATCAGCTACCATTTCCGCTGCCCCCCACCCCACCCCAAAGTACCTGGAATTTCCTGAAAGAAAACCAAAATAATACCTGGAAAAGTCCTGAAATCGTTATTTCGGTATACTGGTTGTCAGTATTCTGGTATTTGGGGTTATGCAATAAAAAAACAGGCCATGTTCTGAGAAGTACCTGAAATAACTGGTGCAATTTGGACACTGGAAATTTTATCAGTGTTTAGAGTGTCTGTGTGAAAAGGGGCCTGTGGTTCCTTGTTGCAGCTTTATTCCATATGCATCCACCTTTCATGTCCATTTCCATATGCATCCACCATTCATGTCAATTCCATATACATCCACCATTCATGTCCATTTCCATATTCATCCACCACACGCATCCATCCATTCATCCATCCAGGGATTCATTTGTGCTAGGTCTTGGCCCTGACACCTCTTCCAGACTAGAGCTGAAACGAGTACCCGCAAAAACGGCTATATACCCATCCAAATTGTGGTACATAATTTGACGCAGTAAATTCAGGTACTAATTGGTCAGTACCTGGTCGAATACCTGAGTGATAGAAATACCGTTTTCTATCCTAACTTTCCAACATCCAGTCCTGGATTGCTGACTTCTGTGACTAGACTTCTGATTACCGTCCTGATTTTTCCAAGTTTCCATCCCGGTTTGTGATCAGAAAACCGTAAATCAATAACTAGGAAATGAAACTACCCAGTATATTTTGGTATAATCATCATCAGGTATTACCTGGGGTTAACAAATGCACTACCCACTTCAGCTCTATTCCATACTTTGTTACTAATGCTACTTTGCACGCCCTCTCCCACAACTGGATGCAGAAACCCCAGGCTCTCCCCTGGCACGGGTGGGGATGATCGGCATTACCAAGCCATGTGGTGGTATGTGGGTGGGCAATGTATCATCTGTTAACACCCAGAATGTTGTATGAGGCATGTCCAGCTCCTTCTCTGCTCTCTCCATTGACTCTCTCTACCAGAAGAGGCTCCTTGTCTTTACTTTCAAGGCTCTTCATCATCTTACACCCCTGCTACATCCCTACCTGGGAGTGTTGCTTCTCCTCTTCCACTCACCCTCTCACCACCCGGTGTGCCCTCTGCTCCTGGAAACGTCTTCGGCCCTTCTCCCTTGCTGTACCCCCAGTACCTGGAACTCTCTCCTTAAATGCCTTCAATTAGCTCTCTCCTTCCCTCCCAAAAACCTGCCTCTTCCTCCAGGCCTTCCCTAGCTACTAGCCCCCTTAGACTGGTCACTGATGCTGTCTGTTCACTCAGCAAACTCTTCTCCTCTGTAAATACCTACGCATGTGCACCTGCGACTTCTCGACTTTAAGTGTGTCCCCGTTTCTCCCTATGTTTCCCTCTCTCTTGTCTCCCCTAGATTGTAAACCCCCCTTGAGGTCGGCACTTGTCTCTAATTATGACTGTACATCACTAGGCACATTTTTGATGATGATGATGATAACAACAACTATCCAGGATGACTACCCCTCAGTTAGTACCGCAAATGAAACTTCCATGAGGAGTTACCTGTTAATGGGTTGCTACTCCAAAGCAACTTGCCTTACAGCACTTAACTCCTGATCTGTAGCAGAGTGAAATATTCGGGGGGCAGCGTGTTGCATGGATTTGCTTGTACAGTGACTTTTCTTCCCCCTTCATGCAACAGCTTATCCGCTGGGGAAGCTAACACAGGCTGGACCAGCCCAAAATGAGTCTGTTTTACAGCATCGTCTCCAAGAACAAAACCAAGCAGATTCCCCAGTTCCTGGAAACTCCATTTGTGAAGCAAGAATGAATGAAAGGAAACATTACAAAAAGGAGATGAATGAGAGCAAACAATCAATACGGGGGCGGGAGGAATGACTCGGTGAATTGTTCTTCTCAAAAGAGCTGCTCACGCATTTTACCGTTGGCCTTAGCGCCGGGCGATGCAGTGCTATCAGCACTTCAGAATGCACCGCGATGGGCATCAGATATGGGTAGAGCATGGGTGCCCAGCTAAATAGGAAGGGAAAATTCTTTGTGAACCAACTCTGTTCTTCCCCAAACCAACTCTAATGCAGAGCGATTCCTGCAAAGGTAGCACTACAAGGCTACAGAGATGTGGAAGCGAGGTGTTTTGGCAAAGAGTCAAGCAGTACTTTTTGCTGAATTTTTGACTCTGTTTGTCTTCTCATGGCCTGACTAGGGCTGAAACTCGAGTTTCACAGTCTTGCTTTGCTTGATGAGAATCAGGGGTCTCGGTTGGTTTTTGCAAGTGAGAATGAGCTGACAGCAGCCTGGATTCTCTGAGAAAAGCGAGAATCTTGTAAACAGCCCTCCCCGAGGCCCAAACGCTGGCTGACTCACCTGGCTGCCTGTCCGAGTTGACTTCTCTGCTCCACTTTGCGCCATCTCTCCTGGGCTCGGCTCCTTTGTGGAGGCAGGGGTGGAAGAGCGGAGGAGGCCTCATTGCAAAAGAAAAGAAAAGAACTATGCATGCACAATATGATCGCTGGGGCTGTTCTGCGCATGCAGAATAACCGCTGCGCATGGACGAACACCCTTTTCCAAAATGGCGGCGATGCTTCCGGTGCCATTTTCGAAAAGGGATGTGCAGGCACAGAATGGCCCTAGTGGCCATTTTTTTCCGTGCCAGTTGTGTTTTGTTTTGTTTTTTACAAAAAATCTCAGCAAGATCTTACACCATTAGCGAGATCTTCCTGAGATCTCACTCATGGTTCTCAATTCTCGCAAGATTATTGCACAAATAAAATCAAGTCTCATTTCAGCCCTAGTGGAGATCCCTCCACTAGGAGTCCTTAAAAGTAGGTGAAATAAACATTTCTTAGGGGCAGTCTAGGTACATTTGGTCCTGCTTACAGGCAGAGAGATGGACAAGTTAACCTTTGAAGGTACACACCAACCCTTAATTCTTTGCTTCTATGTAAAGATTAAATGGGTAGCTTTTTTGCTACCTGTGGATAATACCTTATTATTATTATTATTATTA
>QEPC01000343.1:5989533-6001834 GCA_003113815.1 Sphenodon punctatus
AACAGAGGGAGAGACAAGGGATGCAACATTCATGAGGATGCGAGAACTCAGGTACACGTTCTTGGCTTGGTTACAGTAAATTGGGAGTTTGCAGATAACAGGTGGGGGATAATCCTGGGTGGGGATGATTAGCAGGAGTTAGGAAAGACGGAGCGTAAGAGGTGGGTTTTGAGGAGGGACTTGAAGGTGTGGAGGGTGGGGGCCAGGTGGATGAGGGCAGGGAGGGAGTTCCAGGCGTGCGGGGCAGCGAGAGAGAAGGGACAAAGGCGGTTGGGGGAGCAGGGGAGGTGGGGGAGGGTGAGGGAGGGGATGGAAGAGGAGCAGAGAGCTCAAACGGGTTCGAAGGGAGATCAGGGCAGAGAGGTAGGGGGGAGCAAGGTTGTGAAGGGCTCTGTAGGTGAAGACGAGGAGCTTGTACAGAATACGCTCAGGAAGAGGGAGCCAGGGGAGAGGGGAGAGGAGAGGCTGCACATGGTCAAAGTGACGGGCTAGGTGGATGATCCTGGCAGCAGAGTTTTGAACAGAGATCAGGGAACAGAGATCAGGGATCCGATAAAGCAAAAACACCAATTATTACCTTTACTAAATTACTTTTTTACTGATTTACTAATTGGCAAATCCAATCAGGACAGTTAGTTGGAAAAAACGACACTGGAAGTCAGACAATTCTTACCGAAAGTCAAAAAAATCAGGGCACAAAGCAGTATTTCAGTACATCGGGTAGCCTGCGTGGCACTGACCGAGTCCCAATTCTGATGTTCCAGCGTTGAGTCAAGTACCGCAATGTCGACAGTTTACCATTTTCGTGGTACTCATTTCAGGTCTGCTTCTGTGTTCTATAAGTAGCACAAATAATGCACCAGACATTTTGCTACAAATATTAATGGGCACAATCCAATGTCCTGCATGCGTCCTCCCCCTGCGCAACGTGCACAGAATGCGTGCAGACTGCACGTGGAATGCGTGTGCCTGCTCGCTCGCCCAGCGCGTGTGGCAAGCACACAGCCTGGCTCTCCCTGAGCCCCTGCGGCCATGCACCCCACAGCCCAAGGGAATGAAAGCTACGGTGCATGGAGTGGTTATGAAGAAGGCAGGGTGCATGGCCGCAGGGGTTCCGGTTGGGCTGGGCTGCGTGCTTGCAGCGGGTGCGCCGTGCATGAGTGCGCATGCATCTCGCGGCTGTGAATGTGCACATCCTACCCGCGGTGTGCAAATGAAGGGCACACGCAGGGCATTGGATTGTGCCCAGCGTGTTTACAAATGTGAAGACAGATAAAATGTTCTGTGCTTGGTGCTTCAATGCCTGTTGCCTGCCTGACCTAAAATCGAGATTTTAATCAAGCAACGAGATTCTGAAAACCTATAAGTGGGATGTCTTATGTTCTGCCCGATCACCTCAATGTGCATAAATTAACATAATTAAATAGATCACTTGCTCATATGGATGCACAGGCATACACTAACTACACACATTCACGGACACTGATACACACACACACACACACACACACACACACACACACACACACACACACACACACACACACACACAGACCGGCTTACTCTCACTGGCAGTGGAGATGGCAGGCAGGGCACCAGCTCTGTTTCACACCAATTGGTGGTAACAGGTAGCACTTGGCTCCATCTTGTGGTTAGAGCTGAAATAAGTACCCACAAATAACTGTTATATCCGGCAAATTTCGGTTATCCAAATCGAACCAAATTTTCTGATGCGTGTTCAGTACCCGTACCGGTTTTCGATTGACTGCCCAAGATACCAAAATCCGGTGTACCAAACTAACAATTTCATCCCAGATTTGGGGAATTTTGGGGGATATTATTTTGGTCTTTCGGGTCATTCCAGATACTCAAAATAACAGTAACCAAAATCTGGGGGTTTTGATTATGCGAATTATATTCATGTACCAATTTTGATACCTGGAACAGTACCCAGAAATGTGGGTATTACCCACATAAGCAGCAAATCGAGTACCCATTTCAGCTCTACTTTTGGTGCATGGGAACCACCTCTGGCATCCAGCTGTGTCTTTTGCAGTTCCAGACAACTTAGGTGTTGACAGCGGCTGAACAGAAGTCAGGTTAGCATAACCAAATCCTTGGTCCTGCTTTTGGAAACGTGCAGTAGTGGGAGGTGGGGGTGGGTGGGTAGGAGACTTTAACCTCATGGAATTAATTTGTTTGTTTAAGCAAAGCCCAACTATTACTTTGGTTAGAATGAGTTTGGGGGGCCTAGCTACCATGAAGTGAGGGGCCTCAGCTGAGCCTGAGCCATGGACTTAGAGTGGGGAGAAGAATGCCCCGCCTCTGTCCTCTCTGCCAGTTGCCTAGAGGCACTAAGGCCATGAAGGAACCCACCAAGATGGAAATTATCGGAGTGTGTGCAGGTGGAGTGCTGGCCCCACCGTAGCTCACTGTTAAAACTTCCTGCCTGGGGTGGGTTGCTGTTCTTCCAGAGGGTGGGGACTCACCAAGAGCCAGGATGCTGCCACCACCTTTGTGTGGGACAGCTGAGACTGGCTGAGAAGGTTAACCACTTATTGAGATCCCATCCCCTTGCCCGTAGGGAACCGGGCACAACCGTTACATGAGCCCAGGCCCACCACAGTTCTGCCACACCACTGGCTGTGTATAAATTAATGAATCACATCAAACCAAGTTGACTCAAAACTCAACAAAGCTGAATTTCAGCTTTGTCTAGCTTGCACAAAGTTAAACTTTGTGTGAAGGTCCACAGTGGGGCGAGTTTGGCATTGAGTTCTGGTCAACTGTTCCTTTTGGCAACGTTGGCAAACAACTTGCAATAACCTCTTGAGATCAATTCATATTTGGGATATCAAGATGATGCCATCGATGTACGAAAGACAGGACATTGGTTGTTCCGTTATTCTTGGGGTAAAATATATTTTTTGCTACCTTTGCCTAGTTCATTAACCAGATTGCTAAGGTTAAAATAGAAAGGGTTCTAGTAGGCAGTCACGTCGTACCCCTTTGGGGGATGTAGAGTTAATTTGAATAATAATAATAATAATAATAATAATAATAAATTTAATTTTTATAGCAGCCTTCTGACAAAAGGCTCTCAGAGCATTTCACAGCATAAAAATACTATAAAACATATACAATTCATTTAAAACATAAATCCATTTTAAAACAGTTTAAAAGGGGAAGGTAAAGAGGAAGGGAAATGGGCTGAATCTTAAGCACACTTGCACAGGGGTAAGTCCCATTGATTTCAATGAGACTTATGCATGAGCAACTGTGTTTTGGATTGGGGCCGTTAAAGAGAACCAGCAGTGGATCCTAAAAACACCTGGACAGCAAATAGGTCTTCAGATGATTTTTAAAGGTGAGGCGAGAGGAACTGAAATTGACGTCTTGAGGGAGCAAGTTCTTGCACTGAAGGGTCTGCCACAGCAAAGACCCAATTGCCTGACGACTAGGGATGCGCGAACGCGGTTCGGAAGTTTGGAGTTCGGACCGAACTCGAATAGTTCGGTCAACTGAACCAAATTTTCGAACTGAACTCTAATTCAACCGAACTGTTAGGTTGAATCTGAACCAGTTTGGAAGGCCAAAAACCACGGTTTTGAATGTATGAACTCGGTTTGGGAGTTCGGAGTTCGAACTGAACCGAACTTTCGAACCAAACTCGATTTTCGAACTGAATTTCCGAACTCGGTTCTGTTTGCACATCTCTACTGCCGACTCAAATTTGGTTAATCAAGACTAGAGTTGAGACAGGTAGCTGATTTACTACCCGCAGGTAATACCCTCATGTATTGTTTTGGTACTCAATTACCGATTGGTTACCCGGATACCTGGAAAAAAATGGTAATTTCTGATACCAATTGCTCAATATTGGTGAATCAGCATGAAAACTGAAAGATCGGTACTGAAAACGAACAAAAAAAGGGACCAGGAGTCAGAAAACTGGGACCAAAAGTCAACATTCCAGCACCAGAAGTCAACTTTCTGAGACAGAAAACCACAAAAACGGTATCAGAAGTTGCAAAAACAGTACAGGAGTTGAAAAGTTGGTAGTGGAAGTCAACATTCCAGAACATTGAGTACCTGAATTGAGTCAAAATTGGGTACCAGAAATTTGATGGGTATATCCATTTTTGCAGATACTTGTTTCAGCTCTAATCAGGACAGTCTTATTTGTTTCAGCTCTAGTAAGCAGTGAGTTGGGATTTGAAATGGTAGCTTTTATCTAGCAATCCCAACAAATCATTTTATAATGTTGTTATAAGCTAGATATCTTGCAACATGATCTCCCACAACCCGGGCATGGTTTGTGATGTTCCAGATTGCTATGAGCATCATGACTGCTTGGTGCTCTACTGCCTGCTGATTTTTTTGGGTGATCCACAATGTGATTATCAATACCAAGACGAGAAGCAAACAGGTGAATAGGTCCTTATAAGGAGATTGGGTAGTACTCAGTGGCCTACCATAGTATAAAACCTGAACCTTTTGATCATTCACTACAAGGTACACATTAGTATAATTTGTAATTTCCATAATGCGGACAATGTCCTGATCAACTGGACCTTTGTGACCTCTAAACATATCCAAATCTTCTAATTGATTTTGGTAGTCTTTGAGGCCGAAGGAACTTAAATGTAGGTGCTCTATAGAGATCAAGGCACCTGGTGGTACAGTTATCAGGTTAACACTGAAAGGAAGTGGTAGTAAAAATTCAGCATAACCATCCTGCGTGGGATAAAGAAATGTTGCATTTGATTTTTGGGTACTAACCAACCAGTGAGGATCAGCAGCTTCCACTTTGGTTGGATTAGTGACCCATTCATTGTATTTTCTCATGTGCATTCTACATCTCTCGGATGTGTGTCCTGACTTCAAGCCACATAGCACATTCTTTGTATCTTCCAGGCGGACATCCGGAAAGCATAAATAGTGCACCTTCTCAATGTTTGTACATGCATACATTTGGGGTACCCAAAATTGATTGACGTCCGTCTCTTGGTAAGCAAGCACAGGTGGGGTGTCAAATTGCACATAGATGTTGTTAAGCCAGTAGCCTACGTTAAGGACCGATTTCAGATGATACATGTTATGATTTTTAGCGTAAGGCAAAACTAGCAAAAATCCCACTTCCTTCTTTATGATGTTTATGTGGATCGGGAAGGCAGTCCCCATACTGCACGCTACATTAATCTGATTGGGATTTATCCCCATCCCTTCTGGTGATGCTTGTTTTAATATTCCTTCAACGACCTCCTGGGTAACTAAATGAAATGGTATTTGGGCTTTTTTCAGGTCCTCAAGGCTTGTGGTGATTTCTCTTAGAATGTCTAATATAAACCATGTAACTTGATCCTTGATAGAAAAGTCACTTGTCTGAAAGTGACGATAACGCCTCCTTGATAGGTCATTGTGCAGATTCAGTAGAACAATGGTCTTATCAGGAGCTGATCCTTGGATCACTAGGTCTCTTTGTTGCCTGAAGAGCTGGTCTTGAATGCTTCCCATATTTGCCTTTAAGGCTTCAATGTTGGATCTGAGGGCAGGAATAAGGCGGATCATAGATGATGACCTAAGCACCAATTCAAAGGCATTTTTGACTGATGGGCCAAAAGAGTTCAAAAGGCCAATCCTAGCCTGATGCTCCTCTCCATATAGCTGAATTCCTTTCAAAGCATCTTCTAGCCTGTTCAGGTAGATTTTCATAGTATTTACTATATGGATTTGGAAGAAGAGTTTCTCGTGCTCAGTGAAAATGTCTGTGTTATCTTGAAAGTACTGCATGAGGACATGGGTTGGATCTAGTTTCACATACACACGTTGGATAACCACAGTGGTATCGGTCAACAGGAAGCCAGGAGAGTCTACTAAGAGCACCCCCGATGCTGGCCCCTCCTTCACCATGGCATCGATGGGCATCATGGAAGCTTTGCCTTCTCTAGCAGCCAGAAAGATGGCCAGAATGACGATGGTTATCTGTAAAACACATTGAAAATCAAATTACAGTGCACAACTGTAATCTCTATTATCTGTCTGTTCTGCCGGCTCCCCTTCTGCAGGCAGTGAAGAAGCCTGCCTAATATTTATTAATTACTTTCCAGCAAAAGCAAAGTGCCGTACATGCTGACTAGCACCAACTTGCATTTTGAAAGCATGGATTATTTGGAAGGTCCCCAGAGAGCTGGCCAGATTAATTGGATGGGTATTGCTATATGAAGTCAGACCTCCTAGCTGTCCATTCCTGCCTGTAACATCAGAAACAGGATTTGCTGCACTCATATCTGAACAACATTGGGAGGGTTTTTTGGCCAGGACCTCAGAGAGAGAGAGAGAGAGAGGTTCCTCTCTTTTCTTGCCATTAACCTTGCACCATTTTGTCCCCCTCTCTCTGTCTCTTCCCTTTCCTTCCTATATAGCCTCCACAACCACACCACACCTCTGTTGCAGTTCCTCCTGAAGCCTCCCCTAGCTCAAGCATAGTATGAGCTGGGAAGAGTTCCAAAACAATGCTAGGATTTCCCAATTCTGGAATGTAAATTTTAATTGCTGATTGTGACACCAATCAGAATTCTTGGTAGAGAAGGTGGCATGGGAATTGCCATCAGCCGGGAATGCCCCCCTGCAAGTACCATCGGTGGGCCAAATATGTACGGCAAGGGTATGCAGAGAGGTATTCTTGGTGGCTACCCCCTGACTTTGGAACTCCCTTACCCTGGAGGTTTGTCAAAGTCCGGACCTAGGCATTTTCTGAAGATAATGAAAAGACCATTTAATTTCACCAGCAGATAGGGGATAGGGCTTTGGGGAAGGGGTGTCGGATTTTATGGGGGTGTAGACAGCATATAGATTTGTTTTATTAATATGTTGTTACCTGCCTTAAACCTATGAGAATAAGACGGGCTAAAAATAAATAAATATTTTTTGAATTCTCCAAAACTAGAGCTGAAATTGGTATCTGCAAAAATGTGTGCACTTGTCAAAATGATAGTAACCAAATCATTTGGTGCAGATCGAGTACAATTTAGTGTCCGACAAGTTACCAGAATTACCGTTTCTGAATTACCGTTACTGTTTTTCCATTACAGTTCTGTTTTGTGCCATTTTACATTACCGATTGACCATATTTCTGTCTACTTCTGTTCCTCTATTGATCCATGTTGGACAGACACTAAAACAATAGCATGGTAAGTCAGAGTTGGTCAGGAAAACAATAAATGGTAAGATGGGAAGCCCATAACTAGGTAATGTCAATACTCATTGGGACTGGGAAGTTTCTACAACGGTGGCTAAATTCTGTGCAGCTGCAATTAAACTTAGGAACTTATCACTTACTTCTACTCAATCTGTTTCTGGTAGTTTGTAAGACTGACAAGGGTGTAGGTCTTATTTTACTTATTATGTATTTGTTTGTTGTAATATTGTGTTGAGCTATGGCTATTCCAATAAAATATTTATGAATGAATTGAATAGTCAATGTTTTTGTTTCTGCCTTGGAATTTACTGATCAGTAGGGCTGAGATGAGAGCAAGTGTTCCCGTTCCGAAGGGAAATACCAACCTTTCGAGAGTGTTTGCGAGTGTCCATCAGTACTTCATTTCCAGTGATTCCACTGCTTACACCATTCCTCCCCTGCCCCCGTCATTTTTGCCTCTCTCTGGGACTTTTCACCACTTTGGGGGACTTTTTTGTCACTTTGTGGGAATTTTACAACAGTTTTACAGCAGTTTTTCAGCATTTTATGGCAATTTCCAGCACTTCCCTGGCAAGTTTTTGTCTCCACAGCCCCTGGAGATGCATGCAGGCCACACCTGGGATTTGGGACCGGCCTGTGGCAGCTCCGTCCAACTTGCAAAACATAATGGGAAGTGGTGAAAACAGCAGGAAAGACAGTAAGTTTCCATGTAGTATGAATCTCAGTGAATTCTTCGTTTCAGACCTGCTGATCAGGTACCCAGTTGGCTACCCAAATTTTCAGGTACTACCTGCAGGTACAACATTTGCTATCTGTCCCAGCTCTGCCTCCTTCCCAAAGTTGGCCAAAGCTGAGCGTAGGGTTTGGAAGCTGCACCCCTTTGTCTATCTTCTCTCAGGATACATTCTGAGTTCTCACACTCTTTGAGAATTGCTGCTGTATACAAGACACCTATGATGATTGCCTTTCTGCCCATCCTGTTCAGATCAGTGGTTGCTGTACTAAAAAATCAACACGCGTGGGCAAGACCTAAATACCCATTCCAGTAGACCTCGCCTTATGCCTCATGCGATTTGGATACCAATTGTTCATATGCTGCTAAGTACAAAGAGTTATGGAAAAAAATAAACCCACCCCATGGCATCTCTTGTAAAAGTTGTATGAGCAAGTCACTAGACTCTACGCTCCAATTAGAGAGAGAAATCAAAATAGGAGTGCAATTACTGCAACTTTGGTACACACACAAAATACTGTGGGAGAAATAAAACAAGGTGAAGTCTCATTAATTGGACTCTGCTTCTGGGAGCACAAGCATCCAGGCTTATCTCCATTGGCAGAGACCGGAGCCACCGGCACCTAATTCCAAAGGGTCGAGAAATCCATTAAAAAAATTGTTTGTTTATTTTGGGAATCATCATAGTTAAAAGAAAATGGTCTATTTTTCCAGTAATGAGTCCCCAGGCCAATTTATTGAAGCAGCAAACAAGGCATGTGTTCAGTCTGGTAAATACATTGGGGATAATGCCCAAAGAGGACAGGGAAGTGTTGTGTCACAAGCAGAGGTGGCATCAGAAATATGGGGGGTGGGGTGGCTGCTCCTAAAGAAAATATATATAAAAAAGAAATAACACACACATGCACGTACTATGCTCTACTGACACACCTGCCTACACAGGGGTGTAGCTACCAAGGAGCAAGTAGACTCAGTTGAACCCGGGCCCCAGACTCCGAGGGGGGTCTTTGCAAGTGACCCGAGTTCTGCTAGGAAATTTTCAGAGGGGGAGAGAGGAAGGGAGCACACTGCCTCCACCCACTCTGAAAAGTTCCTAGTCATTCTCAGGCTGCTTGAAAACTACCTTCCCTGCCAAGAAGAAAGTCTTCAGAGTAGATAGAGGTGGAGTTGAGCCTAAACACAAGTACCTACAAAAATGGGGTATACCCTTCTAAAATGCTGTAGTCAGCCTGACCCAGTAATGTCAGTACCTGATGTACAGTTTATTATGATTTTCCGACTTCCAGTTTTTCGATTTTCCATCCAAATTACAGATTTACCATTTTACCGATCACTTCCTGTCGGTAAAACAGTAAATCGATAAAATCACTAAACGTAATGCCCGGTATTTTCAGGTAATCAGATACTCGATTGGTACTCGTGTAGCCCAATGGACACCCACCACGGAACTTGAAATTGTGGGTAGAAAATGAGCTGCCCTTTACAGCTCCTGCCAGCTCTACCCCCACTTTAAACCTCCTTCCTGTTGGGGTTGCTGCCTCTCCAGGGTGGTGGGGGTGGGGAAATGTGAGCACTTGGAGCTGGGGTGACACCGCCTTCATGGGTAAGCCCTGTGCCCTACCCTTTGGGAGGCATAATTGGGATATAAATCTTGGCCCACCACATGCCCGTCCTTGCTATGCCACTGCTTCTGCATTTTCCTGCACACACACACACACACAGTGGGGATGGCGGGAGGAGCTCATTCTCCCTTTCTCTCAACACCACAAAAATCAGGAAATGGTGGAAACAGCAGGAAACGCGGTACGTTTCCATGTTGAGCAGATCTCAGTGAATGCCCTGCTTCCAATGGAAACAGCACTTGCCAAACAAAAAAATTTGTTCCAGGTCTAATGGGAACCTAATTGTACTAATCAGGGCCTTCAGGCAGGGGTAGTGGTAGAATTTACCTCACGGGGGTGGGAGGGCCCCGTCATGCCTCCCGTTTCTGACGAGACCACTCCCTTTCTAAAGGACATGACATCACAATGCTTGGGAAGTGGGCATGGCCACATCACACAGGGGTGTGGCAGACAGGATGCCCCAGCCCTTTCCGACTTCTTCTGTGTATGGCGATGCCATAGCGGTCCAAAATGGGCGTAGTCACGGTGTGGAACTCCCTCCCGGAGGAGGCTCACCTGGCCCCGGGCCTGTTGGCCTTTTGACGTATTTGTAAGACGTGGCTGTTGGCCCAGGCCTTTGGGGGGGGGGGGTTAATTTCTGTGGGGTGTGTTTTAAATTTGTTTTAATTAAGATGTTTTAGACTTTTTATGTTAAAAAATTGTTTTATATTATGTTGGGAGCCGCCCCGAGATGCTGTAGGCATGGGGGACGGCATATAAATATAAGGAAATAAATAAATCAATCAATCAAAGAGGTAGGAGAGACCTTTGGCACCCATCCCTTTTTTTGCATGGCCATGTGTCTCTCCCCCCACCCACCCCGCTTGAAGGGCTTGAAATGGGAGGGAACCAAGAGTGGCAGGCACTTGAATCCCTTTGCCCCTTTCCTCCTCATAGCGCACTCATGTCTTCAGCCGCTACTGTAATACACACAAAGTGTCCATTCAGGGCCCTAGTACCTACACAGGATCGGAATAGGCAGAGAGTTGAGTTTTATTTGTTTATATATTTATTTATTCATTTAGTTTATTTATTTTGCCATCTTATTGCTGTTGCTTTTAGCCTTTCCTTCTGTTACTGCCTTGGGGTTTTTTTGGCATTGTATTTTTATGAGGACATGTTTCTATTTTATGGGGATATGTCACGGGTAGGGAGAGTGGGAATGATGGGGTGTGGGGATAGTTTGGGCTTACTCCCTCCTGGGAATGAGAAGGGGACAAGTTGAGTAGCTTTATAGTTGAGCCATAGCCCCTTTGCGAGGGCGGGGGGGAGTACTAAGCTGGGGGAGAGAATTCCTCCAAGGGAGAGTGGGAGGAATGGGAGTGGGAGGGTTGGGTTGGTGGGGGATTGTGAGGTGGAGAATGCATTTTATATGTATTTTTGAACTGATCTTGTTTAAAGGGGATTTGGGGTCCAAATGGTTTGGTGAGGGGGTGGGATATAGCTACGGCCCCTCGGTGAGAGGGCGGGGTATGGGCTTGTGCAATGGATGCTCTCCCGGATGAGAGACGGGGATGTGCCTGGGGGGTTGGGAACTCCCTTGTGTGAGAGGCCAGGTGGTGAGATGGGAAGAGGGGAAGGTATGGGGTGCTTGGGCATGAGGAACGGTGGGATTGGTGTTGCATGTATGATATATTTGATTGTTTTCAATTATTGTAAGCTGTTTGGGGTGGGTGGGATTTATTTAATAGGTTACACACACACACACACACACACACACACACACACACACACACAATTGTTGTAAGCTGTCCTGAGATAGTTTTGGGAATGGGTGGGATGGGATATTAAGGCTAATAACAATAATAATGATTTGAATCTGTTTTTGTATTTGTTTTTTTCTATTTCTATCTCACCCTTCCCTGAAAGTTCAGGGGAGAGGGGAAGCTCACAGCATAAAAAATACACAAAAATGATAAGAAACAGTAAAAATAGCAAGCTGTATCAAATCCCAATTCAAACCACTCCCCTTAGCCCCAAAACCCTATCCCCACCTGCTAAAAGCCTTACCAAACAAGTCAGTCTTACATTTATTTATGTATTTTATTTATTTAAGTTTTATACCCACCCTTCTCATAACGCCCAAGGCAGCTTGCTATACAAAAACACATGAAATACATTAAAATCCCATTTAAAACCCACCCTAAATAACTCTCACCCAACCCTTATCCACACATGCCAAACACTTTGCCAAAAAGAAAGATCTTATATGGCTTCTGGAATATGTTCAAGCTTGGACTCTGACAGACTTCCAGGGGGAGAGAGTACCACAAAACCGGGGCAGCAGTTGAGAACGCCCCTCCGCGGTGCCTCATCATCATCTTAAACACTCAAGCTCCACGGGAAGGGAGTTCAAAGCTGTGGGGCAGCCACTGAGAAGGCCTGTCTGCATGGCGTTGCCATACAGACTCGGAGTCACGCGGGAACTTGCAACAGAATGCCTCTGGCTGGCGTTAGGGAGCGCGACGGAACAGGGACGGCTGGTGGGTTTTGATGTTAGAGGGGCACTGGGGCAGTAAGGCCAGTGGGCCTAGGGGCGGAGCCAGGGGGACGGTAGGCGGAGCCAGTGGGACAGTAGGCGGAGTCAGGGGGATGGCAGGCCAGTGGCATGGCATAACCCAGCAGCAAGGAGTTCCCAGGGTTAACATCGGATGGAAGAAAACACAGTCTACATGCACATCAAGCTTAAAATAAATAATTTATAAA
>QEPC01000343.1:6002372-6028829 GCA_003113815.1 Sphenodon punctatus
GCTCCCCGAGTCCTCCCGCTGATCACCCCCCCTTCCCCAGTGTCTCCCCAGGCTGGGGGCCTGGGATGGAAGGGGGGGAGGGTGTGCAAGACTGGGGGATGGGGGTGTGCACCCACTCTCTCCCCCCCATTCCCCAGTCTCACACACCATTCCCCCCTTCCATCCCAGACCTCCAGCCTCTGCTCCCCGAGTCCCCACCGCCGCTCACACACCCCTTCCCCAGTGCCACTGGGGAAGGGAGGGTGAGCAGCAGGGGGGACTCGGGTAGCAGTGCCTCTCTGCTCCCCGACCCCCCCCCCAGGCGCGTTTACTCACCATCGTCGTCGAGTCGGGGACTGGCACCACTCCAGGCGGGCAGACAGGTAGGCAGGCAGTTCAATGGAGGCGCTCGGCGGCAATATGGACTGCTGCACGCATGCTGAGTCAGTTCAAGCATGCGCGCTGCAGCCAATCTCGCCGCCAGAGCACCTCCACTGAATGCCCAGATGAACCCATAGGGCTCAATGCAAAGCTGCCACCAGGGAAATTTCATTTCCCTAGC
This sequence comes from Sphenodon punctatus, assembly GCA_003113815.1. Taxonomy (NCBI): domain Eukaryota; kingdom Metazoa; phylum Chordata; class Lepidosauria; order Sphenodontia; family Sphenodontidae; genus Sphenodon; species Sphenodon punctatus. The sequence continues at coordinate 6,002,914 of QEPC01000343.1, forward strand.
TGCACACTTGGACTGAACGCTGAGCCACCCGGCTCGTATTCAGCCTAAGTTTGTCCCTTCTGGGACTCCAGACTCTGGAGTCCCAGAAGGAGTCCAGGCAGAGGCGCTAGAGCGCTCACTGACTGAGCGCTCTCTGCCTCTGCCTCGCTGGCGGCTGAGTGAAATTGACATCAGAGCGCCGCGCTGCTTTGACTGCAGCAGTCAGAGCAGCGCGGCGTTCCGATGTGCCGCCGGCAGCAGAGACAGAGCACTGTCAGTGAGTGCTCTGTCAGTACGGCACCAGGGGGGCGGGGGAGAGCGGGGGCAGGGCACTGCCCCAGGCACCCCCACGCTACAGCCACCACTGCGACGGAACCATCCCAGATGCTTTGACATGCCAATGGCTGGGTTAGGCCCAAAAGGGGTGGTACGGGACAAAGGGATTTTCCCAACCCTTTCTGACAGAGCCCCACTCCCTCTTGGGGCAGGGGGAAATGTAGCAGCACCCCAAATTGTTTTTGGTTGTTTTAATCTTGTTAGCCATCCCAAGCTGCCTGAGGCAGGAGGGGTGGGATATTAAATGTTTTAAATAAATTAAATAAATAAACTGGGGGGAATATCGGCTCCATCCAGAGCCCAGAAATGCTGCAACAAAACCCAGAAACTCTAGGTCAAGCCTGGAGGGTGACTACCCTAGTGAGGCATGGTCTTCTGCACAAGCCGCCTATTGCTCAGTCATAATTTATTTAAATTCCTATCCCACTTATCCCGTGATGTAGTTCCATGAGCAGGACTTTGGCCTCCTCTTCCTAATAAAGCAGGAAAAGGTCGGCCCTGGCAGCCCCTGCTTGTTAGCACAAGTTCAGGCTCCCCGACCTCTGCACGGATCCCAGCTCTGTGTTGACAAAGCAGTCAGTTCCATGCTCCCTTCCTCATTGCCGGCCCACACAGTCAACCCACCATATCGTGGCAAATGGAGGACACACTAGAGACGCCAGCTAGAGAGGCCGTATCTGCACCAGGATGCAAATGAACTATGTGGGGGAGACGATAGAGAAATATATAAGTGTGGAGAAATGAACACACAGACTAGAGGGCCTGAGTGCCCCTACCGCCCCTAGTAACTCCTGGGAATTTAGCATTCCAACTGCCCGTGCTCTGAGAAGGAGCCATTTATCTCTGGAAGTTTGCACTCCACTCCAGTTATGCCGACACATGGGTCTCTCACAGGCAAGGCTGGTGCTACCAGTAGACACTAGACAGTAGGGATGGGACTATCGGTATTGGATTAATCAGATAATGCCGATAATTGGCGATATCGGATTAATCCAATAATACCAATAATAATGGTATATCGTTTTTTAAACATTGGTGATTCTTTGGATCTTTAACATTGCGGCTGTTTTAACAATGGCCACAATGTTAAAGATCCGAAAAGTCACCAATGTTAAAAAAAACGATATACCGATAAATCCGATATCGGATTAATCCTATACTGATAAAACTGGTAACTGATGATTCGCCAACAGTCCCATCCCTACTAGACAGCTCAGGTGGCCACCTGGGGCAGCAAGTTGAAGGGGATGGATTCCCCCCTTCCCCCCGGGCAGGTGCTACGATTAGGCTACTCAGGCGGCCACCTAGGGTGCCAACATGAAGGGGGCGGCTCCTTTGCTCCTGATCACCGCTGTCACCACCGGTGATCCGCTCTACATTTGATGGCACAGGAGAGACGCCCCCTTCAACTTAGTGCCCTAGATGGCCTTGGCAATAAGCCCTGCACTGGATTGGGGGGTGGGAGAGGTGACCCCTAGGTGGCTCCACTTCCGATCCAGCTTCCGCCACCATCTCTCCTGCCCCTGATCTGGCTGTTGCCACCACTTCTCCTGCAAGCTGAAGGGGGTGCCTCTCCTGAACTTGCTCCAGCTGCCTCCGCTGGTGAACTCTGAGGCGGGGCCGGGAGGCAGGAGGGAGCAGGGCTACCAACCCCTCATTGCCTGAGAAGCACGCTGTGCATGTGTGTGTTGTTCATAGCTGCGTGCACATGGGGGTTGTGCGTAACATGCGCGTTTGCATGTGAGCTGCACAATATGTGCACAAGGGGTGCATGCGCGGGGTTTTTCCGAGGACGACAAAAGTCTTTGCACCGGTCCTGCCCCCCGCCCTCCCCATCCAGCTGCCCTGCCACGAAGCTGTGATCTAGAGGGGGCTGGGAGAGGAGCCCCTTCCCCTGATCCTGATGCAGATTTTAGTGGCAGCAGGATTGAGGGCAGAAGCCGGCTGGGGGTGGAAGAGGTGTCCCCTAGGTGCCTCCAACCCTGATCCAGCTTCTTCCACCACCTCTCCCGCTCTCGATCCTGCTGCCGCTGCCACTAAACGCCACGCTGTATCGGGGAAGGGACGTCTAGGGTGACAAGATGAAGAGGGAACCACCTGCCGACTCCAGCTGCTGCCGCTGCTTCTCCCACCGTTGCCAAGCTTCATGGCTGGGGCGGGGGGGGAGGTGTCTTCCTAAGGCCACCTAGGTCAGCAAATATCCTCACATTGGCCCTGCTCACAGGTGTTAGTTTGGGAGCTTCTGCTGCCGTTTCGCAGGGCTGTAGCTAGGAGGGAATTGGCCCCGGGGGAAAAGATGGAATGGGTTCCTTGCTGGAACACTCCGCTCCAGTGTGCATATGCGCTCTACACGCATTCACAGAGAGCCAGTGTGGTGGTAGTGGAGAAGGTGCTGGACTTGGAACTGGGGGGGTTCAAATCTCACCCTAGCCATGAACACACTTGGGGGATCTTGGGCAAGTCAAAACCACTCAGCCTCAGTTCCTGATCTGTAAAATGGGAATGTGTGTGTCTGTCTTTCCCTGGGTTCCTCTCACCCCTGCCCATCTTAGATTGTAAGCCCCACTGGCTGTGGACCTGTGTTAAAGAATCGGTGACTGTAGAGCATGGTGTATGCCTAGTAATGCTATCGAAATGATCAGTAGTCATGTGTAGGGCCCCTTGGCTCATGGGCCCTGGTGAGTCTGCCGCAACTATAACAGCTCTGCCCCGGGCTCCTAGTGTCAAGGGGAATACCTGGATCGGATGATGAAGGCAGAATCCAGTTTTTCTCCTCCACTCTGCACGGCGAAGGCTCATCCCCTCCATGTGTTTGTTCTTGGCTGATTGGAGGAATCTTGTTTTACTGCAAGAAAATCAGAGCCCGGACCTCTCATGCAAGTTTCTTCCGCAGTGTGGGAGAAGGAAAAGCGTTCCTCTGCGTACGTGGGACACTCAGAAACCACCAAGGTCACCCTGCATTCAGCAAGCGGAGGTGGGCTGTTAAGGCAGCTACAGCCACTGAGAGAGATTCCCAGGTCTTCACAGGCAATTATTGTTAGTTTCTATTCTCTCCCTTGGTCTGAACGTCTCTCTTGCTGACATGGGGTTAGAGTTGGTTGCTAACTACCACGCAGCTCTTCAAGACTTTCAGGATTGCAAAGTGTCCTGTCTGGGTGGGATTTCCCATTTTGGGGGGTGGGGTCCAGAAAGTGTCCTGCAAGTACCTCTTCTGGGACAGTGGAAATCCTGCTGCTGCTTGTTGCTGCTGCTGCTGTTGTGAAGGAACAGAGAACTAGCTCTGTTTGTAGTAGTGAGAACTACCACTCCCATCATGCTTTGCAAGACTCATGCCTGAAGCAGCCCTATGAGAGGCAGGACAATCTTAATCTCAGACTCTAACACTTCTAATTGGGGTTCCTCAGTCAGGAGGGACTCTTGCAAAGCATGATGGGAGCTGCAGTCCCCCCGGCCACACAGGCACTTTGAGGAAAGAAGTGGGGTTGTGTGAAAATTTCTACTGGGAGGAACTTTGTATCCTGATGTTGAACCAGCCCCTCTTGCTGGTGTCTCTCTATGTTCTTCAATTGCCGCAATAGGGTGAATGTGCCTGCCTGCAATAAGGAACACAGTGTAGTTTTAGTAGGAACTGACCAGCTTGATGAAACAATGTTTGCTTCCTTCCTCCCCCAGCTTGCTGGCGCAACCAACACAGGTTCCTTCCTCCCCCAGATAAACCGGATAAACCACACTGTTAACTGTTTACACACCGGGTGTTTTTAGACAAGCACCTCCCCACCCATGACCCACCTATCATGCATGTTGCACGGCCGCATTGGTGCCTTGTGCGGCCCTGCAAGATGCATGATGGGTGATAGGGGCGGGGCTATCAGTATTGCCGAGAACCGAGAGCGGCCGATAATGACCCTCTCGTCGGTTCCAAGCTGATAATACTGATAATTCTTGATATCAGCAATATCGGTTCTTTTACGTTATCGGCATTGGTATCGGATTAATGTTAAAGATTCAATACCAAAAGGTTTGATAGATACGATAAATGGAGATCCGATACCGAAATGCAACCGATACCAAGAATTTGCTCAAAGTCCCATCCCCAATGGGAGGCGCTGGTCTCAAAACACCTCTGTTTACACACGCTAAGCACTAGGGATGGGAATATGAATTTAGTTTTAATATTAAAGGTGCCCGAATGTAGACACTTTAGTATTATTTTTATTTTATTTTATTCAGCTTTTATGCCATCCCCTCCTGCCACAGGCAGCTCGGGGCGGCATGCAGCAACACACAAAACATCTCAAACCAATTTAAAACAATAATACATAAAAGCAGCAATAATAGCCCATCTAGCAAGCCCACCACCACCCTCCCCAAAGGCCAGGCAGAACAGCCAGGTCTTACATTGTCTACTAAAAGAGGGGCGGTCCTCAGAAAGATGGACCTCCAACGGGAGGGCATTCCACAGCCATGGTGCGGCCACCGAGAACACCTTCCACATGGTCAACACCCGAGACACTTGGGGGACCCGCAGGAGGGCACTCCCCGATGACCACAGGGGCCGATCCAGAACCCGGGAGTTGAAGCGGTCTCTGAGGTATGTCTGGCCAAAGCTGTTTAGGGCTTTAAAGGTCAGCACCAACACCTTGAATTGGGCCCGGTACACCACTAGCAGCCAGTGCAGAGAATGGAGCGCAGGTGTTATGTGCTCGTGCCGGCCCCTCCCAGTCAAGGAGATGGGCCGCCACGTTCTGCACTAGCTGCAACCTCTGGGCCATCACCAAGGGTAGCCCCACGTTGACCGCATTGCAGTAATCTAGTCTCGAGGTAATAGAAGCATGGATGATTGTGGCATGATCCGCATCTGAGACTTACGGCTACAGCCGATGCACCAGAGGTAATTGGCGAAATGCTCCTTTCGTCACAGTCATCACCTGGGCATGCAGGCGAAGCTGCGGGTCCAGGAGCACCCCCAGACTGTGGACTTGAGCCACCAATGGGGGACGGACCCCATCAGTGATAGGAGGTACCCTCCCACCCCCTGCTTTACCCACAACCAGCACCTCCATCTTGTCAGGATTCAGTTTCAGTCAACTCACCTGCATCCAATCCCCCACAGCCGACAAGCACCGGGTAAGCAATGAGACGGCCGGGCCTGAGTCCGATGAAAAAGAGAGGTATAGTTGGGTGTCATCAACATATTGATGTCACCTCACACCATACCCCCTAACGACCTCCCCCAACGGCTGCATATATACGTTGAACAGGAGCGGAGACAATATTGATCCCTGCGGGTCCCCACACGTGAGATCCCGAGGAGATGATGAAAAATCACCCAAGACCACATGCTGAGTTCTTTCGGCCAAGAATGAGCAGAACCACTCAAGAACACGACCACCCACCATGGCCCGGTCCCGCAGGCGAGCCACCAACAGCTTGTGCTCAACACTATCAAATGCAGCCGACAGATCTAATAATACCAAGAGAGTCGAATGACCCTGGTGTACTGCTTGGGAGAGGTCATCGACCAAGGCCACAATCACAGTCTCGGTGCCATAACCCGGACGAAATTCAGACTGCGAGGGATCTAAGAACCCGATATTAGTATTGATACTAATAATAATAAAGTGAGCTGCGGGTACTAAAATTCTGTTTTGTATCTGTGGCTTGCAGCAACACTGGCAAAGGGCACCTTTGAAAAAGGCTCCTTTGCCATTGGTGCAATTGTGGTTTGTTGCCAGAAGAGGTGGGAGTGGCGGTGGTGGGCGGGGGGAGTTAGGGAACCTGTCACCAGGCAGAAGTGGCACGGCAATCCAGGCTCCGGGGGAGCGGTGGGCAGAGATTGGCTGCAGTGAGGCAAAGCAAAGACTGTCAAGTGTTAGCCCTGCCCCTTGCAGCCATTTTGTGTCCCGGTTGCCCGTGTGCACTGCAGCATAGCCTCAGCCTCACAGGCATGTACCCATACCCCTATCCACCCAGACCCATCCAGAGCCACCTCTATACGACCCCTAACCACTAAAAGCCCCGAGCATTCATCCCCCCAAACCCAACACCACCCACACCTCCCCTATCCCTTCCCCTAACCCCTCCACCCTCCGGTGCCACCTCCCCGGCCTCCCCCTTAACCCTTACCCTCTCACCTAGGTACAGCCAGCCCCATTTGGCCCCAAAGCAACTCAGCTCAGAGCCACAAGGCACCCCTGAGCCCACGACCACCTCCAAACCATCCCCACCCACTAAAGAAAACCCAGCTCCCGGCATTCATCCCCCAAACTCAATGTCACCCACACCTCCACCTCCCAACTCATCTCCAGCCCTTTGCCTCAGCCCCACGCGCCCCAGTGCCAGCCCCCCTTAACCCATGCCCCTCACCTAAACACCGGCAGCCCCTTTGACACCACAGGACCCCAGCCACAAGGCACCCCTTGAGCCCCCAGCCACCACCAAACCATCCCCACTCACTAAAGCCACTCCCCTTGCATCCCCCCCAAACCCAGTGCCACCAACACCTTCCCTACCCCATGCCACAGCTCCCCACCCCTACTGCCAAACCCACTTCGCCCTTGCCCCTCAGCTAGGCACAGCCAGCCCCCTTGGGCCCTACAGTAGCCCCCCCCATAAGGCAATCCCCACGAGCCCACAGCCACCTTCAAAGCCCCACCCACCCACTAAAAGCCCCCAGCCCCTGGCATTTGCTCCCCCCTCCAACCTAGTAGACACGTTACTAGTTTTAGAGACCCCATGAATCTTTTTCCATTGACTTCAATGGGAAAAGGCTCCCACTGACATAAAAGGCCGGGGGGGACAGAAACGAAACAGAGCTTAGACACGCCTCTTCCTTCCTCCCTCAGTTTGTTGCTGGCATGGTAGTTGTTCAGCTCAGCCCTCCCTCTAAGGAAAGAGCTCTCTTTGCAGAGTTTCTGTTACACGTACATGCACACGCCAGCCACCTAGAATTCACACTGCCCCAGGGCTTAGCTCAACCCCCTAGCTCAGTGCTTTGGAGCAAGGCACATCTCATTTTTTTCCCCAAGATACATGGCCCCTTCTTCTTTTGCCCAGCCTACCTCATACAGGCAACCCCCCCTCCCCACCCCCCAGCTTTAGAAAAATGAGTACAGGGAATCCTGCTCCAGGGTAATGATCTGCAGTTTCTGTAGAAAGAAGTCTTTTTGACTGCCCGCCCGTTGTCCCTTCATCCTATATTTCCACATTCATAAGAGCTTCAATTGGCTGAAAAACCCTTATTTTGATTTCATTTTTGGTTAGTGCATGTTTCATTATACGTTCTGTTATTGCCTATTCTTCTCAGTCTGGCTCTATCTCCTTCCTAGGGCTGTAACAATATTCCGGCTCAGATTCTGTTTTTTTGATCGATCCAGCTGCTCCGATGGATGCGGCGCAATGTGGATTGGAATGCTATCTGGCCCACGTTGTGATGGAATGATCGAACTGGTTCCCCGTTACCATGCATGCACCAAATGGTGGTGCCCATACTGCACCTGTGCCAATTAGCAGCGCCCATACCATGGCGTGGTACAAGGTGCCACCATTTGGCACAGGCGCTCTATGGGCGCCACCATTTGCCATGTGTGTGCATTGCAAGGCACAAAATGGCGGCACACTGCAGTCGAGAATTCGATCGGAATTCTGCTGCAGCTTAAATTAGCAAATGGAATTTCCAACCTTCCAAAAGTGCAGGGAAATTCCTTGAAGATGGAAGGGCTGTTTCGACGGAGGCCCACTCCTTTCCCCTATCTAATCCCTCAATCATTTTGTCCCGCATGTTAAAATAATATTTCTCCTCCCCCCCCTGCTGTGGTTCCTCCTTGCACAGTCTGCAGTGGTAGTTCATTCAGATCCTATCAGTGCAGCTCAGCGGCAGGCTGGTTCCATTCTGCGTGGCTGGAAATCAACTCCCTACGCCTGGAAGAATTTAGTATGGGAGTGGGGGGGGGGGCGTGTTTGGGGGAGAAAGGTGATCCTCACTTCCTGTCCGGTTTGGTGGAGAAATCAAACCCCATCCAGAAAGGCTTCTAGACACAGAGGGAGGATGAGGGGAGATTAAGGAAGGAAGGTGCGTTGGGCCATATCTGGACTTTAAAGAAGAGGTTCAAACCGCCCTCCTAGCCACAGTTGCCCATATAGTAGATTCACTAATGTGTAGAATCATAGAATCTTAGAGTTGTAAGGGATCTTAGAGGTCATCTAGTCCAACACACACACACCGCTCCCAATGCAGGAAATCCACAGCTTCAGCATCCCTGGCAGATGGCCATCCAGTTAAAAAACTTCTAGCAAAGGAGAGCCCACCACATACCTACTCTTCCCATGCTTCAATCAGTACTACGTGAACCCTTGTCTTAATTTCTAGTTCCGTTTTCACTTCTCTACCACTAGCGTAGGGCTCAATTGCATACCCACAAAATGGGTATCCCCATTGGAATTGCAGCAGCCAACCCAGCCTGTTAACATCCAGTACTAATCGGTACCTGATTAATCCTCAACTGTCTTTGAAAGTTACTGATGTATCATTTTTTGTCCTGATTTTTTGACTTTCGCCTCTGATTCTTCAACTTCCTGTACCGTTTTTCTGACTTCCTGTCCCAATTTTTTTTCTGAGTCCTGGTGCCAGTTTACCATTGGCCGATCATTATAATGGTAACATGGTAACTGTAATACTCTGTTTTCAGGTAACTGGGTCCTGACTCGGTGCTTGGGTACTCATCGGATACCCGGCAAGCTACCTGAAAATACAGGTATTACCTGCAAATGCGCTACCATTTCAGCTCTATAAGCTGCCCGAAATATATATATTAGTCCTCTGTGTGTGTGTGTCTGTGAGTGTGTGTGACTGGGGCTATAGATCTATGTTGGTAATTAATTTATACATATTTATATAAGTTCATTTAGAACATAAGTAGTTCCATACTAGGTCAAACCAATGGTCCATCAAGCCCAGCACCTGTCTCTGACAGTGGCCGATCTCAGTTGCCTGGAGAAGTACCCAAACAGGACACAATGGAACGATCCATTCCTTTTTGTTCACTCCCAGCTTCTGACAGTAAGAGGTTCTGTTCCCCAAACCTACCTGACTAATAGTTGCTAATGGATCTATCCTCCAGAAACTTGTCCAACCCTTTCTTAAACCCATTTATACTACTGGCCTTGATCACATCTTCTGGCAACAAATTCCACACAACTTAATTGTGCATTGTGTGAAAAAATACTTTCTTTTATTTGTTTTAAATCTGCTACTCGTTAGTTTTATGGAGTGCCCCCTAGTCCTAGTACTATTTGACAGGGTAAATAACCGTTCCCTATTAACGTGTTCCACACCACTCATGATTTTAGAAACTTCTATCCTATCTCCTCTCAGTCATCTCTTCTCCAAGCTGTAGAGCCCCAACCTATCCAGCCACTCTTACATCAATATGCATATGTACGTAAATCCGGGCAGCACATAGGGCATCACTCTTTGAAGTTTTCAAAACGGAGAAGCCCTATGGATGGGGGAAAGCTTCTCCTTCCATGTTGGCATGTAAAAGTGGTTGGTTTCCTTATGCCAGCCTGGCTTGTTAACATGAGTATTATTTATTTCTAACGGAGATGAGCCAGAGAGGAATGAAAACACAGGGAGGGTGAAGCAACTGTGATTTACGGGGTTCTTCCCAAGTCAGCTCTGAGGTGGTATGGGAATGGTCTCGTTAAACAGCAGATGTTCTTATCTATCTCTCCTGCCCAGCCTCTGGGCGTGGTTTTTCCAGGAAAGTATTTCAAACACACTAATCATTCCTGGTAGCGGGACAGTGCTGTCTGCAAAGCAAAGCAAGAGTCCATATCTCTAGAGGAGACAAAGCTTTTAAACAATGGACAACCCCTCATTTTGGATCCACTTTTACAAAATATCAATCTTTATGGAAGCCAGGCTGTATTTGCTACTCTGTCTGAGTCTGACTCAGCCAGCACTCCCCCCCCCCCCCCCCCCCCCCCCCCCCCCCCCCCCACCATAGGTGGGGGAAGTGGCCTTTCAAACATGCACGCCCTAGCTGTAAGGAGAGCCCATCTCCACAGTGGTCCCAACCGGGGTCTGTCACTTTCAAAGGCCAGCTGGCATGTCATCCTGTTAGAGCACACAGTGTTGTTTCTGGCCCTGCTGGACAGGGAGGTATTACTTTCCTTCTGCATGATTCCTGTACCCTCTAGTCTCTCACCCTCACATGTATCCGGAAGTGGATCCAAGATGGATTCCTAATCCTAGACTCATAGGGTTGGATGGAATCTGAAGGGTCATGTGTTCCAGCCCCCGATCCGCCTGAAGCATCATGGACAGCTGAGTTTTGAAACCCTCCAAAGAAAGAGATTTCACAATCTCCCCTCACACTTATTCCATTGCCCAACCATTACAATCAGGATGTTTTCCAACTGTTGCAATTTTAAACCCATTCCCTTTCTTTCCGCCTTTTGTGACAGAGGAGAACAAACATTCACCATCTTTTTTTGTAATGTCCTTTTAGATATTTTAAAACTGCTCTCATCTCTCCCCCCTCAGACTTCTTTTCACTAGGATAAACATCACCGATTCTTTTCATCGTAGTTGCTCTCCTCTGAATCATCTCAGTGGGCTTGGTCCCAAACCCCGTGCACCTCACAAACCGCGCATGCATCTCACCTGCAAATTGCACGTGGTTCATGCACACATCTATACAGGCGGGACTACGGCCCATGCACAAGACAGACGTGCTCGCATAAGCCACGCGCGCAAGGGTTTGGGATGGAGTCCAAGGTATCTACATTCCTCTTGAAGTGCGGTGTCCCAAAGTGAACGTAGTACTCCAGATGAGGTCTCACCAGTGCTGAGTGTAAAGTATCACCCATAACGTCCAGATCCTTCCCTCCAGGGCTACTGCCCAGCCGGTCATCCAACATTTTATATTTGGAGAATGGCTAGCATGAGAATTAAAACAATTTCTCGAGAAATCTCATAAGAACGTGAACTAGGCTTGAGAACTCACTGGGATATCAGCACCTGATTCGAGTTCAGGGTGAGAATTTGAGCCTGGCTGCCCCCCTCCCTGCCCACATCTATTTTGGGGGTGGGGGCAAGCTCCCTAACCTAGCTTTGCAACGGGTTGCCCATGCTATCTACCCTTCTCTTGGACCGTCATGTCAGCAGCCCAGTTCTTAGTCACTCTGGCCTGTCTACGACTTTGGTTCTCACCAGCAATATAGCCGCCTGGAGAATTCAGGGTGTCAGGGTGTGGCCATGTCAAAAAAGGGGGTTGGTCGTAAGGACTTAATCCCGCCCTTTCTAATGTGGCCCCGCCCCTTTGGAGCATCATGCTCTGGAATGGGTGGGGTTATTTCAGATAGGGGCGTGGCAACCACTTTGCCCTGCCTGCTTCTCAGCGTGGTCCTGCCCCCTCCAGGCAAAACTCTGGAGGGAAATGTCAACCCTAAGCATCTTTGGGTGTCTGAGGTGGGAGAGCCCATATGCATGATGGTTGTCCTCAATTCTCTTGTCCACCCAAGAGAATACTGTAGCACAGGCAGGGACCGAAGCCTGTTCTGTTCTTGCTGCCAGTTCCACAGACCACGTACTGTATCGTAGTGGAGAACAACTCTGAATCACCATCGTTGTGTCCCCTAGTAGCTGATAGCCGGCTGCCATCCCATGTCTTCAAATCCTTCCTCGTCCCCACAGGCCTGGCGCCGCAAAGCCCCCATAATATTAATGCTAATGAATTTAAACAGTCCCGGTACACTAGGAAACATGATGCATCAGGCTGTCTAGCGGGGAAGGATTAATTAGCTCTCCGTAACCCAGCTTGATCAATCGGTTCCCCCGATAAAGGAGACACGAGGAATGATTTCCCTTCCGCCCCCTGGTATAAAAAATGAGGCCTCCCTTGTCAAGAGGTCGTTCAGAAATCAAGTTACAACCAGTGGTATTTGTTTAGGAATGACTCCCGGCCTATTCATCACCGCGCGGCAGCATTAATAATACAAAGGGTAATGACGTTGATTAATACCGTCCTGGTGATGGGGAGGGTGGGAGGGGGGCAGCCCATGCAGTGATCCATTAGGAAAACGAACTATGACTACCCCCACCCTCCCTTACAAACACCCCCACACTTCCAGGTGTAACCTTCCCCTCTTTGCAACTCAGAGAGGCCGCCGGTTGATTTACTGATCCAGCCTACTGATTTTTTGTAATTAAAATTGATTTTCCGCTTACGTTTTGTAAAGAGACTGTTCTATTAAAAAAAGGTAGGTCAAGCTGCGTGAGGGAGAGAGGCTGGGCAGAGGGCGAGGGAGGATCACGTTTGCTCATGCAAAATGTTAACAATACCTGGGTAAGCGCCGCTTACCCCTCGGGATTAGGACGGAACGTCTGTGGGGCACAGAAATATTGAATCTGAGGTTAGAGGCAAGGTGAGGCCCATGGGGGGTTATCTCCTGTTGTAGATATACTGCAATGGCTTCCCACGTCTCAGCTTCATTACAGCCCCCCCTTCTCTTCTCTTCTCTTCTCTTTTTTTCTTTCTTTCTTTCTGTCTTAGCTCACTTGGCCATGCTACTTCCTATCTTTGGGTGTTAAATAAGGCATATCCACGCATCGCCCCCCCCCAATCCACACGTCCAACTGCTTGTATGACGGTGGTGCGTGGGGAGGCACACTCCCGTTGTCGGCGCACCCAGAATAAGACAAGGACTCCAAGTTGGGGGTTTAAAGGCCACACTCTTTATTTGAATCGTAATTAGGCTACGTGGGGTAATTGCCTCTAAGCAATTCAGGTCCAGCACTCCCAACTCGTATAACTCTTAGTACCATAACCAACCAGGGCTCGGCCTGGATGTGCCCTCCAGTGCCAGCCCAAAACACGTCTCCCCTTCTCTCACTGCCCCAAGGCCGTGATTGAAGGAGACAATGTCCTTTCCGGACTGGAGCAAGGATACAGCCCCAAAGGCTTGAGGACCATGCTTGTCCTTGCCCTCCTTCTGACCGGCACCTCTCCCCGGGATGTGACCCTCGCTCTTGCCGTGCCCTGCTTTTGTGCCAGGTTGTCACCTCCCCATCTCTTAAGGAGATGCATCCAATTGCTATTTACTTAATATTTAAACCAAACAGTGCTGGACCCCTGCAAGAGTGCGACAAAACATTCTTGGCAACACAACCCCCTCCTTTACTAACCTATACGCCTGATAGATCAAATATATAACCAGAAAAAACACACACACTGTGATGAAGATGAAAAACCAGGAACCCTCGTGCCAATTTGGATCACATTGATAATTCCTTCCTGGCCCCAAAAGGCAGCCGAACAATGTCCCACAGTGTGTAAGGGAGGGAGGGTGGGGCTGTCGGCTTCAGGCTCCCCCGCCGAATGACGAGGGAGCTGCCCGAGCCGGCGGTGAAGCTCCTCCCCCTCAGGGGAGGGCACTCTACGCTGCGCCACCGGGTTGGCCAGCAGCCTGTTGCCAGGGCAACCCTGGCTGGGCCCGTCCGACGTTCCCGCTGGCGCGATTCCTTGGACTGCTTCCCGCTGCAGCGGGGAGTTCAAGACCTCCCCGCGTCCTTGTCTCTCCCTCAGGGGAGCGCAACAGGGGGCCCGCTGACCGCTATTGCTGGTGGCCAGGGGCTATTGTCCCCGCAGTGGCCACTCATAGAGTGCCTCATGTGGGCCAGGGTGGTCATCTCCATGGGAGGGGAAGCCATGGTGGGAGATGCTCATTTGAAGCTGCACCACTCAAAGGCCTCGGATCGCCCTCCCCCCCCTCCTGCAGCATTCCCTTAAACACACCCTTTCTGCCCTCATTTCCCTCTCCCCTGCTTGGATGCGAGATGACTGCAGCTACCATTTAGAAACACTGCTTTATATCAACGGGGATGGAGGACCGACAACAGACCAGCCCTGATCCACAGCCAAGGAAACGTTTCTTGTTGATGTCCCCAGGCTTCTGAATGCCACTGGGAGTGCTCTGACCCTTCCCACAGAGGAAGGAGTCTCTCTTGCGGTTAGATTTTTCTAGTCTTGTTTTTCTCCCAGCCTGGATTCCAAGCTTATCAGCGTTCAGCGGGTCCAAGGGCAGCCAAGAAAAGCAGCTGGAAGTGTGAGCAGGATGCAAGGAAGTGGGTTTCTGGCACATCTGGAGCCTGGGTGGGTGCGAGTTACTGCTTTATCAGCCTCTTGACGCAGGCCTTCTCTTCTGGGGCTATATTTGTATATTGGCGGCAGAGTGGAACGGATGCTTCCTGTACCGTCTTTGCGTTCAGGGTCCCCTTCTTCACTGTAATCAAGGCAAGCGAATCAAGGCCTTCGCTGTAATCAAGGCCCCCATGACTTCTCAACTCTGTGACTGTATCCCTGTCTCTCCCGATGGGTAAAAACAGCTGTGAGAGTGGCACAGCAGCTCCCTGGCCCACGGCAGGAAACAGTCGCCACCACTCATGTGCCCGCAGCCGGAGAGCTGTCCCGCTGCCCACTCACCCTGGGTAGGGTGGGGAGCTCAACAAACGTGTGATCGGCCAGTCCCACCCCTGCCCTGCTTCCAGCCCCCCCACCCCCCATCGTGACAGCCGTGGTGACCAGCCATTCCATTTGGCCATGGTGGACCCTACCCCAAGGCAGGATGGTGGGGCTGAACGAATGTGCTAGTCCACATTGGCAGGCCCTTGGACTGGACTGCATCCATGGAGATTTTCAAAGGATGCAGCCTGGGCTAGCCGTCTATCTGGCCGGGGCAGTCCTGGGCCAACATCTGACGGTGTAGGACCACATGTGTGGTTGAATCCCAGGCCTAGATTATAAGCTTCTTGGGTTAGGAACTGGTTTCTCTTGAATGATTGTTCAGTGCTAGGTACATTGATTGTGCTATATAAATAGTAATACTACTAATACAACTACTGCTAATAATAATATCCACAGAACTGGCATCCTGTAAACTGCTTCAGCTGTAACCAGGAATTGGGATCCCCGCAATCAGTTAAGAGGAGAATTCTCTCTCCCTGGTCCCGTCATGAGGTGTTCCCTTAAAGGGTTCTTTATCCTAGGGTGCAGGTCTCTGGATTTTAGCGCTATGCATTGTGGGAATGTGAGCACCGATCTGCTGCTATTTTCTCTGATGCGAGTTCTTGCCCAATTGGAAAAAGACCCAACAGTTTGGGGTGCAGCAGCACTAACTAGTGACAAAACCGAAATAAAACCAAAAGTATTGAATAACCAAAACAAAATACCTGAATTTAAAGGGAGATGCAAATATTGTTTCTGTGACAAAGTTGTTGAGGCAGGTTGTGGAGTCTGCTTCACTGGAGGGTGTTCAGCACAGGTCGGGTGAACATTTGTCATGGATACGTTAGGTCTAGAAATTCCTGCCTCGCCACCGGGGATTGAACTGGATGACCTCTGAGGTATTCTATCCGCCGTGGGATTCTATCATTATCTCATGAAGACCAAAATACTTTTGACTAAAGTGTGTCTTTGAGAAGAGTATCTAGCCATTCGGTGTTACCAGATGTGATGCTGCCTACTATGGCTCCATTCTCATTGGCGGCGGCGGTGGCGTCAGAGGGAGGGCCGAGTGAAGACGCAGCAGTGCAGAGTAGGGCTGATGTGGCAGCAGCTGTTACCGCACCGCGATTCCATTCTGCTATTTCGGAATTGCCCACGCCACACCGCGGCTTTTCTGTGGACATTCCGCTAATTCCGCCAGCATTCTGCAAATTGCAGAATTGTTGAAAAATTGCGGAAACTGTCGGAAAACCGCTGTTCCGCTATTTTGCGGCACTGCCGGAATGGCGGAAGAAGCGAAAATGTCATGCTTCCGCTATTTTGCAAAGCCTGTGGAAGTAGCGGAATGAAATTAGCGGAACTGCGGAAGTAGCGGAATGAAACTAGCAGAATGAAAGCCTCTGCCACGCTGTACCACTAATTGCAGAAATGTTGTTTCTGGCGGAAATAGCTACCACTGCGACATTCCGCTACAGCCCTAGTGCAGAGGAGCTAGCTGACGGGAAAAGAGATGGTGCGAACGGGGATCTGCATTGAGGTTTAATAGGCAGGGCCGGCCTTACCGTGGGGCGGTTAGGGGTGGCCGCCCAGGGTCCCGCGCTTGGGGGGACCCCGCGGGTTTGGTATTTTTTTTTTTTTAAATGAGTCAGATGGGGGGGCAGCAGGAGTGAGGGAGAGGCAGAGAGAGAGGTCCCGCCTCTCCCACACTCCATGCCCTGCCCCGCCCCCTCCGCTGCACCTGCCAGCACAGTCTCAGCCAGGGGTAATGAGAGGCAGAGACCCCACCTCCCCCTCAGTTGCCCTAGCTGAGATACTGACAGGCACTGGGGGGGCAAGTGAGGGAGAGGCGGGACCTCTGCTTCTTCCCTCAAGAAGAAGGCAGAGGCTCCACCTCTCTCTCACGCCGCTGGCCCCCTCCACTGCCTGCCTAGCTGTTTCGGCCAGGGGAACTGAGGGAGAGGCAGGGCCTCTGCCTCTCTCTCCCTCATTCCTCCTGGCCAAGAGATTGTGCCAGGCAGAGGAGAGGGGGCAGCGGTGCAGGACCCAGGCCGGAGGCAGTAGTGGCGATGGCGGTGGCACCAGCAGCGGATCAGGTAAGTGATCCAGTCGGAATCTGTATGGCTGCTCACACTTGGGGATGGGCAGAGGGGAGTGCCCCTCCACCAATCCCTGAACCCAGGGCCGGGGAGCACCCCTAGGTCTGGCGGCGGCTTTGCTGCCAGCGGAAGGTATAGGGCCCTGCATTTCTTCCCCGCCCTGGGCCCCGCTTACGGTAAGGCTGGTCCTGTAATAGGGCCCCATTCCAGCTGAGAAGGGAGACAGGATGGGAGTCCATGACATGGGGGCACTGAGGCACCAGGGATAGAGCTGAAATGAGTACCCGCAAAAATGTGTATACATGTCAAATTTACGGTGCTCAAATTGACCCACAAAGTTCGGGTATTAATCGGTACCTGATTAATGTCTGATCTGAGTACCCAGTGTCCCAGAATATTGACTTCCAGTCCCAGTTTTTCAGGTTTCTGTCTGATTTACCGATCAGTAACCAGAAAATTGGTAAATCGGCAATGGCAGACACCAATTTGGGGGGATTTGGGTATGTGATTGGTGCTTTGGTAGCCCATCGGGTATCCAACATGGTACTAAAAATGTGTATATTATCCGCAAGTACTAAATTAGGTACCTGTTTCACCTTTAACTGGGGGGCACTGGTGTAAGAGTGGGAAATGAGGCACCAAAGCAAGCCAAGGTTTTGGGGGGCTCTGGAATGGGGGGGAAGCAAGGTTTGTGGGAAGGAGAGGAAAGACAAGATGCTGCGGGTAGGGTGGGAGCTGCTGACCGACATGGCACCAGTTCCTGGCTCACCGGGGAAGGCTCCTGCAGCTCCGGCCAGAGATACAGCAGAACACATTGCTGTCCTTTATTTTAAAACTTCTACCCTTTCCCCTCCAGCCTACGGCAGCTCAGGATGGCTTACAAAACATTTTTAAACAATTTAAAATACAGGAAAGGGTTACTAAAAAAATAAAAACGGTAAAAAGAGGTAAAGCCACTGGCAAAACTCCCCACCAACAACCCACCCCCAATCTCATTCCCCCTTCCCCCAAAGGCCCAGACGAACAGCCAGGTCTTACAGGCTCAACAAAAGGCCAACAAGCTGGGAGCCGGGCGAACTTCCTCAAGGAGGGAGTTCCACAGCCGTGGTGCGGCCCCCGAGAACACCCTCTCCATCGTGGCCCCCGGTTCATCTGGGGGACCTCCAGGAAGGCGCCACCAGCAGACCTCAGGGGTCGCCCCACGGCCCGGGGAGCAAGGCGGTCTCTCAGATAGGAGGGGCCCAGGCCATGTAGGGCTTTAAAGGTCAAAACCAGCACCTTGAATCGGGCCCTGAACTCTATAGGCAGCCAGTGCAGAGCCCGGAGCACTGGTGTAATGTGCTCCCTATGGCCCGTCCCCGTCAGGAGACGGGCCGCCACATTCCACACCAGCTGCAGCCTCTGAGTCGTCACCAAGGGCAGCCACACATAGAGCGTATTGCAGTAATCAAGCCTTGAGGTGATGAACGCATGGATGAGGGTGGCCAGGTCAGAGCCTGAAACATATGACTGGATCCTCCACATGAAAAGTAATTGGTGGAAGGCTCCCTTTGCCACCGCCTCCACCGGACAATTCAGGCAGAGGTCATGGTCCAAGAGAACCCCCAAACCCTGCACCTGTGGAGCCAACGGGGGGCGGATCCTTCCACAAGGGGAGCCATCACCTCCGCTGCCCTACCCGCCAACATCACCTCCGTCTTGTCAGTATTCAGCTTCAGTCTGCTCTGCCTCATCCAGTCACTCACAAGCACTGGGAAAGCACCGAGACTGCAGGACCTGGGTTCGTCGAAAAAGAGAGGTAAAGCTGGGTGTCATCAGCGTCCTGGTGGCAACGCACACCAAACCATCTCATGACCTCACCCAGAAGTTGCATAAAGATATTAAATAAAATCAGAGACAGAATCGAACCTTGTGGTACACAGGGCCGGCCCCAGGGTTTGTGAGGTCATGTGCAAAGTCTTGATGCAGGGCCTAATTTGCATAATTAGGCCGCACCTAATTATGCAAATGTATACATTTACACAAAACTTACTCCCTCTGGACAGGAAGGATTCCCATTCTCCACCACTCCGAGCAACCATGGAGAAGCACGGCCTCCCAGTGCTCCCCCCTCTCCCCCACCTCCCTAGCTGAGCATCTACCACCACTCCCCAGGAGTGGTTCCACTGCAGGGGCAGCCAAGCGGGCAGTGAGGCAGGCACAGAGAGACTGACTGCGTCCACTGCCTTACTGGGGGAGGGGGTGAGCTTAGCCAGTCTGGCCTCCAGGGCCTGTTGCTTCCTGCTGCTGGTGCCATTTGGGCCTTGTGCACGCATGCGGTGTGACCAGTCCAGAGGTGCTGCTATCACACGCAAAAGACACACAAAATACAACTAGCTTATTAAGTGCATTATGCCATGAAAAGAGACACATAACCAGTTCAGTTGTGCCCCCATAATCAGTTCATACTGCCCCCACCCCATAACCAGTTCATTTGCGCCCCCGCCCCCATATAATCAATTCACGCTGCCCCCACCCATAGCCATTTAATTTGTGCCCACGGGGCAGCGTGAATTAATTATATGGGGAGCGCAAATGAACTGGTTATGGGGTGCGGGTTTAAAGACAGTATTCCTGTTGGCAATAACTTCATTAAGAAGAGTTAGTGAAATGGGAGCCATAATAATCTCAGAACCATATTTGCAGATTTATTTTCCAAGACAGAATAGATATTGCTTTACATCCTAAATTCCTACCTAAGATAGTATAAGTAAGACAGTTGTGAGAATGTGGCCCTTTTTACACAGGCCTCTCCCACCCATGAACATGCAGACTTCTGTGTGTTCATGGGTGGGGGAACCCCGTGTGAACAACGCGGGGCATGCGCCCATGGTGAGTGGGGTACGTGCGCACCCGCCTAACACGCATCCTCACTCACCCCCCCCCACTCGTCCCCACGCATGGAGCAACCGGGGGAAAAGATGGTTACTCTGTGGGTGTGGGTGAGTGGGGATGCATGTGCAGCCGTGTGCATGACCCACCCATGCACTGGCACGCCCACGGACTCCCCACCCGGTGGAGCCATGTAAAAATATCATGTGAGGAGCCACTCAAAGAAGAACAGTAAACAAGTTTCTTTGAGATGGCTCCGAACATTCTCATAACACCCACCGTTCCGGCCCCGCATGGAATTCTTTTCTTATATTTCTAGAAAAGGTTGGAAGGAACTGTCATTCTGAGGGGAAGAGTGCTTTTTATATTAGAGGCGCTCGAGACCATCACGTGGTCTATTATTTGAATAGGGTGAGCATGCACAACCCAGTTGTGAGAATGTTAGGTGCCATCTCGAAGAACCTTCTTTACAAGGTAGCAACCTTCTGATCAGCACATGGGGGTGAGCTGTTATCTCCCAGCCCCATTGCACTGCTACTGCAGCACTACTAGGAGGGAAAGGGATGGGGTCTGGAGCCAGGGGGAGGGGGGAGAAGAACTTGTTGGGGGAGAAGCTGGCTGCAGCCTGCGGCAGGTGCGGGGCCCCAGCTGGCCATGTATCACATGCCTGGTGCCAGCTCTGGTGGTACACCACAAACGAGATCCCGGGGGCCAGATGTTTATTCCCCCAGCACCACCTGTTGACTTTTTCCTGAGAGAAATGAATGGAGCCATCCTAAGACAGTCCCATACACCCCTCCCCCCAGGGACTGCAACAGTCTCAAAAGCAACCCATGGTCCACCGTATCAAAGAGCTGATACTTCTCGGTTTCTGGCCTTTCTCGACGAGCATCGGGGATGTCAGCTTGTTCCTGTACATGAGAAGAAGCCTAAAATTGCCCTGATTCTTATTGAGAAAAGCAAGAATCTCGCTCTCCCCCCACACTTGTTAAAAAACAAACAAAGCACTTTCGCTCACTTGGCTGCCTCTCTCCGAGTCCGGGGCTGCTCTCGGATTCCTCTCTGCTTCTCTGTGGGGGCAGGTGAGGAGGCAAGTTTGCTGAGGCAGCCACCTCACAGCGAACAACGCGCGCACACACACACACATCATGTATGCGCAAAATGGCCACTGGGCTGTCCTGCTGTCCTGCGCATGCGGAATATTTTTCCAGAATTGCTGCCCTTTTCCAAAATGGTGTCGATGCTGCCGGTGCCATTTTGGAAAAGGGCCGCACATGCAGAGAACAGCCCCAGTGGCGAGTTTGCATATGCACAGAACATTTTTACGAGATATCAGAACGTTACCGAGATCTTGTCAAGATCTCGGTCATATTTCTTGATTCTCACAAGAATCTCGGGAGAATCAGGAACAATTCTCGATTCAGCGCTAGTCCTGATGGGGCTGGTCCTACTGGGGCTCCCTGAAAGTTTGGGCCCTGGGGCAGCTTGTCCCACCTGTAGTTACACCCCAGAAGTAGGTCCTTGTCTATAGCTACTGTTCCCTCTGGTAACAGTGACTCTAGGGAGACGATGGAGAAAGTTGATGAAAGTGGAGCAAGGGTGGCAAGGCTTTCCTGCTGGATCCTGGAAGCAGTGGTGGCCAGAGGGCCCCAGTAGCTTTAGCAGCATTAATCGCAAGGTTGTGAGCTGGGAGGCACTGCCACTCCCAGTGTCCTGCTGTTGATCTTAGGGCCCCTGCTGCCACTGTTGCTCCTGCTCCCATCCCTGTGCTCAAAATAAGCCCAGCCTCCTATCAAGTAGGATACACAGTGACCACCCAATAGTGAACATCTGTGCAACTAGTGAGGAACCCAGTATTGGAAATGCAGGATGGAATTACATCTGATGACACCCATTATTTGAGGCCATTTCAAGTGACGGAGAAATCATCCTCTTCCATTTGCAGCCTTCCCAAACGGTTAAGCAGGCCAGGCCCTGGAGTAACAACATGCCATCTCCAGAATGGGTTGTAATCTCGGTGGACTTTTGATTATTTTATTTGTTTCTTTTTTTTACATTTTACCCTACCCTTCTCCATAGGCTCAGGGCAGGCTACAACACTGAAAATGCAATAAAATACAATCCCAACATTATTCCAGCCACCCACCCCACTCCATCCTTTATCCGCACCTGCCACCCATTGATCCCCTTCCCCAAGCCCCTCTACCCAATCCCACCCAACCCTATCCCTGCCTGCCAAATGCCTGGCCAAATGAATAGGTCTTACATCTCTTCCGGAAGACAAACCGGCTCAGGCTTAGGCGGACCTCAATCCATAATTGTGGGGAAGCAACTGAGAGAGCCCCCCTGGACGCCCTCGTTGTACCAACTTCACAGGCAGTTGGCAGTCGCAAGAGGACGCAACGGGACATAGGGGAAGAGGCAGTCTTTCAGATACGGTCTTTGCTATACTTTGTTGGTGTCTGGGATCATGGGATTGTATTTAAGTCTCAAAATGAAGTCATACAGGCCGAATTCTTTGGAACAAGGATGTCCAGACCTCGTGGCCACAGTGGTGCACGCAGTCCACATGATTCAGGCATCAACCTGTGGTGATCTATCAGGACTAGGACTGAAATGGGTACCTAATTTTAGTATCCTTGAGAAATACCCACATTTTTTAGCACCATGGTAGATACCCCACAGCTGGGCACCCAAAAAATGGATCATTTACGCTACCGATTTGCTGGATTTTCGAGTTACCAGTTGGTAAATTGGGGTGAAAACTTGATATTCCAGGACCAGTAGTCGAAATTCTGGGACATCTAGTACCTGAATTTGGCACAAATCAGATACCGATTAGTACCCAAATGGATCATGTACACTACCGATTTGCTGGATTTTCCAGTTACCAGTTGGTAAATTGGGGTGAAAACTTGATATTCCAGGACCAGTAGTCGATCTTCTAGGACCGGAAGTCGAAATTCTGGGACACCTAGTACTTGAATTTGGCACAAATCAGATACTGATTAGACCCAAATGGATCATTTATGCTACAGATTTGCTGGATTTTCCAGTTACCAGTTGGTAAATTGGGGTGAAACCTTGATATTCCAGGACCAGTAGTCGATATTCTAGGACTGGAAGTAGAAATTCTGGGACATCGAGTACCTGAATTTGGCACAAATCAGATACCGATTAGACCCAAATGGATCATTTATGCTACCGATTTGCTGGATTTTCCAGTTACCAGTTGGTAAATTGGGATGAAAACTTGATATTCCAGGACCAGCAGTCGATATTCCAGGACCGGAATTTGACATTCGACATTCTAGGACATCGAGTACTTGAATTTGGCACAAATCAGATACTGATTAGTACCCAAATGTGACAAGTTGATTTGGCTATCGGAAATTTGAGTTTGACAAGTATACCCATTTTGAAGGAGGAGTTCTCATTTCAGCTCTAACAAGGACCCCTCCTACTGGATCTGCCTGGGACCCTTCCTGCTGGCTTCCAGCTCTAGGACACCTCAGAAACCATCTCAGGAAAGCACTCCCCTTTAGAGAGATCCTTCCCTACTGCCCTTCTAGCCCCTCTCCTCTGCAGAGACACTTCCTGAGAAAACCAGTCCCATTCTTCCTCTCGGGGACTGGTCCTCTTCCCCACACACTGATCTACTAGAAATTAACTTGTGATCCACCAGTGAATCTACCTCTTGGCCATTCTTGTTCTGGAAATTTGACTTAATTGCGTCTCACTGTTTACAAAGGGGGCGATCCCATGCTCCATGTGCACTGGACGCAACCCGTACCTACGTCCATTGCAAGTTCATTGGGCCTCGCGAAGTGGGAGTGGGATTGTGGCCAAAGTGTATAGACCTGATTTTGTATAGAACTTGATTTTGTCCTGCTCAAGATTGATAACTGTCATTATTTTAACACGAGTCTTTGCAATTTTAGGGTTGAGAGAAATTAGGCAGTATACTTTACACCAATTTTTTTTAAAGGTATATATTATGTCAAGACTGACGTCATGATTAAAAAAAATAGGAGGCTGTGATTAGATAAGCAATTATACACCAAGTAGCTTAGCATAAATTGTGGGTTAAAAAAATAATAATATCAGAAACAATTTTGCAGGATTTAGCGAGGGAGCACCTTGTAAAGCATAATTGGATTAGAGCAGACAGCCAGCTTGGATTTACAAGCAGGGGGCCCTTTGCTTAACTAACTTGTTGGAGTTCTTTGAAGCTCTCATATTACTGCCAGGGAAGGCAAGGGAAATGTAAGAGATGTTAGGCACTTAGATTTCCCAAAAGCAATCGGTAAGGTTGTAGAACGAGATTATATGCTAATGGAAGGAGTCATAGTATTAAAAAAAAAAATAAGAGGCTTGCCTGGGAAAGTAGTGGATGAGAAGCGAAATACAGGAGGTGTGTGGGTTGGAGTGCCAGGTACATTCGTGATCTGGAAAGAAGGCTGTCAGGGAAGTTATTACAGTGGCTTGCCTGAAGCTTTAATGTTTCCAGATCTCTATTGTTTCTACAGTGAACTAGCAACCACTTCCAACCCTGTCAATAACAACACTCAGCACTGGTACCTGGAGTCTTGGATTTCACGGGAAGGAAATGCTGAGTTCTCATGGACAATTTAATACTGTTCTTCTCCAGAGATACTAAGACTACCTTTGTCACATTCGGGGGAAAGCTTGTGCTGTCTTGGGCTGCTTCCACCGGAGCTGAAATGAGTTATCACCCCTCTGAAAATGAAGTTTATAATGAAAACCAGCTGACTTTTTAGCTACAGCATAGGGGAGGCAGATCTTTTGGATAGCTGGAGAGAACACATGGGAGTGAGAGACTCTTCTGTTAGCCCCCACCTTGTGTATAAATCTACCTGTGGTGTTGCCTCCCTGGTGGACTGATCATGGAAGCATTCCATCCGGAGAGGGCTGCTTTTGATGGGTGGGGTGTCCATCCCACTTTAAATATCCTCCATGAAGGTGATCTTGGTCCCCTTCCCTTGGTGGCCCATGGGGGTTTCGTTTTGCCTGCATTTTTCTTGACATACCCAAACCCACTGTTCCTTATCCGGTCTGCATTTGAGCCAAGAAATGCTCCATGTAAAAACTACCTACCCTTCAACAATATATAATTGATTTACTATATTGGTTGCAACAACAGTATCTAAGAGACTCCAGGTGCCGTTTCTCCACCCACTGGAATCAATGGGTTAACACCCATTGACTTTTAGAGTGGAGGACTTCACCCTCCGCCATTTTATAGAGCTGAAATGGGTAGCTCATTTGGCACCCGCGGGTGATACTTGCATTTGGTACCCAGGGATAATACTTGCATTTTTTAGTGCCCTGTCGGGTATTCGATGGGCTACCTGACCACTGATCGGATTCCTGGATACATGAAAAATTGGTGATTTCCTGAGATACCAAATTTTTGCTTTTTCTGGTTCCTGACCAGTAAACTGGGATGGAAAACCAAAAAAGTGGGACAGAAAACCGAAAAATCAGGACCTGAAATTGACATTCCAGGACATCAGATATTCAAATCAGGTCCTGATCGGTACCTGATATTTTCAAGTCCATTTGAGTATACCCGGTTTTGCAGGTACTCATTTCAGTTCTAACCCAGGACTGTAATGGGCCGTGAGCAGCTGGCAGGGGTTGGGCACAGTCCACTTCACCACTGACCTGTGGTCCGCCAGAAACACCCAGCACGCCTCCCTGGCAGTGACTGCACACTGGTGGAAGGACCCAGAGGCAGCGCTTGGCAGTGGCAGGAGGGGTCCTGAAGCAGAGTACAGGTGGACCCTGATTCAGGCACAAGTCATGGACAGTTCCCACATCTCGAGAAACCTCGGAGAAACCTCGAGGCAGCCCTGGCCACCATGGTGATGGAGTGGGTAATGCCAGGTGTGGCCTTCACCAATGGGGGTGTGGTCACGGACAACGCGGCCAATATACTCAAGGCAGTCCATGACGGGGGCTTCACAATCATCCCTTGTGCTGCACACACCCTCAATCTTGTGG
This sequence comes from Sphenodon punctatus, assembly GCA_003113815.1. Classification (NCBI taxonomy): domain Eukaryota; kingdom Metazoa; phylum Chordata; class Lepidosauria; order Sphenodontia; family Sphenodontidae; genus Sphenodon; species Sphenodon punctatus. The sequence goes on from QEPC01000343.1 coordinate 6,028,730, forward strand.
TGAAGGACACTCTGGGCTTGGGGGAGAAGGGGATTGGGCCAGGCACCCTTAGCTCCCTGGTCGACTGGGGGAGAAGCAGGCTGAGCAAGGGTCCCCGGTG
>QEPC01000343.1:6034821-6083914 GCA_003113815.1 Sphenodon punctatus
CTAATTCCGCCGGCATTCTGCAAATTGCAGAATTGCAGAAAAATTGCAGAAACTGTCGGAAAACCGCTGTTCCGTTATTTTGTGGCGCTGGTGGAATGGCGGAAGTAGCGAAAATGTCATGTTTCCGCTATTTTGCGAAGCCTGTGGAAGTAGCGGAATGAAATTAGCGGAACTGCGGAAGTAGCGGAATGAAACTAGCGGAATGAAAGCCTCTGCCACGCCGTACCACTAATTGCGGGAACGCTGTTTCCGGCGGAAATAGCTACCGCTGCGACATTCCACTAAAGCCCTAATACTGAATTATTCAGGTATCCTCAAGTGAATGCAGGTGTCTGGTTCGCTGGCTATCCTGTAAGTGGGAATTCGTCTGAGACTGGAATGGCTGTGGACCTCACATATTTGAGGGAGCCTATGGCATTCGTAGAGAAAACCTGAGGCCCAGGGATGGATACCTATTGCCGTCTCATTTCAGAGGGTGTCTCGTCTCACGGTGCTTCCGGACTACCGCTCTTAGTTCTCTAGTATTTCTTTTTCCTGGCCTCTCGGTGTCAAACAGACCCCGTCTTTCTTTCTCAGCCTGGGAAGCAACAGCCTGCATCAGCGCGATCCAGTTGTTCCCCAGGGAACACCGTGTAATGTATATTAGCTGATTCCTGCATCCCGGTTGGATTGCATTTCGGGCTTTTGTAAGAGGTTGCTTTTAAAGAGTTGGGTCTAACAAGAGACATTGGAGGAAGGAGTGCTTTAATTTTCCATCCGGAGAACTTTGTGAAAGGTGCTTTAGCATTTAGGACTCTTTCAAAAACCAAGGCCACCCACATAGAAATCACACCAGGAAAACGGCATCCTTTATTTCCTAGTGTGTGTGTGTGTCTCCTCTGGCTGTAGGTGGAGGCTAGAATTGGACTAGATGACCTTTCTAACCTTCCAATTCTATGATTCTCTCTGAAATAAATGGAGACCAACAAAGGTTGGTCCAGTAAAAAATATCATCTGAACTACTGTCTCCAGCGATTACTTTTGAGACCAACATGACAACCCTGTCCCCCCAGTCTTTGAAAAGAGTCTGAGCCAAAACCCCTCAAAGAAGAGCAGAAACCTTCCATTTTCACAGAACAATAATGGTGCCACCATTTTGCGTCCAGACAAGCACCATTTGCTCATGCACAACACATGATTTTTTTACAATTTCGGTGAACCAAAATTGGAATGTTCTTTCGTTCATTAGCATAGAAAAATGAAGCCCCCATTTGTCTCTCATGATGAGGGTCAACCTTTTTTTTAACAAAAGCCCATTATGAATTGTGAATGCAGTTTATTGCTCAGGGACGGTCAGATCTTGGACCTCTGATTTGCAGATAAATACAAATGACCTCCCAATACATCTGTGGATGCTACCGCAGCTCCGCGTGCAGCCTGCCGAGTCAACAGGTGTCATTAGAAGGACCCGGGGCTACACATGGACATGTACACACACAAGGGGGGCAATCCCATATACACCGTCCCCATGCTCAAGTGGTAAGAGACCTGTCTCTTATACACATCTAGATGTGTATAAGAGACAGCCCCAGGACCCACCATCATGGGTCTGGGGCCATCATTCCTCGCACAGAGGGGAGGGCTGTGGCCAATACCTAGAAGCTGCCACTCTAGCCCCGGGACCTACCGCCATGGGTCTGGGGCCATCATTCCTCTCACCGAGAGCCTTTTTACGAACACCCGAACTGAACTGGAGAGGACCGAGCCGAACCTGAACGCGGCGAACAACCGAACAGGAAAACCGAATGGGCGAACGGAACCGGTCTGAACCGAACGGCCGAACCCGAACCGCAATCTGTTCGCCCATCCCTACTGAGAAATAGTGTCTATTGTTCTTCTGGATGGATCATTATCCTAAATCTGAGAGCATGGTCTTTGTTACTGAGATGTCTCTGTCTTTGGGGTCCTGGTACAGTTTCAGTACCATTTTGGTTCCTCTCTGCTTGAGATCCTCAGCTGAGCTTGGGCTTTTGCCACTCCAAAGTCATTTGCCCTACTTGCTGAGCCACTCACACATCTAATGCAGGGAAGAAAACACCAAAGGTATCATCCAGCTTCAACTGAAGTCAAATGAAGATGCTCCCATTGACGTAAGCCACGTTCCAACCAGCGCTTCATTTGATGTAGTTGAGCCTTACTTCAGTTTTACTCCTGAATCATTCACATGAACAGAGTGCTAAACCAAAGTTATTCTGGATTAGGAAGAGAAATATTCCTGAAAAATCATTATGGTTATTATGATTTGTTCTATCTGAACACTACCGAAGTGGCATAGTTACTTCAATTTCATTAAATCAAAGCAATTACTCTACTTTGGTAATATTCAGGAGAACCATGTGTTTGGGAGCCAGGCCTCACATCGTGTTATTACGATCAAATCTGTGTTATAATGAGAATGCTTTATAGATGCAAATCTATTTGTGATGCAGCATGTTGGGAGTTGTGTGTTGTAACTAGAGTGGAAAGGGCTAGCAAATTTTGTACTCATGGGTAATACCCACAATTTTGGACAGCCTATCTATTACCCAAACAGCATTTTCATACCAAGATTGTTAACCAAATAGCCAGAATATTTACTATTACCGAGTTACTAACTTCCTGTTTTAACAACCCTTTCTGACTTAACATCTTACCATTTTAGGGTTTCCCCCCCCAAATTTCCATGTTTCCTCCTCCTCCTCCTCATCATGGGCACACACAAGTGGGGCCATGGAACAACAATGAATGAATGAAAGGTAATGGAAGGGAAACTGACAAATTATTAACTTAGTGCTGAAACCTGCTATTCAAAATTACTCGGTTTTTATCGAGTATCTTGGTATTTGACTTGGTTTTACCGAGTGCCGAGTAACCAAGGAATCGATCTGGTACTCGTTATTCGGTCCTCGGTCCAGTACTTGGACCAACATACGGGGCTTTTCCTGCCCCTACATAAGGTGATTTGGTATTTGGAAAATACTCAGTACTCGGTTTTATTTTACTGAGTATTTTACAGAGTACTGAGTATTCATCCACGTTTTCAAGGACCGGCCAAACACTCAGAGTCAGTCCTTGGAAACTCAGTAATACCCGCAAATAAAATTTTACCATTTGTTTCAGCCCTAAAGTGCACAAAGCTGTAACTTCAAACAGTAATTTATTTATTTATTTTATTTATTTCTAAAACTTATATGCTGCCTCCTCCTGTCTCAGGCATCTCGGGGCAGCTCACCGCATTTTAAAACATATTAAAATATACAATAAACAACAATTAAAACAGTAATTAAAACCCATCCCTACCCACCTCACCTCCCTCGGGAAAGGCCTGGGGAGGTCAGTAATCCAAGTGGACCTCCAATGGGAGGAAGTTCCACAGCCATGGTGCAGCCGCAGAGACCCCCTCCTCATGGTGGAAACCCGGGGGACTCCGAGGAGGACGNATAATAATAATAATAATAAATTATTATTTATTGTTTATTTGGTTTCTATAGAGCCTATCCCCTTCTCTGCCTGTGAGGATTCCAGGTGGAAGAATAATCCTTCCTCCCAGTTCTAGAACCACATGGACAGTTACTGTAGTCAAGTTGTCTTGATTAGAATCCTGTACACAATAATCCAGTGGCCTAGTTCATGTTGAGACCAGACTCTTCCAGGCTTCGGAGCAGACTGGGCTGGAGATGAATACCGACTTCTGATTCTTACACGCTAAAGTTCACATTAGGCACAATCCAACCTTGTTTCCCTGACTCCAGCGTGTAAAGAGACTTAAGTATCCAGACTGAATTCTACCTGCTCAGATGATTAATGTGTTTAGCCCCACCCATGCCAGGGGGAGGCTGATTCATTACAGTTTAGGGAGATCCCTTCTCTTTGCAGGGGCAGTCAGACTTACTGGGAACCTACCTCCTTTGTTCAAGGAAGCCTAGTTTAGGACCTGGCCGAAGAGGATTGCTTTGAGGTGGCGAATAGACAGGGGTGTGCAATTTTGTATTGTTGAATTAATTATAAGAACAAACGGAGCCCCGTTCATTTTCGTAACTAAGGTAACAAACACAAATGAATAAGCCAACAATCGTGATTTGAATGTATTCATTTTTGGTTTTATTTTATTAAAAAATAAAATCACATAGAATCTGTAAAATGACTGCTGGGGCCGTTCTGCGCCGTGTGGCCCTTTTCCAAAATGCACCAGCCCGAAGCAGAGCGGCTGTGCATCTATGTGGTGGACCCATGCTGTAGCTCCACTTTTGGCTGGCGAACACCGTAGAGTTGTGGACACCAGTCTACAGTGTCTGGCGATGTGCCCACAACTCTACGGTGTGTAAGGGGGGGGACACCACATGGGCAGACTGCAGAATGGGGCCAACCACCGGGTCTAAAACGGACCCAAGCAGGCTGTAAGTGGGCGGACGTATGGGGGTCCACCCCCAGAACAGCTCTGAGGGCAGGCAGCCTTCACCTCCACCTGTTTACACCCAAAGTCTCAAGAACCAAAGGCCCTAATCTTTCCAGGAAGCTCTCCCTAAAACTAGCATGTGATGGGACAAGTAATTTACCCCATGACCCTGCAGTAGCCACGTGGACCCCCAAGCTTAATTATAGTGTTGTGTGTCCTTGGCAGCAACTGCTGCTTCTAATTAACTCCCCTTAATTAAAGCCTCCAGTTTTCATCCTTCAGAGCCTAGGAGAAGGGGTTTGTCAGTCAACAAACTGCTGCACTGAGGAGGGGGGATTTCAGAGGGGGCCGTGTACCCCCTTCCCATTAGTTTTGGGGTTACACAGTGAGTAGGAGGGAGAGGCTGGAGATGGAACCTAAGACCTTCACTCCAGAGGAGCAAGAGATCAGGCCAGTTTTCCAGTCAAGCTGCACCAGAACCAGGTGCATGCAGACTTTGCTTTCGGTGCAGTTTTCCAGCTGGGATAAGAACATAGGAATTTAAAGGCTGGGTCAGATCATCCCCTATTTCTGGAACTCCGTCCCTGAGCTAATATGCTCCGCTCCCTTGTTCCCATCTTTCCAAATCCTCCGGAAAACCTACCTCTTCCATCAAACTTTCCCTTACTCTTCACCTCCATAGACCTTAGCCAGATTCATCCTTCAGGCGCTCTCTCAGTTGCAGCTTCTCAGCATCAGGAATGTATCCTTGTTTCTCCCGGTGTGCTTCCTCTTGTCCCCTTGTCCATCTAGTTTGTAAACCCCTTGGGACAGAGACCTGTCTCTCATGATGACTGTTCTGCACCAGGCACATCCTTGGTGGCTTCATCATCAAGAATAAATCCAGCCCACTGTCCCATCTCCAAGGGTGCTGAGAAGCACCAAATGTTTCAGGGGGAAACGTAGGTAAAATCACAGGGCAAATAAGGAGCAACTTAGTTTCTATCATCCACTCCCACCTTTTAGGTTCTAAGGAACGCCTTAGAATAAAACTGCTTTTCTTAGCCATCCTAGGTAATAGATTTTGATAGTGTTAATGCCCATCAGTTTGGTTGATCTGAATCCAGTTATTCTATTGGCCTTTACAATATCACATAGCAGTCAGTTCCACAAGTCAATATTGTGTTGGGTGAAAAAAGGCATTAGAACCTCCCATGTTTCCGTCAAGCTTTCTCTAGCTCCTCCCTATCCCCCCACTCCCCCCAACAGGTTGCTCATTGATACACTTTGTCCTTTCATTCAGGGTACCCGTTAGTCACGTTTCGGGACTTCTCCCGTGTAACTAAGCGAAAAATACGCACCTGCACATTTTGCAACTTCATGAATGTCTCCCTGTTAGAGCTGAAACAAGTACCAGCAAAAACAGGTAAACATGTTGAATTTCCAGTACTCAGACTGACTAAAAAATGATGGGTATGAATGAGTACCTTAATTTGACCTGGTCTGAGCGCCTAATGTTCTGGAATGTCCCAGAATGTTAACTTCAAGTCCCTGAATGTCAGCTTCCGGTTAGGTGTGAGACGAGAGCAAGTGTTCCCATCCCAAAGTGAAATCCTGATCTTTCAGGAGTGCTGGCAAGCGTCCATTGGTGCTTAGCCAGTTTCCGGTGATGCCGCGCTTCTTCCATTCTTTCATCACTTTTGTCAATTTTGGGGACTTTTTGTCATTTTATGGGAATTTTATGAGAGTTTTACAATCGTTTTAAGCACTTTGGGTAATTTCCAGCACTTCCCCGGTGCTTAGACAGCAAGTTTTCATCTCCACAGTCCCTGGGGACGTGCTCAGGGCACACACGGACGGGACTTGGGACCAGCCTCTGGCAACCCCATTCAGCATGCAAAAAATATTGGGAAATGTCAAAACCAGCAGAAAAGGCGTTACTTTTCCATGTCGCACGAGGTCTGCGTTCCGGTCCCGATTTTTCTCCGGTTCCAGTTTTCGGCTTTCCATCCCAATTTACCAATTGTAAAAGTAAAATTGAAAAATCAATACCGAAAATGACTAATTGTCAAGTATCTGGGCACCTGATTACCAGTCGGGGAGCCCGTTGAGTGTCTGATGCAGTACTGGGAAAATGCAGGTATTAATTGCTTTGGTAGAAAATGAGTTACCTGTTTCAACTGCATTTCTCTCCCTATGTTCCCCTCTCCTTTGTCTTCCCCGCCCTTGTCTCTACTAAATTGTAAGTCTGATGGGCAGGAACCTATCTCTAATTTATAATTGCTCCTTTCCAGGTATATTGATGGTGCTATATCAATAATTAATGATATAGTAATAACTATTTGTAATAATTGGAAGCACCCATATTACAGAGCTGCCTGGTCAAGCAAACCCAAATCCTTTCCCATCTCCAAGCAAAGCTTTCTCTTCTGTTCCCTTTCCTCTGGTTTTTTCTGTAGACATGGAAATCCATGCTTTTGCTACAGCTAAATTACCGTGGCAAGTTCAATAGAGCCTTGCTTGTCCTTGGTATTGTGCAGCGCTAAAGTGTTTTGAACCACAGTAATGAGTATTGCATCCAGTGTGGCAGTGTACACATTTATAAGAAACAAAGAAAACTTTTAAAAACAATTCTGAGTTGCTAACTTTGCACAGTTATGAATGCTCTCCATTCCCAAGGTCTTTGTAATTTTCTAACTGCTCTACTTTTCTTTTCTTTTTGAACCTGTTTTGGTTTGTTTTTATCCCAGAATAACTAAAGGACAGAAGTTCACATGACTATAATGGCTGTTTTTAAATGGGCTGCTGATGGGGGTGGTGGTGGTGGTAAGTGTGCAGCCGGTGGAGCCCCGCTACGGTGGGCTTGCATGGGGGGAGGGCTCAGAGGGGCTCACACTCATCTCCTTTCTCCACCCACCTCCACACACAGAGCAACCCACCTTTTTGCCGGTTGCTCCATGCTTGGGGGTGGGTGGAGGTGCATGGGTTGCGGGAGCACGAGCCAACGCCCCTCCACATTCTAACGAGACACTCCAACACGCATCCCATGGGTGGACATGAGTGGGAACATCTCATTTTAAAACGGCCTTAGGCTTTTAGAGGAGCGCCTCCCCAACCATTGGCACCTATGCAGCCCTGCAATATGCATGACGGGTGGGTAATGGGTGGGGAGGCGCTTGTCTAAAAACACCCTTAGATTCACAGAATTCTAGCATCAGAAGGTACCTCAAGGCTCAATCTAGTCCATCCACCTACTCCAAGATGAGAGAACATATACCAGCAAGTGGCGAACTTCCAACTGTGGGCCAAAATATGGCCCACAACAGTTATTTTTAAAGCCACTTTCCAGTTTTTAGATCTGGGGGTCCAAATTGGGTTCCTAGATCTCTCCCCCCCCCCCCACCTTGGGGATCCAGATTCTGGCTTGCGAATCCAGCTCTGGGGATCCACGTCCCTAGATACCCCCTAGCTTGGGGGGATCAAGCTTCTGGCTTGAGGATCCAACTTTGGGGATCCAGCTTGGGGGATCCAACTTGGGTCAAAAAACCCACCAAAAATGCTGTTATCAAACAAAGTTATATATTAACAGAATTGATAACTTTGTTTGATAACAGCATTTGGTTTGTGTTTTTTTGGTACTTTTTGTAGTGCTGTTTGTTTCCCTTGTTTGGATACTTTGTGATCCAACTTGGGTCCCCAGATTCCCCCTAACTTGGGGGATCCAGCTCTGGTGATCCAGCTTGGGGGATCCAGCTTCTCGCTTGGGGATCCAGCCTCTACCTTCAAGCAGAATGAGGTCACATATTCAAAAATAGGGGATGACAGAGATCATTGATCTGGACCCCCCCCCTTCTGGCTCTCATCTTGAAATTGCCCCTTGATTCCCCCCTCCCCAACTCCAACCGGCCTAAAGAGCTTGCACCCACGGGAGTACAAGTGGCCCACCAGAGATAAAATGTTCCCCTTGGAGACGTAGGGCAATTTCAGAAGTGACGCGTTCCAATTCACCACAGTGAATCCCACCCCGATGTGAACGGATTCACCGCGGGCTGTGGTGACACTTGCAGCCCCAACAGAAGTGACAGGATCGTGACCACCGCCCGGGGGCAATCAGAGAGAACATGGGCCGGGGGAACACAACAGACATGCAGTGGAGACGTGGACCGCGGTTCGAGCCCCAGAATGCACAACGGCTGGGGTCAATTCCTTCCACCGCGGCTGCGGGTTTCTGTTCCGAAGTTACTTTTCATTCACCCCTGCCGTGGTGACCATTCACCACACTTCTGGACTTCCTCCTGCCCCAACTTCACGAAGCGTGGTTAGCTTCACCCCGGGCCGCGTTTGACTGTGGTGAACATCTGAATGCGAGCAAACAGACATGCACGGCGCTTTCACCCCTCCCCCCGCGTTTGACTGAGGTTGACTGTGGTGGACATTCACCACGTCACTTCTGAAATCACCTGTGGTCACAGCAAGTTGGCAGAAATAATCATTCTGCTCTATTTTGCACTGGTCAGACCTTACCTGTAGTATTATGTCCAGTTATGGGGGAACTCATTTTAAGAAGGACATTGACAAACTGGAGCAGATTCAAAAGGGTCACAAAGATGATAAAAGGGTTTGGGAAACAAGTCTTGTGTGGAAAGGTTGAAGGAACTAGGGAGCCAGTGTGGTGTAGTGGATAAGGTGCAGGAGTTGGTCCTGGGAAGCCAGGGTTCAAATCTGGGCCTAGCCATGAACTCACTGGGTGACCTTAGGCAAGTCACAATCTCTCAGCTTCAGTTCCCCATCTGTAAAAAAAAAAAAAAAAAAAAAAAAAAAAGGAATGTTTGTGTGTCTGTCTCTCCCTGTCCTCCCTTGTCCATCTTGGATTGTAAGTCTACTGGGCAGGGACCTGTCTCCAAAACCGGTGACTGTAAAGCATTGCCTATGTCTAGTAGTGCTATAGAAATGATTAGTAGTAACTGGGTATGTGTTTAGCCTAGGGAAGAGAAGACTAAGGGGAGACATGATAGAGTTTTCAAATATCTCTAGGTCTTCCACCAAGAAGGTGACAAGGAATGTTCTGCATTTCTACAGAGGGTAGGACTAGAAACAATGGGCTGAAGTTATGGGAAGGTAACTTTGGTTAGATATCAGAAAAAACCCCTTCCGAGTGGTAAGAGCTGTGTAGCAACGGAACCGTTTGTCTCAGGAGGTCGTAGACTCTCCGTTGTCGGAGTATTATTTTTTTTTTTAAACAGACTGAATGGCCTCCTGTCGGGTTGTAGCTGTATCGTGCATCATCCAACTAGACCGGGTTCGAGTAGATGACTTTCAAGGTCTGTTCCAACTCTAAGACCGTTTTTAGACGAGGCGCTGCAGAAGCACCTCCCAAGCCGCGCGTTAAGACAGAAGCCGGCTGTGCTGCCGGAAGTGACGTTCTCCCCGTTGCCGGAGATGCAGCACTTTGCAAAGGCATGTTCTAGAGACCTGAAAATGGAGGTCTCTAGAACGTGCCTCTGCAAAGCGCCGCATCTCCAGCCGCCGCCGTTTACGGCAATGGGGAGAACGTCACTTCCGGCAGCACAGCCAGCTTCTATCTTAACGCGCGGCTTGGGAGGCGCTTCTGCAGCACCTTGTCTAAAAACGGTGTAAGATTCTATTGTTCTGTTCACTAGGCCTTTTCTGTACCCACTTTGAAAATGAGTACAGGCTCCAAGGGCTACGTACAAGCTGGGAGCAGGGGTGCTTAAAGAGTGGACTCAAGAAAAGGAGGGCCCAGATCATGGATTTGTGCCATGGATCTGTCCCCTGTCATTGCGTGCCTGCACTCATCTTTGCTCCTTTACCCTGAACTCAGTGTTCAGTGTTGGGGGTAGAGACTGGATCCAAGGGGTGGGGTGTGGGGGCAGATCCAGAAAACTGGAAAGGGACTACATAAAAACTTGTTGAGGGCCGCATTTGACCCCCTGGCTTGGCATTCCCCACCCCTGCCTTATACCCACAGCATCACAGAGGATGCGTCTCCAGCTCATTTTTTGAAAACATCCAATGAAGGAGATTGCATAACCTCTGTAAAGAGGTGTAAAAAAGAGCCCAGTAGAAAATAGAACCCAGGACAACTAGTATTGCCCCAATACTTAGCTACCCAGCTACATTGCAAATGCTGTCCACTTCAAGCCAGGCCAAAATACAGAGCCTTTCCACTAACATTAAACTAGGGCTGACTGAAAATAACTGTGCTGTTTTCGTGGAACATTTCCATGAAAACGGAACGGCTATATTTTGGTGGGATCAGAATTCTGATTTTTGGATATGGGCAGCCGGTTTGGGCATAAAGAAATGGCTACTGGGTCAATTTGTGCCTGTGTAAGATGGGTGGGTGTGTTTGTTTCTATCTCTGATCGAAAGAAAAAAACACAAACGCCTACTTCCGATTTTGAAATTCCGGAATCATCCCTACGCTAACCATTAGTCAGTACATCCTTATTCATTTTTCTTAAGAGGGCATGGAATCTGGTTCATCCAGGGATTGCGCGTAGGTTCCCGGGTGGATTATTTTGTCTCCCTCTATTTAATGAAACAACGTTATCAGGAACGTGCCATTCAGGGCTTTGAAATGAAATCAGCCTCTCTGTTAATCTCACCGCTGCTTTTCGAAGGCCGCCTGAGCCTCGAGAGATAGCTGTACGGCATTGACAGAACCCACACAGCTTGACGAAGGCGCCGATTGGTGTTTGGGAAATGTATCTTTGGACTGTTTGGAAAGGAAATTGGCTACTTAAGATGCTTGGGGGGGTTGTACATTTAAATGAACTTAGTCCATCAACTGAACAAACCCATACTCTATATTAACGTCCAATTATCACAGCTTAGATTGAGCAATCATTTGCCTCTTCTGGGCCAGAATCTTGGCAGTTTAGAAGAGGAGGGGAAGGCAGAATATATTTTTCGTTTCATTTCACTTTTAATTTATATCCCGCACTCTCCCATTTAAAAAAATGGCTCAAGGAGGCTCACGAACACCATAATACATAGGAGCGTATAATAAGCATAACACGTCATCATAAACATAATTATAATTACAGCAATAACAGCCCCCAAAGTAACAACCCTTATACAATATAATACTACCCTCCCCCAAAACAATAACAAATGCATTATCCCTCAATCTAGCACTCCTCTCATATATACCCACAGGTAATACCGGAGGTCCTGCCTTAACGACTTCCTTACCCCCACCCTGCTGCCACCAGGGGGAGGCCCACTCTCAACCCTCCTGCTTTCACCAGGAGGGAGAGTCCCCTGACGGGCAATATACACCTATCCCTCCCTCCAAATACTGATTACACCGGCTCCATCTGCTGGCCCCAGTCGCCGGCCCCAGCCAAAGGACGAGCCCCGCCAGCACGACCGCTCCCTGCACTTGAGGGGGTGACCCAGAAGCCGGCCTCCTCCAGCCCCGCCCCCTTCCTGGGAGGGGAGACGCCGACAACCTGCCCCAGCTGTCAAATGGCACAGGGTCCCAAATGGGAGGCACAGAAACGCTGCCCTCCCAAGTCTTCGAGGGGGTGTATGATCATCGTATATGCCCTCAGCTGCAAAATCCACAAGAGGGGGGGCAAGCAAGGCATGTCCCCTGCCAAGTCCTTCAACAGGGGAGCAGAGCACACACCCCCCCATACATAGTCCATCACCAATTTCCGCCCACGACTCAGCATAATCCTACGGGGTCCGCTGACACCGGCCCCGTCACCACCAACCCTCTCGTCTCTGCTGCTGCCTCCAACCGCCTCCTCACAAACTGGACCTGGAGCGAGGGTGTTGATGTTCCTGCCACCTGGGATCCACTGACCTCATTGCCAAGAGCCCTGGCCCGTCTTGTTGTCTAATTTGTCTCTCTCCTCCTTGTGGCCTCAGTCTCTTCATGTGGCTATGGGTGCAGCAGCTTCAGCCGCTCCCCAGGCTTTATTTTTTATTATGAAAATAATAATAAAAAATAAGAAGGAGCAATGATCAAAGAAGCAGGAGCCTTTCTGAATTTATAATGGCTGGAAAAAGGAGCCACGTTTCCAATAGGATTAGCTGGTTACCTTTACAGCGCATTCAAAAATAGCCATTTTATTTCCCCCCCACCCCCATGAGCTGGTATTGTTCAGTGAAAGTAGAAATGGATCAAGCCGGGAGTGCTTGGGTACCTCTATCAGTTTCAGAGTTCAGGTTCAAAAAGTAGGTTTGGGCCTGAGTTGAGAGGAAAAATACAGGGCCAGCTTTAGGACTTGTGGGGCGGGACCCAAGGCACAAATTAAATTCAGAGCTATCATGGAGCCCTGCCCTCCCATACCAACATCCACCCCCCACACCCACACACTTTAGCTATTGGCAAGTGAGGTGCTTGCTTAGGAGTAGAAAGGAGTTTGTTTCCAATCACTTTTGAAGGGGGTGAGTTGTGTTGTGTGTATGTGAGAGAGAAGAGGTGGGTAAGGGGTCTAGTTGTGTGGGTTTGTATGTGAGGGGGGTGTTGTGTGGGTTTGTGGGTAAGAGAGAGATGAGTGAGGGACTGGTTGTGTAGTTTGTGTGTGAGAGAGTCGAGGTGGTTGTGGGGGCTAGTTGTATGTTTCTGTGTGAGGGGGTGTTGTGTGTGTTTGTGGGTGAGAGAGAAGGGAAGTGTGTGTGTGTGTGTGTGTGTGGGGGGGAGATAAAAGAGAGAGAGAGCCACCATAGAGAGTACACCTAAGGGGGAGGTGTACATTCAGCTTCATCACCCTGGCATCATCTTCACCATGGGCCCCACAAATTCTAAGGTCAGCCCTGCTCACAGGAACAATAGTTTATGGGGCTCCCAGGGCCCTTCTGCTGCAACAGGGGTAGCACTTCCTGCCGAGCCCAGGGCAACCTCCCCTATTGCCCCTACCTAAGGCCAGTCTTGGAAAAAAAGAATGATTTGTCTGGTTAAGACCCTCAATTAAGATACCAAACTTCTTAGCTTTTCCACAAACTCCCCTTGATACTCTGAGCTAGGGGGTGGGACTCCAGGGGGATTACCAGATATCGGATTGATCTGTATTGGATCCCCCGATATCGGATTTATCAGTATCAGAATATCGGCTTTTTGACATTGCCGATTTTATCGGGGTTTTTTTACATTGCGGCCATGGCTAAATGGTGTCAATGTAAAAAAATACAGTAAAACCAGCAATGTTAAAAATCTGATATTCTGATATTGACTACTATTATTATTAATATTCGCATTTATATAGTGCCAGCGATGTACCTGGCGCTTTACAAAGAGTAAGATAGACACGAGAGGCCTACAGGAGGTCAAGATCCGTCCATGACAAGGTCACAGCTGATATCTCCCCCATCAACAGACCCCTTCCCCCTGCCCCCCGCCTCAAGGCCGGTGCAAAACACAAGGTCTAAGGTAGTCCCACCCCTACTCTGACCAAGCTAGTTAGGGAAGAGGGTTCTGCATTAGCGGCCAAGATTTGAGATGTAATGAGTATCAACACAAACGGGTAACATCAGGTACCAATCAATATCTGATTAATGCCTGGCAGGGCTACCTGATCCTGATTTACCATTTTCCTTCCCATTTTCCAACTACCAGTACCAGTTCTTTGATTTTCTGTCCCGACTTTTAAACTTTCCATCCCGATTCACCATTTTATCCATTGGCACCAATTGGTAAAACGGTAAGGTAATGGTAATATCTGATATTTTGGGGTAATTGTGTATCCAATTCCGTACTCAGGTACTGATCGGGTACCTCATAGACAACTCAAAGATGCTAGTGGTATTACTCATTCATAGCAAATATGCTAGCCATTTCAGCTCTAAATAGAAATAATAATAATTGAGGCCACAATTCCAATTACTGTTTATTGTACAGCACCAGCAATATGCCTGGTGCTGAACTGTCATGACTGGAGATAGGTTGCTGCTCTGTGGGGCTTATAATGGAGGAGGATGGACAAGAGAAGAGAGATAAATGGGAGGGGTTACAATAAGCCACAACAGGTGGAAGAATATGAATAGGTGGCTTGGGTGCTGAGGTGCCATATTTAATTTTATGCTGATCTTAGGGTTGCGGAGCATGAGTTCATAGCCTCCATGGCAACCATGGGCCTCCCTCCACCTTGGAGTGGAGTCATCTAGTGCCCACTGTGACATGTTTGTGGATTATTTTGCGGATAAAATCGCTCGGATTCACCACGGTTTTGATGCCACAATTCTTGCAGTGGGTCAATTTGAGGTTGTGGAAGCCCTGCCTTGTCCATGTTTGTGGGATCAGTTTCGGTTGGTGACCATTACCAATGCGGAGGATGTTATCAGGGCTGTTAGGGCTACCTGTTCTGAACTGGACCCTTGCCCGTCCTGGCTGGTTAAGGCCTGTCAGGAGACGATGGAACCGTTGCTGACGGGGGTGGTCAATGCCTCCCTTGGGGGGGGGGGGGCAGGGTGCCCGGCTGCCTTAAGGAGGCGGTGGTATGGCACTTGCTCAAGAAACCATCGCTTGACATTGACTCCCTTGCCAGCTATCAGCTGGTCTATAATCTTCTCTTTTTACGGAAGGTTATTGAACAGGTGGTGGCCCGGCAGTGGCAGGAGCATCTGGATCATGTTGGTTTTCTTGATCCCTTGCAGTCAGGATTCCGCCTGGGTTATGGCACCAAGACTGCACTTTTGTGACGTTGGCCGATGACCTACGCCGGAAATTAGATCAGGGTCGTTTGACCCTGCTGATTCTATTAGATCTGTCGGCTGCTTTTGATACCATTGACCATGAGATGTTGGTGACGCACCTGCGGGACCAGGTGGGGGTGGGCGGTAACAGTTCTGGGCTGGTTCCGCTCCTTCCTGGCTGGAAGAACTCAGCGAGTGGTGCTCAGGGATTATTTTTCATCATACCGAGACACCTCGTGTGGAGTCCCACAGGGTTCTGTTGTGTTCCCTCTCCTGTTCAACGTGTATATGCAGCCACTTAGCAAGGTGGTCAGGAGGTTTGGCGTATGGTGTCATCAATATGGTGTCATCAATATGCTGATGACACCCAGCTTTGCCTCTCCTTTTCATCGGACCCAGGCCTGACAGTCTCGGTGCTTACCAAGTGTCTGGCAGTTGTGGGAGATTGGATGAGGGTGAATCGACTATAGCTGAATCCCAATAAGATGGAGGTGCTGGTGGGTAAGGCAGTGGGGGTGACGACCCCCATCGTTGGTGGGGTCTTCCCTCTGCTGGTTCCCCATGTACGGAGTCTGGGGGTGCTCCTAGACTCACAGCTCCACTTGGATGCTCAGGCGGAGTCTTTGGCAAGGAGTGCTTTTCGTCAATTACATCTGGTGCGTTGGCTTCGGACGTATGTTTCGGACTCTGACCTGGCCGCTGTCATCCATGCTTTCACAACCTCTAGTCTAGACTACTGTAACTCGCTCCATGTGGGGCTAGCCGTGGTGATGGTTCGGAGACTGCAGCTGGTGCAGAACGTGGCGGCCCATCTCCTGGTGGGATTAGGCCGCTGGGAACATATTACACCAGTTCTTCAGTCTCTGCACTGGCTGCCTATAGTCTTCTGGGCTTGATTCAAGGTGTTGATGCTTGCCTATAAAGCCCTAAACGGTCTTGGCCCAACCTATTTGCGGGACCACCCGGATCCTGGATCAGCCCCTGCAGTCATCGGGGGTGGGGTGGGGGGGGGCTCTCCTCGAGGTCCTCCTAGTCTGCCAGGGGGGCACGATGTGGAGGGCCTTCTCAGTGGCTGCTCCACAGCTGTGGAACTCCCTTCCACTGGAGGTCCATTTGGCTCCACATCTCCCCTCTTTTCAACTGGGTTACGGTGGTGGGTGGTTAGAGATGTTTTAATCCCACTCTCATGCTGACTTCCTTCACTTCAAATTCTGTCTCTCCTCCCTTACTAGACAGCATTACTATGCCTCCCGCATTGAGTCCTGTTCTTGGGACCCTCGCCGCCTGTTCTCCACATTTGACTCACTCCTCGAACCCCCCTGTCCTCCTCCTCCCTCTTCCCTTTCTGCTCAGGATCTTGCTTCCTTCTTCACCTCCAAGATAGACAACATCCACCTCGACATCGCTTCCCCCTTCTCTCCTGTTCCTACTCCCTCCCCTCTCCTTCCTCCCCATTCTTCTCTCCTGTCCTCCTTCTCTCCCACCTCCCTTGAGAAAATCTCATCCCTGCTCTCCTCCTCCAACCCTTCAACTTGCCCCCTTGACACCACCCCTCCCGCCTCCTGACCTCCATTGCTTCCACTGTTGCCCCTTCCCTCCTGCACATCATCAACCTCTCCCTCTCTACTGGCTCCTTCCTCTCCACCTTCAAGCACGCCACTGTCTCTCCTATCCTCAAAATGTCCACTCTTGACCCCTATGACCCTTCTAGCTACCGTCCTGTATCACTCCTTCCATTTGCTTCCAAACTAATTGAACGTGTTGTCTACTCCCGCTGCCTCTACTTCCTCTCCGCCAACTCCTCCCTTGATCCCCTCCAATCTGGGTTTTGCCTCCTTCACTCTACTGAAACTGTTCTCGCTAAGATCACAAACGATCTTTTTGTGGCTAAATCTAATCACCTCTATTCCATTCTTGTCCTCCTTGACCTCTCTGCTGCCTCTGATACTGTTGACCACTCACTCTTGCTGGACTCACTTCACTCCCTTGGCTTCCATGGCTCCATCTTTGACTGGTTCTCCTCCTACCTCTCTGACCGCTCCTTCAATGTATCTCTTGCCAACTCCAACTCCTCCCCTTTCCCCTCTCGGTTGGTGTTCCCCAAAGCTCTGTCCTTCATCCTCTCCTCTTCTCTATCTACACCCTGTCCCTAGGCAAACTCATTGACTCCCATGGCTTCCAATATCACCTCTACGCTCATGACACTCTCTCTCTACTCCCTCTCTCTCTCCATCTATTCAGGCTCGCCTCATCAACTGTCTCTCTGACATCTCTACCTGGACTGTCATCATCAACTCAAACTCAATATGGCTAAAACTGAACTCCTTATTCCCCCCCTCCATCCTTCCTCTCCCTCTTCCCTGTCGATCCTTATCAACAAGGTCACCATCCTTCCCATCCCCCACGCCCGTAGCTTAGGCTTCATCTTTGACTCTCCCCTGTCTTTTAAACCCTACATCGACTCTGTTGCCAAATCCTGTCGCTTCTCCCTCCATAACATTGTTAAGATTCGCCCTTTTCTCTCTCTCCTCTGCCAAAACCCTTGTTCATGCCCTGGTCATCTCTCACCTTGATTACTGTAACCTCCTTCTCACTGGCCTCCCCTGCTCTCCCCTTTCTCCCCTTATCTCCATCCAAAACTCTGCTGCCAGGGTCATCCACCTCGCCTGTCACTTCGACCGCATGCAGCCCCTCCTCTTCTCTCTTCACTGGATTCCCCTTCCTGAACAAATCCTGTGCAAGCTCCTAGTCTTCACCTATAAAGTTCTTCACAACCTTGCCCCCCCTTAACTCTCTGCGCTAATTTCCCTCTGTACTCCAGTCCGTGAACTCCGCTCCTCCTCTGTTCCCTCTCTCGCCCTCCCACGCCTCCCCTCCTTCTCTAACCGCCTTCGTCCCTTTTCACTAGCTGCCCCCCATGCCTGGAACTCCCTCCCTGCCTACATTCGCCTCGCCTCCTCCCTTCGTACCTTCAAATCCCTCCTCAAGACCCACCTCTTCTGCTCTGCCCTCCCCAACTCATCGCTCCCCTCACCTAACTCCTGCTGATTCCCTCCATCCAGTATAATCTGTTACCTGAGATCTGTGTANCCTCCCTTCGTACCTTCAAATCCCTCCTCAAGACCCACCTCTTCTGCCCTGCCCTCCCCAACTCATCGCTCCCCTCACCTAACTCCTGCTGATTCCCTCCATCCAGTATAATCTGTTACCTGAGATCTGTGTACTCACATCCTCACCACACGGACCAGCCAGCCATCATTCTTGATGTAACCAAGCCAAACGCGTGCACCTGGGACCTCGCATCCTCGTGAATGTTACGATCCTTGTTTCTCCCTCTGTTCCCCTTCCTTCGTCTTCCCCTTCCCTCCACTGTCTCTCAGATTGTAAGCCCTAGGGCGCAGGGACCGTGTTTATTCCTTTACTTTGTAAAGTGCCAGGTACATTGCTTGTGCTATATAAATGCTTGATGATGATGATAATAATAAATTAATAATTTCTTATTGTTTTGAGAATTGTAAGTGTTTTTATAGTTCATTATAACTCGCCCAGAGCTGCCTGTGGCAGGATAGGCGGAGCAAAAATTTCTAAAATAAATAAATAAATAATTTCATCTTAGATACCTGACTGTTGAGTTCTCTTCCGGGGCGGCCACCGGGCCTGTGTCCGCAGGGGGAGCAGTGTGCAGGCTCTGCACGACTGGCACCCGGACCTGGAAATCTCCCAGCCCATGGCGGACCCAGCCACTGCTGCCAGGCCGGCCAGGGAAGCACCACCCACCGCTGTTCGCCATCTTTCCTGTGAGGCGATGAGCCAGAGAGCGGGGCTGGGTTGGGCCCGGGAACCTGCATACCCCTGCACACACCACGTACTATCCAGAGGCCGGGGTGCCACCTCAGCCAGGCCCTGGAACCTGTGTCTCATCCCTAGTGGCACTGCAGACACCACACGCTATCCAGAGGCTGGGGTGCCACCTCAGCCGGGCCCCAGAACCTGTGTACCACCCCTAACCGCCCGTAGGGGCACTGCACACACGGTGCTCTATCCAGAGGCCGAAGTGCCACCTCAGCTTGGCCCCGGAACCCTCTAGTTCTCTTCACATACACAAGCTGTAGCTAATTACCATATTTGGGGGTGAGACGTAGAGCTGCATTTGCTACTCACGGATAATACTGGCATTTCCGAGTACAGTGTTGGGTATTCGACAGGCTACCCAATCGCCGATTGAGTACCCGGATACCCAAAAATCAATCATTTCCGTTACCAATTTTCCGGTAACTGATTGGAAGATTAGGATGGAAAATTGAAAAAACAGAATTGGAAGTCTATATTCTAGGACATTCTGGTACAGCAGGTACTTGAATCAGGTTTTAATCGAGTACCAATCAGTATCCAATAAATTTGAGTTGATTCGGGTTCCAGAAATTTGCCAGGTAGACCCGGTTTTGCATTTCAAATCTACTGGGAAAGAGTTTTCCCTAAGGTCAGATTGGCTTGTGACCATGTGGGTTTTACTACTTCTTCTACAACATGGAGCACACTTCATTTTTTACTAATTTGCTCCCTCTCCTTTCCGTCGTTAGTGTTCCCTGATCTTCCCTGCGGCAGACTTTATTATAGGCTAGATTCTTCTGCTTTGCAAATTCATATCTCAGGAATGGTTTAACTATAGTAAATCCTGCATTTGTGGAGGGGCTAAGAACCATTGAATGGAGTGAATCTCAAGAGTAATCCTGTTCAATCCCCTGTTTCGTAGTAAGATGTCCTATTATGGGATGTGGAATCTTTTAAAATTAATTTAAGCGCTGCATGCGGGATGGGAGTAGGGGGCTGCAGTCCCAACGTCAGCTCAAGCTCAACATGGCTAAGACTGAACTCCTTATCTTTCCTCCCTACCCTTCCTCTCCCTCTTCCCTGTCCATCCTTATCGATGGGGTCACCATCCGTCCCCGTCCCATTCCCCAAGCCTGTAGCTTGGGCTTCGTCTTTGACACTCATCTTTCCTTCAAACCTTACATCGACTCTGTTGCCAAGTCCTGCCGCTTTGCCCTCTATAGCATTGCTCGGATTCGCCCCTTTCTCTCTGTCTACTCAGCCAAAACCTTTGTTCATGCCATGGTCATCTCTCACCTTGACTACTGCAACCTCCTCCTTGCTGGCCTCCCCCGCTCTCACCTGCCCCCCCCTTATCTCCATCCAAAGCTCCGCTGTTAGGGTCATCCACTCAGCCCGTCGCTTCGACCATGTGCAGCCTCTCCTCTCCTCACTTCACTGGCTCCCCCTTCCCAAACGCATCCTTCCCAAACTCCTGTTATTCACTTATAAATCCCTTCACAACCTGCCCCCCCTTACCTCTCAGCCCTAGTCTCCGAGTCCTTACACACTCCTGCACGCACTCTCCGCTCCTCCTCTGCCCCCTCCCTCATTCTCCCTCGTCTCCCCCGCTCCCCTAACCACCTTCGTCCCTTCTCCCTTGCTGCCCCCCATGCCTGGAACTCCCTCCCTGCCCACATCCACCTTGCCCCTTCCCTCCTCAAAACCCACCTCTTCCTCGCCTGCTAGAACTTTCCTCTCAATATTTACTGTCTGCCCTCCCCGCAGACTCCTGCCTTACTGCAACCAAGTCAAGCACGTGCATCTGAGACTTCGCATCCGCTTGAATGTTATTGAACCCTTGTCTCTCCCTATGTCCCCTCTCCTTGTCTTCCCCCTCCATGTCAATTAGATTGTAAGCCATAGGCAGACACTGTGTCTATCTTACTGTTCTGTAAAGCACCAGCTACGCTGCTGGTGCTATACAAATACTTTAATAATAACAATAACAATAACAATAAATAAAGAGTGCACTTGAGATGAGAAAGGAAGATCCCGGATCTATGTAGAGTTGAAATTAGGGCTGAAACTCATCCTCACTGTTCTTGAAAATCTTGTTGAGAACTGGGTTCTTGACAAGATTTTCAAGAATAAGAATGAGTCACGAATCATCCTATTCTCAACCTGTTTTTGCACAATTCTTGAGAGTGAAAAAAAAACCCTCTCTGTGCTTGCACAAAACAGCCATCATGGTCATTCGGCACATGCCTCCCCCCCCCCCCCAAACCCTCTCCCGTGGCATCCATTTTGTGTATGCAATGGATAGATTTTGAAAATCTCGGGAGGTTCTCAAAAAACCCATTGTGCATGTTCAAAATGGTTGTCAGGGGCTGCACATGCACGGAATGACTGTGGTGACCATTTTGTGCACATGCAGAGCATTTTGGAGGGTTTTTGAGAATCTTCTCAGATTCTCGAAAACCAAAATGAGATCTCACGCGATCTTGCCGGGGTGTCACTGGGAGGGGGAACAAGGTGGACAAACCCAGCGGTTTCACGCACACTCCGCTTGCACTCTGGCAGGTTTGCAAGAGACTATAATGCCCGTCAGGATAGTTTGTGGGACCAATGTGTCTCACAGAGACAGGGCCGCTATCATCATCAGGGCGCTAAGCACCTGAGCAGGTATACACCTCCCTGCTCTCACTCTGAACTCTCAACAGTCACACACACACACACCAAAAGGGGGTTGTAGGGAAGTCAGGGGTGAGATAGTGGGGTGTAAGGGGTAGGGTCCCAGGGAGAAGGGGAGAGGAGGCAGGAGCACACAACAGGGACGCGGGCAAGGGAAACCCAGGGTTCGGGGGGGGGGACCTGGCGCACACACTCACCTTTCACCGCACGTACAGCTGGAAGGAGAAACACACAAAGGAAACCAACTCACACTCCCAGATACCACACTCAAGATAAGCAAGCACAGGACACGAACTCTCACGAAGGGGGCCAGCTTCTCACTCAGATTACTGGCGCTGGGTGCTTCCCAGCGCCGGTCTTTATAAAAAAAAAGGCTCCCCCTCATGTGTCTGGAGCCACACGGAGTGCCGCGGCGGCTCTGGTGCTGACCCCGCACTGCGCGGGGTCACGGGCTGCGGCGGCCCATCACTGCTGTTTAGTCCTGTTGCCGGGGCAACCGCAGCCTGCTGAGATGCCGCGCTCTGGTTTCCCATAGGGGGAGCCGGCGGCACAGCGTTAACAGGTTGTGCGCCGAGCCAGGCTCGGCGCTGCCAGCTGACACAGGGTTGTGAGACTTTTGTATGATTCTCTCAAGAATGTTTTCTGTTCTCGTTTTGCCCCTAGTTGAAAAATGTAGCAGATTTGCTACCTGCAAGCAATATCCCAGAGTAGTCTGCTGGGTGTCTGATCTAGTACCAAGTCAGGCACCCAACTGTTCAAAAATACCTGGCATTACTGTTACCAAGTTGCTGATATACCATTTTATCGATCAGTGACTATCATTTAAATGGTAAGTTGGTACAAAAATCAGGACAGTAAGTCGGAAAATCAATGCTGGAAGTCAGAAAATTGGTACAGAACCTGGTAATTTCGTACATGGAGTATCCTGTTGGGTAATAAACAAGTACCAATTAGTACCGATGCTGCAGGATACGTCAGGTCAAGTACTGATATTTTGACCGATATGCCAATTTTTGTGGGTAACGGTTTCAGCTCTCAGTTTGTGCCATAGATCAACCCCCTGTTCTTGAGTGCATGCCCTCCTTTCAGCTCTCTTTCCTTGAGCTAACTCAATGCTTGAGATTAGGGTCAAATCCAGGAACAGGAACTGAGCCAAGTTAAAAATAGTCAGAGTCTAGACTCTGGAATTGGCCCTCGGACTGCTGGTTCCCCACCCCTGTTCTATTATTATTATTATTATTATTAACAAACATTTATATAGCGCCAGCAGTGTACCTGGCACTTTACAAAGTAATAAAATACACACGGTCCCTGCCCCTAGGGCTTACAATCTGAGAGACAGGAGCTGGGGGAGAGACATAGGAAGGGGAACAGAGGGAGAGACAAGGGGTCTAACATTCATGAAGATGCGAGGTCTCAAGTGCACGTACTTGGCTTGGTTACGATGAGAATGACAGCAGGCAGGTCCATGTTGCAAGGATAAGGGTAAACCGATCGTAGGTATAGGAATAGTGGCTCAGCAGGATAAAGAGTCAGACAGAGCAGAGCGAAAGAGGTGAGTTTTAAGGAGAGATTTGAAGGTATGAAGGGAGGGGGCAAGGCGGATGTGGACAGGGAGGGAGTTCCAGGCATGGGGGGCAGCAAGTGAGAAGGGACGAAGGCGCTTAGGGGAGCAGGGAAGGCGTGGAAGGGTGAGAGAAGGGACAGAGGAGGAGCGAAGTGCACGGGCTGGAGTATGGAGGGCGATAAGTGCAGAGAGGTAGGGGGGAGCAAGGTTGTGAAGAGCTTTATAGGTGAAGACTAGGAGCTTGTGCAGGATTCGTTCAGGAAGGGGAAGCCAGTGAAGCGAAGAGAGGAGGGGCTGCACATGGTCGAAGCGACTGGCGAGGTAGATGACCCTGGCAGCAGAGTTTTGGACAGAGATGAGGGGAGAAAGGTGAGACCGGGGAAGGCCAGTGAGAAGGAGGTTACAGTAATCGAGGCGAGAGATGACCAGAGCATGAACAAGAGTTTTGGCAGACGAGACAGAGAGAAAAGGGCGAATCTTAGCAATGTTATGGAGGGAGAAGCGACAGGATTTAGCAACAGAGTCAATGTAGGGTTTAAAAGAAAGGGCTGAGTCAAAGATGAAGCCTAGGCTACGGGCTTGGGGGACAGGCAGGATGGTGACTCCATCAATAGTTATTGACAGTGAGGAAGGAGAGGAAGGATGAGGGGGGAAGATAAGGAGTTCAGTTTTAGCCATGTTGAGTTTGAGTTGACGTTGAGACATCCAGGTAGAGATGTCAGAGAGACAGTTGATGAGACGAGCTTGAACAGAGGGAGAGAGAGAGGGAGTAGAGAGATAGAGTTGAGTGTCATCAGCATAGAGGTGGTATTGGAAGCCATGGGAGGCAATGAGTTTGCCTAAGGATGAGGTATAGATCGAGAAGAGGAGAGGGCCAAGAACAGAGCCTTGAGGAACACCAACTGAGAGGGGGAAGGAGGAGGAGGCGGAGTTGGAGAGAGACACATTAAAGGAGCGGTCAGAGAGGTAGGAGGAGAACCAGTTATGGACAGAGCCACAAAAGCCAAGGGAGTGAAGGGAATCCAGCAAGAGTGAGTGGTCAACAGTATCGAAGGCAGCAGAGAGATCAAGGAGGACAAGAATGGAATAGAGACGTTTAGATTTAGCCACCAGAAGATCGTTGGTGATCTTAGCGAGAGCAGTTTCTAGACCTAAAGCACTGTGGATAGATTAGTGCTGAAACTCGGTATTCAAAATTACTCATTTTTACCGAGTAAAAAATGTATTCAACTCAGTATTCAGTATTCAACTCAGTTTACCTCGAAACCAAGGAATTGGCTCGGTGCTCAGGCAAATCCTCCGATGGGCAACATACAGAGCTTTTCCTTCAACATACGGGGCTTTTGCTGATCCTATATAAGGGAGCTCGGTACTCGTAAAATACTTGGCACTCGCTTTTGTTTTACATAGTACCAAGTAGCAAGTATTTGGCCGAGTTACGAACACTCACAGCCGATACTTGGAAATACTCACAAATTATTATTTTTTTACTATTCGGTGCAGGCCTAGGATAGATGCTTGTCCAACCCATTTAGGGAAGCATCCAACGAAGGAGATTCCACAGCCTCCCTAGTAGAGCTGAAATGGGTACATGGTTTATTACCGGCAGGAATATCCACTAGTTCATGTAACATCTTGGGTACCTGATCTAGTACTCAGGTACTGATCAAGTACCTGATTACTCAGAAAGTGTTGTGTGTTTTTTTTAACAATTACCAGCATAGCAATTTACACAGTTTACCAATCAGTAAATCGGTATAGAAAAATAGCAAAAAACAGAAATGCAGCTTGAAAAGTTGGCACCAGACACTGGGATTCCCGGACTGGCAGTCAGTAAATCGGGACTTCAGGTTACCCATCGGGCACTATTTATTTATTTATTTATTTATTTATTTATTTAATAGCCCACTCCTCCTGCAAAAGCAGCTTGGGGCGGCTTCCAAATTACAAAACATAAATATAAAACCATGTAAAAATACAAGTATAATTAGGTACCATTTGTGGGTGAGTCAAGTACCACACTTTGAGGATTATACTAGGGATTTGCCTTTCATTTTTGTTGTTCAAATAATGAAAGTAAAAGAGCCTTCTTTTGTTTTCATTATTCAGTAAGGAATAACAAAAAGGATACAAATGTTGGTGCCTATCCCTAGGTCATATCCATTTTTGGAGGTACTCATTTCAGTTCTACGGCAACTAACTGATTCCATTGGTCAGCTGCTCTTACGGTTGGAAAGATGACCCTTGAGGTCATGATCTTATCAGTGAGAGGAAAAGGATTGGGTTGGGTTGGTAATGTCAGGCCATGAGCAGGGATTCCATATCTGGTTTATAAC
The DNA here is from genome assembly GCA_003113815.1 of Sphenodon punctatus. Taxonomy (NCBI): domain Eukaryota; kingdom Metazoa; phylum Chordata; class Lepidosauria; order Sphenodontia; family Sphenodontidae; genus Sphenodon; species Sphenodon punctatus. The sequence goes on from QEPC01000343.1 coordinate 6,060,290, forward strand.
GTAGGGTTTATTTCAGCCGTTGCTGTAATAAAGACTAGAATCCCTCCATCCTAATTACTCAGACGGGCAAGTTGCCGTGATCGCACTCCCTTCTCCCCCCCCCCTCTATCTTTGGGGCAGCATGAAAGGCTGATGACTCCCGGAGGGCGCACGCTGTTCTCCAAGCTTTCGACTTGCAAGAGCCGAGCGGAATTAATTGCGGATTACATTCCACAGGAAAAAAAAAAGAGCTCTGATGTATCTTATTTGCTTGCTGCTGCTTTACTCTTAGGCTGACGAGCCCTAGGTGGCTTCCCTTTCAGTCATAGATCCTTTGTGTTTTTTTGTAGTCTCTCCCTTTATTAATTAGAAGGTCTGACACTACAGCTTGAGACATTTATCAGTGTGGTACAATTTTAATTAATCTCCTGGCAAAGCGACTTGAGGTGACTGAGGAAAGGGGCTGATAGGCTGGCAGGCAGACACGGTGATATGTATGGTTATACCCCATAACCACCAATAGCGTTGGAGGACAGAACAGGGTTCATGATTGTTACCCACAAGGTGCACGTTGCGCAAAAAAAAAAAAAAAAAGGCACATTTTAAAAATTGCATCTAGCTAGTTTTCGCTAAACCTCCACTCTTTCCACTCTTTGGTAATGGTTTATTTATTTACTTGTTTGTTTGCTTGCTTGCTTGCCATCCTTCCCATAAAGACTCAGGGTGACTTAAATCAGCAAAAACAATAATAAAAATCAATAATAATCAATAATAATCACAATCAATTTAAAAAGATCCCCTTAATGCCCCGCCCCTCCCCTAGCACCTCACAGAATCCCACCCAACCCTATCCCTGCCTGCCACACAGCTGGCCAAATAGAAAGGTCGTGCATAATTTCCTGAAGATGAGGAGGCTTGGGCTTAGACAAGCCTCCAATGGGAGGGAGTTTCATAATAATGAGGCAGGCACCAAGAACGCCTCTCTACATGCCCATGTTGTAGAAACGTCATGGGTAGATGGTATCTGGAAGAGGTCGCTCCTGGCTGACCTTAGAGGCCATGAAGGGAAATGAGGGAGGAGGCGGTCTTTCAGATACCTAGGGCCCAAGCCGTTCGTACCTAGCCTTACCGGGTAGGACCAAGTACCGCAATTCTGGGGTATATGCGGGTACTACTTGCTTCACCTCTAGCTAGGGCGTATTCATGGCTCAGACTTTAGGCTACGCTGGTTTTCAATATGTCAAATATCCAGAAATTGAGGTCGTGATCTGTCAGTGCCTTCTGAGATCTCAGTGTCCCCATGCCTCTGTCCCCACTCCTGCCTGTCCCCATAATGCTACATCTCATCCGTCACCTCTGTTATCCTATGTCCCAGTGCCCCTGCACCCACCCCCTGTCCTGATCATTTTAATTCTCATATCATTTATATTATATGGTACAGAATGGGCTATTGTAAATTGATGATGATTAATATAAAGCGACACATGCAAACAGAGACCCCTGGTGCTCTGGTGGCTGCCAGCTCTAGAACTGGGGACTGGAAGACTGTCCAACAAAAGTGGGGTGATCCCGCCTAAGACAGGACAGTTGGGAAGGAAACTCCTGTTTGTCTTCATAGAGGATCGTCTTACTTAGCAGGGCTTCCATGCCTTTCAGTGGTGGTTTTACGGTCCTTCTATAGCAGACTGCCCCCAGGGGGCAGAAATATCAGAGACAGACTGGCATGCAGCACGTGGGCAGAGGACAGAGCATACACTGGCAGCCAGCGGGCACCAAAGTGTGGCAGTGCATCAACTTACAGGGATCACCCCAGGAAGGCAGGAGATTATTTATTATTATTATTATTATTATTATTATTGATTAGTTTACCCCACCCTTCCCTCCGGGCGGCTTACAACATTAAAATGCACAATACAAATATAAAACAAACCATTATTATTATTATTATTATTAACAAACATTTATATAGCGCCAGCAGTGTACCTGGCACTTTACAAAGTAATAAAATAGACACGGTCCCTGCCCCTAGGGCTTACAATCTGAGCGACAGGAGCTGGGGGAGAGACATAGGAAGGGGAACAGAGGGAGAGACAAGGGGTCTAACATTCATGAAGATGCGAGGTCTCAAGTGCACGTACTTGGCTTGGTTACGATGAGATAAACCATAAATACAAACCCATAAAATACTGCCCCAACCCTACACCAACCCTCCAACGCCTCTCCACCCCAACTCCCCAACCTCCTAGCTCACCCCTATCCCTCCCCAAATCCCCAGCCCCCACTGCCAAACGCCCTTGCAAATAATGTTTTGTGCTGCCTCCTAAAGGCAGTCGAGCCCAGAGATAAAACAAAAAACCCTCCCAGAGGCGGGAGTTCCACAGCTGCGGAGTGGCATCTGAGAATACCCTCCTCATTCATTTTTGTTTTCCCTTCCGTTAGTGTTTTTAAAAGTTTATTCATTTTCCTTTTTCATTCATTTCCTAATTCATTTTCATTGCCTAGTTCCAAGAAACGAATGGGGCTTCTTTTGTTTTAGTAACTAAACCAAATGAAAACAAATTGCACACCCCTGGTAGTTGGCCTCTGTCGGAGACAGGATGCTGGGCTCGATGGAGCATGGGTCTGACCCAGTGTGGGACTTCTTATGTTTTTACCCTGGCGGAGAAGTAAGGTGTGGCCACCTCAAGTCAGAACATCTCATCAGCCCTTTAACCCTTACCTTCCTAGTGAGGGGGTTGTTAATCCCATCACCATCCAAACACACAGAAGCTATGTTCACACAAACATTAAGCCATTAAGCCACCTTGAGCCTTTTAAAGAGAAAGGCGGGATATAAATATAAACAAATAAACAACTTGCTTATGTTTCCATATCATTCACACATCAAGCAACGGCAATTCAGGAGTAGGTGGTAAAGTATGTACTCCAGAATCATCAGGTGCAGGTAATCTCCTTCTCTGTCTAAACCAAAGTATCTAGTAATGTGAACCCTTCCATGTTTTAGTTGGTAAATACAGGATAAAAATTAGGGCTGAAACAAGATCTCACAAGATTCAGGAAAACAAATTTGAAATGCTCAACGCATGCACCAATGACAACTGGGACCGTTTCGTGCATGCGCAGCCCTTTTCCAAGAGGGTGTGGGCCACCACTTTGGCACCATTTTAGAAAAGGACAGCAGCTCTGCACGTGTTCAGAACCAGATGCCTTTTTCCAAAATGATGCTGACACAGTGCATGCTATCTGGGAAAAGGGCTGTGCATGTCCGGAAATGGCTGTGGTGGCCATTTTGCACCTGTACGGAGTGTTTTTAAATGTTTTCACGAGACTCTTATGAGAATAATGTCGAGAACAGTTGATTCTCCGCTCATTCTCAATCTCAAAAATCTTGTTGAGAGACCGGTTCTCAATGAGATTTTGGAGATATGTGAGATCGAGTTTCAGTCCTAATACAAATCACTCCCAGGCTGCAGAGCAAAGTGTCTCTCCTGCTGATAACTCTATGGAATTTATTCCAGAATCAGAGTTGTAATGCTTAATCCCAAAAACGGGTATACCTATTGCATTTCCAGTACCTGAACTGACTTGGAAATTTTGGGCACTGTCAGTACCCAATTTCAACTCAATTTGAGTTCCTGATGTCCCAGAATATCCCAAAATTTTGGTTTCCCATCCCAGTTTTTTGGTGTTGTGTCCCAATTTACCAGAAAATTGGAAAACTGGTACCGGAAATCACCATGTTGTTTTTTTTATATATATATATATATATATAATCTGGCCACATGATTAGTAATCAGGTAGCCCATCAAAGACCTCACACAGTACTAAAAAATGTGGGTATTACTCGCTGGTACTAAATTAGGTACCTGTTTCAGTTCTACCCTCAATTAATGCTTTATGTGTGGCAAGGGACAGGTGTCATCGTGCGCACTTTCATGACATGGCCACTAGGGGCCCATGGCAGCGTTACTAAATCAGTTTTAGGAGTGTTGTGTGAACGATACTGAAGTGAGTCACTAAAACCTGAATGATCACTTCGATTTTGATAAATCAGTTTAGTTCTTTTTATGTCTGCGTGTGGCCACACTTTTGTAGGCCTACCTCTGCCCCCTTCTTTCTTCAGGACTGGAAAAAAAAAATAGTGTGACTTTCTCGCCCATTCTTTTCCCTCACGGCTCCGTACCCACGGGACTCCTGTCACCTCAGCCACAGTCCCAAGATGTTTTCACAGAAGTTTCCAAAGTCATCTTGGAACTAAACCTTCCAACTCGTGTGACGCTTGCCTGCCATTAGTTGAAAATCTCCCAGCTGCAACAGCTGGTTTCCTTGGGTGACTTCCCAGAGGCAAGGAAGAGATGAGTAAATAATAAAGATTTCCCCTGTGCCGTAGGAAGCTTGCCTCACCACGGCTATGAAATATGGATTTTCAGCCTTTAAATGGGCTGTCTGATCGGGAGCTCATCCTGTAAAACTATGAAAATGCCAGGCTCTGATCAAAGCGCAAGGGATTTTCGCCTGTAGCGCTTGAATCCAAGATCCTTGCTTAAAGGAAGAATAAAGTGGAAGCTGAAATGAGTACTTGCCAAAACGAGCAAACCCATTGAATCCAAATGACCCAACTCAAAACAAACCAACCAAGTGGTGACTACTGCTTGATTGGATACCCGTTTCAGGTTGTTCCGATTGTTCATTTTGGCCGTTTCCAGATTGGCTCCCAGCAAAAATGACTGGAAACCAATTAAATAAAATGAAACAAATGAAATGAATTGAGTGAACCGAAATTGAAATTCATTTTTATTTTTAAAAAAATCAGTTGCTGGAACATTGCTTGAATGTCATTCAGGTCGACTATGCCCAGCCAGATATCACAAGGGGGGAAATTAAAAGGACAAATCTTTTCTCTTACTACCTGTTTCAGCTCTAAATAAAACCAACCTTACCCCTGTTCTTGCTCTGTTTAAGGACACTGTCACAATGAATCTTCCCCTGTCACTTCACTGTTCAAGCCCTGTATCCTCGTAAAAACCCATCTTGTGAGATGCAGGTGTATTGTCTTGCAATCTGTCACTCAGAGCTGTTCAGCAGTTTATTTCCTGGCAGCATTCAGCGGCGTTTCATCAGGGTGATACCACTTTATATCGATCGTCTAAAGGAATAAGCTCACCCTCCCGCCATGGGGCTGAGGGGAAGGCACTGGTGATTGATTGGAGATTACTAATCCACTCGGTAGCTCATTCAGCTGGAAGGAGGCTGCCACAGTCAGGTGGTTGAGCCCAAAAGGGACATACTAGGAAACTATTACGAATATTGACCAATTAGCATTTTTATCTTGGTTTTCAACTGAATCAACCAATTGATTGATTAAGTACAAGAATTCCACAGAGTCATAATAAAGCTTTAAATAACAACATTCAGTGGGGGCTATGTGTGAAGAGTGACTGTTTCCTGGGTCAAAGGGAAACGGGGGTGACATCACTTCCTATGAGGGTGTCATACCTCCTCTAACATCACATGGTGGTAGCGCAGGGGTTGCACAAATACAGGCCTCTTGAGAGGATCGAAAGCCCAGGAGAAGGAGAGGGGGGAAAGACCACAGCCTACGGAGAACAGTGAGGGTGAGAAAACCACTGACTATAATTGGGCAGTGAATAAATGGCAGCTTCTTCGGAGAAATGTTCAGTCTCCGGAGGCATTTCCATTTGTAACACCTAGTGAGTGGCCCAAATGGAAGTGTAGGTTTGAACGCTTCTGGATAGCTTCTGGGTTAAAAAGCAAACCAGAAGTAGAACAGATTAGCACATTAATCTACCTGATGAGGGACCAGGCAGATGATATACTGCTCTCATTTAGGTTAAATGAGGAGGATTTGAAGAAGTATGACAAAGTGATGGAAAGATTTGAAAAACATTTCATCGTGAGGTGAAATGTAATTTATGAACGGGCAAAGTTTAATTCTCGTATACAAAAAGAAAGTGAGCCAGTAGATGAATCCATCACTTCTCTGTACAAACTAGCGGAACACTGTGAATAGGGTGCCCTCCATGATGGAATGATCAGAGACAGAATTATAGTTGGGGGTCAGAGATCACAAACTTTCTGAAAAACTACAGTTAGATGATGGGCTCACTCTGGAAAAAGCAATCACCACTGTAAGGCAACACAAGTGTGTTAAGAAGCAACAATTTGACCTCCATGGTAGCAATAAAATCCCTCAGGTAGACAGGATCCACTCCCATAAAGTGGGGGAACAGTGCCTCAGGGGAAACAATCATGCCACAACAAGAGGCAACCAGTGAGGCAGTTCAGAATATGAAAGAACCTAGAATTCAGAGAAACTGCAAGTGGTGTGCTGGAAAGAGACATCAAAAGGAAAAATGTCCATCAAAAGACTCCTTGTGCTACAAATGCAAGGAAAAAAAGGCTACTTTGTAGGGATGGGTGAACATGGATCAGAAGTTCGGACCGTACTCAACCAGTTTGGTCAACCGAACCGAACTTCCGAACCGAATTTCCGAAATCGGTTCTGTTCGCCCATCCCTACTACTTTGCAAAGGCATGCCTTGCAGGTACATCTGTAGGACAAATTGTGGAAAGTCCATTTGTCTTCCTGGGTTCCATGACAGATAATAAAGCAGCCAGGAAAAAAAAACTGGACAGCAGCAATAAAGATTGATGACCAACCAGTAGAATTCAAGTTGGACCCGGGGGCAGATTTTACAGCTCTCCCAGTAACTACATTCAGACTGCATTGGAGGAAGACCCTCCAAGAGTCAGACAAAAATCTGAATGGACCTTCATGTCACAGATTAGCAATGGCAGGCATGTTTGAAGCAACAATGGAGTATAAAGACAAGGAAATTAGAGAATCCATATATGTGATAAAAGGGCTAGAATGACCACTATTTTGAGTCAGAGTATGTGAGGACTTGGAATTAGTAAAGCACATAGGACAGCTGACATCAAGCATGACGTCAACTGTTGACCCCCAGAAAGAATACCGCACACTCTTCCAGGGACTAGGCCTGATGGAAACTCCCTATGAGTTCAAGCTCAAACCAGACTCAAGACCTTTCTCTGTAAGTGTGCCAAGATGGGTGCCTATTCCACTCCTGGACAAAGTCAGGGAGAAACTTTAAGAAATGGCTACACAGGGAGTCATTGAGCCAGTAGATGAGTCCACAGACTGGTGTGCACCCATGGTCATAGTTGGAAAAAAAGGGTAGGGATGGGTGAATGCGGTTCGGAAGTTCAGAGTTTGGACTGAACTCGAGCAGTTCGGTCGACCGAACCAAACTTCCGAACCGAACTCGATTTTCGAACCGAACTGAATTTCCGAACTCGGCTCTGTTCACTCATCCCTTAAAGATAATATTCTATTTAGTTCAATGGGGTTTGAATTTCCAAACTTTGTTCGGAAGTTCGGAGTTCGGACTGAACTCGAATAGTTCGGTCGACCGAACCGAATTTCTGAACTGAACCAAACCGACTTTCCGAATTTGGTTCTGTTCGTCCATCCCTACCAAAGAGAGATGTGCGCATCTGTGAAGATTTGACTCAACTGAATAAGAGTGTGTAAAGAGAATTGTACCCAATCCCTGTAGTGGAACATACATTGAGGCAACTGAGAAAAGCCAAATTCTTTTCTAAAATAGATGCTAACAGCGGATTTTGGCAAATCCCATTGACAGAAAGCTCTGTGAATTTGACAATGTTTATCGCTCCATTTGGGTGATATTGCTTCAAGAGATTACCGTTTGGGATCACTTCCGCCCTGGAGCACTTCCAGAAAAGAATGAGTAATCTTCTGCTCCGCGGAATTAATGGGGTCTTCTGTCATATGGATGATGTCATAATCATTGGGTTCACAATGGAAGAACATGATGAAAGACTGCATCAGGTTCTACAAAGACTCAAAGAGGCAAACATCACACTCAACAGAGCGAAATGTGAGTTTGGTGTCCAGAGTGTGCATACTTAGGACATGTCATTGATGACGAGGGCATATGCCTTGACCTGGAGGAAGTTAAAGCAATTGTAAAATGTCGAACTCCAAAATCAGTCACAGAGGTCTGCAGATTCCTGGGAATGGTGAATTTCCTGGGACAACACTTGTCACAACTATCCGATTTCACAAACCCACTCAATGAGCTACTGAGAAAAGATAATGAGTTTGTGTGGGGTTCAACTCAGGAGCAAGCCTTTAAGGAGATCAAAGAAGCCATAACAAATGCACCTACTCTAGTGGTTTTTGATCCAACAAAGCCAACAGTAATCTCAGCAGATGCATCATCGTATCAGCTGGGGGCAATACTACAGCAATAGCAAGAAAACAAGCAACTCCGTCCGGTTTCTTTTGCATCACGGACGTTATCAGGACCAGAAAAAAACTTATGTCCAAATAGAAAAAGAGGCATTAGGAATCACGTGAGCATGTGAACGTCTCCAAGATTTTATTACTGGACTGCATTTCAAGATAGAGACAGACCACAAGCCTCTCATTCCCATATTTACAACCAAAAGACTGGATGATCTCACACCTCGACTACAAAGGTTCAGAATGAGGATGATGCGATATTCATTCGATATTACCAATATTCCCAGCAAGATCTTGGTTGTGGCCGATGCACTTTCATAACAGACATTGTCAGAAATGGGAAATGGGGAGCTGGAAAAGGAAGTCACAGCACATATTAAATCAGTCATTGCAGGCCTCCCCACCTCAGATCAAAAGCTGCAGGAAATCTGGGTGAATCAACAAGAGGATGCAACCTTGTGCAAGATAGCATGGTACAGCAAAGAAGTCTGGCCAGAGAAACGAAAGTTAGATTGGGAATGTCAGAGGTTTCGGCAGGTTCGTCATGAGATAGCAGTCCAAGATGGAGTGCTTATGAGAGGAAATTGCCGGATCATCCCAGCCAACATGCAAGATAATAGACTCTCCTGACTCCACAGTGGACACCAGGGCATAACTAAGTGTCGAGCAAGAGCAAGGGAATCTTTCTGGTGGCCAGGAATCTCGACTCATATAGAAGAATTAGTAAAGCGGTGCATGGTATGTATTCAAGAGTCGACTGCACATCATGAACCACTGATACCATCAGATTTCCCAGAAAGGCCTTGGCAAAAAGCAGCACTGGCTCTCTTCCACTGCCAAGGACAATGGTATCTCTTGGTCACGGACTAGTACTCCCGTTTCCCTGAGATTGCCAAACTAGAGAGTCTGTCTTGCAAATGCAATGATCCTTCATTGTAAGTCAATACTTGCCAGACATGGAGTCCCAGAAATGGTTCGAAGTGATAGTGGACCACAATTTGTACCCCTAGCGACATCTGAATTTCCAATATTCTCAAGGGATTATGGATTTCAACACCAAACATCTAGCCCACAATTCCCACAGAGCAATGGGTTTGTGGAAGCTGCAGTAAAAATTTTAAAAACGCAACTAAACAAGAATGCAGATCCATATAAGACCTTCATGGAATATAGAGCCTCCCCTCTCACTAATGGATACAGCCCAGCTGAATTGCTGATGGGTCATCATATCCGCACAACACTGCCAGTTGCTCCATCCCAGCTTCTTCCCCAGACAGTAGATACGGAAGAACAGACTAAACGGGAGAACTATCGAAAAGAACAACAGAAGAGGACCTATGATTGCCATTAAGGTGTTCAACAGCAAGATGACCTGGAGCCTATAGAAATGGTTTGGGTGCGTCACAAAAGAACGTCGGGGTACCATCTGTGAAAAAGCACATACTCCCCGCTCTTATTAGGTGACTACCGCCAGGGGAAAACTTTGACAGAACAGCTTCCACTTGGCAAGAGCTCACAAAAGAGACAATATCGAAGACAACAAGGAGTCTGAAATGTTGCTGACCAGACCATCAGAGGAAGATGAAACTCCAGCACCAACACAGACTACACAGCTAGAGGAATATTCACCGTAAGTGAAAGAGCATGAATCTCCACCAATGTCCTACCGAGCGAGTAGTGGCCGTGAGATCAAACCACCAGAGCGGATGCATTTGTAGGGCCAGACTGAGTCCAAACTAGGGTGCCATAGGGGGGAGATGTGTGACGAGTGACTGTTTCCTGGGTCAAAGGGAAACGGGGGATGACATCACTTCCGGAAAGGGGGTGAAATACTGGAGGAGGAGCAGCAGAGCTCTGTCCCTTAAGTCGCCTATTAAAGTTGTTGTTTCTGTTAATACCTACTCTTGGAGTGTCTGTGCCTCCCCCCACTCCTGTGAGGGTGTCATACCCCCTCTAACATCACAAGCTATACAAATAAAAATATTATTATAACCAAATTCATTGACATTTGGGTTGCAGCTAAGTATAATAATAATAATAATAATAATTTATTATTGTTGTTGTTTTATTATTTTAAGATGGCTTCAATAACCCCACCTCCGCATTATTGTAGTTTAGCCTTTCTGAAAAATCATAAGTGTGGCTTCAAAATCGCGAGATCTGGATTCTTTTATTTCTCTTTTGCAGTTGCATGTTCAAACGATTATCTGCAATCTGGGGGCATAAAACCTTCTTTTTAATGAAAGCTGGGTTTTGCGGGATTTTGGTGGTTTGGGTTTTACGGGAGATGCTATGATCATGAGATTCTTGATGGAATCATGGGATTTGGCAACTAGCAGGGCCAGCTCTACCATTAAGGTGAAGTTACCAGCTGCCTCGGGCCATAGATAGAAGAGGGGCAGCAAAATTGTACCACTCTTCCATACGCCACCCTAGAGGTCAGGTGGCAGGTCTCGGAGTCCATGGCACTGAAGTGGGGGTCGAGCAGAGTTACATGGGAGAGGGGAGCTGGCGTTGCAGGGGTGGCAGTGATGGGGCTACCAGGGGGTGGGGCATACTGAGCAGGCAGAAGATGTTCCAGTCCAGAGCAAGGAGGAAGGGCTTGGTAGGCCCACTCTCAAGTGCTCCGCAGGTGGGCAAAGCTGTACCCACCTACCGGCAGAGCACTGGTGTGGTCCCGCTTGGGGGCCAACCTTCCTGCTTTAGAACACCTCCCTGTCACAGTGTATCCTATTCCCCCTGTGACTCCAGATCCTGCCACCCCCACCCTCCATGCCCCACTGACCTCCTGCCCCCTGCAATCACTAGCCAGGATGTCCTGTTCCGGTGGGCCCTTCACGCCAGTCTGGTCCATGACCGGGGGTGTTCCTCACAGCAAAATCACTAAGGTCGGCCCTGCAACTTGATGCAGCAGGCTTGGAGTTTTGTACAAGCGTGCTGCAGTCACACTGTAGGGTTCCCCTCTGGAGGGTGAACCTTGCTGGCGTTACCATGGTAGAGGTCCGGCTCAGGATACCAGTGACTCCAGGGAAGGGCATGAGTGGGTCTGCGGTTCTTGACAGGAATTGCAAAGTGGCACAAGAATGACTTAACTCTTTCCCCTTCCTCTCACAGCTGACCCAAGTGCCCGTGGAGTCGTGTGGACAGTATGAGACCTGCGGCAAGTGCCTAGGCTCGGGGGACCCACACTGCGGCTGGTGTGTGCTCCATAACACGTAAGTGAAACCCTGCCCATCTACTCCTCCCGCCACCCCACCTTGCTTTTCTCACTGTCTGCTGCAACAGAAGGAAAAGCTGCAAATGGACCGGTCTGTCCTTGGTGCAGCGCTCGGGGACTTGCTGAGAGAAAGGTCTCTGCTCCTGTTGAGATTAATAAATAATGATAATAAAGACAAGAAGCCCCTGTTCTCTCTCTCTTTGTAGAAGGAATTGGGTAGAGGCAGGGCCAGACGTAGGGGCAGGCAACATAGGGAACTGTACCTGCCTAGGGCAGCAGATTTTTTGGGGGGTGGCAGATTTTGGGGGGCTGGGGGCTTCTGTTCTCAACGTTCCCGGTCATGGCACCCCCACCCCCTCCACAACCACTCTGCCTCACCTGCTCCACCCACAGCCTAGATGTGGGAACCCCCAGCCATCCTCATCTGGAGAAGCCCCATTCCACCCTCAAGTCTCCCATAAATGTGTTCTGTCGTGGTGCTGAGTGTGGAGGAAGAGACTTATTTTGTGCTGGGCCAGGCTATTGTCTCCCTCTGTGCCTCAGATGACAGCCTGCACACACACAAGAGCTGCAGAGGGATGGGGATAGGACAGCAGCCTGAACTGCCTAGGGGCACTAAAATCCATCATCCAGCCTTGAGTAGAGGTCCTGGAGGCAAAACGTTGAGAAACACTTCTCTAGGGGGCATCAGATTCTCCTCTTGGAGTATCTGATTCTCCTCTTGGTTAAGGGTCCAGGGAAGGAATCCCAGCATAAAGAAACCAGTTTTCACGGCGAATGCCAACCTTGTTAAAAACAACCCATTTGCCACTTTCCCTCTGCTTCAGAAAATTAAACCCATAGTCATTTGGCGTCTTGCACGTCATTTTCATCAACCCAGAAGTGCCGGAAGTGATGAAAGTGCCAAAAATGTCATAAAAGTTGCCCAAAAGTTGCAAAGGGCATCGGAAATTCACCAGTGAAAATGAGAGAAATAGGCAAAAGAGAGCCTCAAATGCAAAAAATAAATAAAAAGAGGAAGAGGAAAGAAAAGCACGAACATTTAGGAAGGTTCCCAAAAAAGATGCAAATTCATATCAGTTTGTCTCAGAGAACTTCTTAGTTTAAGCCAAGTCCGCCTGAGGTGAAAAGACAAGGCTGGTTGGGACAGGAAGACTCTCCAGTGTGAAGCAAGTCTTAAGAGGAAAAGATGAAAGAACTGGGTATGTTTAGACTAGCAAAGAGAAGGCTAAGGGGAAGCACAATAGTCTTCAAATGTCTAAAGAACACGGCAAGGAAGTGTTCTTCATTGCTATAAAGGGCAGGTCTAGATATAATGGGCACAAGGTACAGGAAGGGAATTTGGTTAGACATCAGAAAAAAATTCCTAACAGGGAGAGCTATTTGGCAACGGAACAAGTTTCCAAAGTGGTCATGGATTCTCCTTCACCAGTGATTTTTTTTAAAATAGGCTGGGCAGACATAGGTCACGGATGCTGTAGTAATTTTGCATCCAAGCAGCGGTTGGGCCAGATGACCCTCAAGTAGAGCGGAACCCCCCAAAATCAGGTTTACCCATCAAATTTGCACTACCCAATTAAACTCAAAAATTTCAGGTATTTTTTCCGTAATGGAAATGGTGTCTGATAAGGTTCCCGGAATACCAACAGTGCCAACATGTCAATTTGTTGATTTCCTGTCCTGGATTTCAGAAATTTGGGGGGTATTTTTTGTTAGGGATGGGCGAACAGAATGCGGTTTGGATGTTCGGTCGTTCATTTCGAAACCCGAGTTCGGGTTGGCCGAACTTGACCTAACAGTCAAAAATAGCGCTATCGAAACCAAAACGAAACCAAAATGAAACCAAAACCTATTTTATTCGCCCTGAAAAGACGTTTTTCCTGCCCCTGAACTCATCCGAACTCACTGAACATGACCGAACTGTTCGGTCATTCGAGAGTTCGGTTCCGAACAGACCGAGTTCACTCCGAACATCCGAACCGCGTTCGCCCATCCCTATATTTTTGTTTTGTTTTTTGTTTTGTTTTGGGGTTCTTGAAAACTGGAAGACTGAAATTTCAATTTTTCAGATATTTGAACAATATTCAGGTACCGATCAGGATACCTGAAACAGTAGCCCAAAATGTGGTTATTACCTGTGGGTACCAAATCAGTTCTGTCCTCAAGGTCCCTTCCACCTCCAACTCTGTGATTCCACAAAAAGTGGTGGACACGCATGTCTCTGTGCCCTGACCTTGTTTCCATTTCTAGAACACTGAGCACCAGTCTCCAAGGTCCTGGGGTTGGTTTCAGTGTATGCTTCTTTTTAAGGGCACCCAGAGACCAGTCAGTCAGTTAGGCAACAAGACTGAGCTAGCAGGATATGAATTTCAGTGGGGACCTTGGCTAGACTGGAAAGTTTGTCTGGTGACTACATTGCAATCTCCCTTGTGATGTTGGTTTCTCTCTGCAAGGGGCAACATGCCAGGGCTTGGAAACTGATTTCCATGGTTCTAAACATACAGGGGGAAACTCGACTCCATGCGCAGAGCACAACAGAGACAGCTGCAGAGAAAGGGGACATTGATTGGCTTCTTCTGGGAAGAGTGGATCACCGGAGCTGTTCCCTGCTTTATCTTTAGCCCTCATGTCACTATCCTTCTCTCCGCTCCTTCCCTAACTTGGCTCACTGCCTAGGCCACGCAGAGGCCTCTTTAGGCTGTGATGAATCATTTAGCGGGTGCAAATTGAAAAATGTGGCACTCGGCTGCTACCCTGGTCCCCAGGGGCAGGTGAGTGGGGAAGGAGATTACCGGGTGGAGGAGTTAATAGCTGGCACGGAGAGACACGGTGCCTAGGACAGGAGGCAGCTGGCAGGCCAAGGCTATGCACAAGGTCACAACAATGTCTTGAAGATGGAGAGAAAGTTTTCTTTCAGGGAAACCAATAATCTCTTTGCCCTCCTTCTAAGGACATCACTAGATTTGAAATGAAAAATCCCGGCTACTTCCATCGGCAGCGGGGAATTCACCAAGATTCACGCGATGCAGAAACTTACCAGCTTTCCTGCTGTTTTAGGCATTTTCTGCTATTTTTTGCAAGTTGAATAGGGTTGCCACGGATTGTTCCCAAGCCCCTTGTGTGTCCTGCGCACACCCCCAGGGGCTGTGGAGATGATAACGTGTGTGCTAAGCACTGGGGAAGTGCTGGAAGTTGTCATAAAAGTGCTGTTAACCTGTCATAAATTTCCTGGGAAGGGACAAAAAAGTCCCGCCAAGTGACAAATAGTCCCTGAACAGTGATGAAAAAGTCCTGGGCAGTGATGAAAAAAAATAGCATTAGCACAGAATCACCGAGGCAGGGATGGCAGGAACAAACAAACATGCTAGCGTGTGTTGGCTTGCTTGAGCGGTCCTAGGCCCAGGCCTTGAGCGGTCCTAGGCCCAGGCCTTGAGCGGTCCTAGGCCCAGGCCTTGAGCGGTCCTAGGCCCAGGCCTTGAGCGGTCCTTGGCGCAGGCCTTGAGCGGTCCTTGGCTCCAAATCCTTGGAAATTTTCTGAGGACACAGCCAGGGCTACCTGCCTACCCACCCTGAGGTAGTCCCTGGCCAACATCTGACGGCATGTGAACACACATGCTGGTGGGTCCCAGGCCAAAGTGGGCCGTATCAGGTCACCATCATGTCTGTTTTTACCCTAAGAGAAGTGAATGGGGACCCTTGGCTAGAGAATTAATTTGATTCTGGTATACTCGTGAGTTGTGGATTCTGGGCATGAACCACAAACCACTTACTCTGGGAATACCTTTTCGCTCAGCATATAATTAACCCGTGCAACTAATCCATGTTGTAAAAGGCTGGTTTTAAAAAATGGTTTTAACTGGTTTTTAAAAATGGGTTGACTAAGTTCTTAAGATGTTGGGTCCCTCAATGGTTATTAATCAACTTGGTCAGCAGATGATACCTCTGAGTAGCTGAGGCTGTGAGTGGGTAGTATGGAATGGATCACTCAGTTATGACCTGTTGTGCCGTTCTCTCCAGCAACCAAAGTTGGCTGCCATTGGAGACAGGATGCTGGACTAGATGGACCGTTGGTCTGACCCAGCATAAATACCATGTGCAGTTCTGCATGAACGCACAGAGACACATGAAATAAACATCTCATGCGGAAGGGAAGCAGCATCCACAGCCCCGCGTCAAACCTGCAGCAGACATTTTCATAGCTGAGTAAGATCTTGACGTTCCCATCAAGCAGAGTCCTGCTGTTGTCCCGGCCTCCAAATCTGGACCCAGAAGACTCCCTGTAAAGCTTGCCAGCAGCAGCAGAAGGTCCCTGCCACTTGTGGTGATGAAATAGTACCACATAAAAATACAAACTCCTCTTCACGGAATCCACCCTGCTTCAGCAGACAGGTGCACGGCAACCCTTTCGCCTCTTAGCAACATATGGTGCCTAGTTAGTCTACAACTGCTGTCTTAGCTTAGCGTAACTCACCAGGGGCTTTTTGCCAACAACTGCTGTCTGTAGTGCCCCTCTTAAGACAACAGAGGCAGGACTGAGCTGGAATGATGACTATAAAGGAAATTCTTACTGACACACTTGAGCAGGGACAGAATACTTTCTCGATATCCGGCCTTTACTACCTCAACCTTTTTAATACTTGCCTTTCCTACTCTTACCTTCACTTGAGCCTCTGGTTTCTGTTCACCTCGTGTAGACATCCTAGACAAACCCATTAAGAGCTAGGGCGAGTCCCAGGGAAGGAGATTTCTGAACCATTGAAGAGCCCCCCCCCACAACAATCCCTCTATCATCTCTAGATGTCCATCCTTGTGATTGCTGCGATAGTTGAGTTGAATGGAGCTGGATCAAATAACTGGGATATTATTCACAGGTATTTGCATTTTGAGTTCCTGAACAATATCTGTCACTGAAAAAGAGATGCACATGTCTGGTTCTTTTGTTGTTGTTGTTGAGGGGGGGAGGATTTCATTTCAGTTTTCTTCTTGGGTATTTTCAGATTTGTGGTCATTTCAGTGGTGTCATTTTTGGTAATTGCACCTGGACTAATATTGCCAAAATGACATAACAGACATATTGAAATAACCAATACGACAAAGGGGAAAAAAAACAGCAACACCCCAAAACCCACTAAACCTAAAATGGAATGAATAAATAAATAAATAATAATATAAATTTATTTCTATAGTGCCCCCTAAGCCTTGTCTAATGGTGCTTGGAGTTCGTCACAAAGCCATACAATACAATCAGTAAAAATCCCTTTTAAAATAATTTTAAAGGGCAAGGTAAAGAGAGAGGACAGAAGACATTAAGGGAGAAGTAGCAGGATAATGAAAAGTATACTGCCGGAGGGCAAATGAAGGCTGAAACGAGAATCCAAGCCAAGCACGTGAATCTGGGTCCTCGCATCCTCGTGAATGTTACAGTCCTTGTCTCTCCCTACGTTCCACTTCCTTTGTCTCCCCCTCCCCCCCCTCCTTCTCTCAGATTGTAAGCCCTAGGACAGGGACTGTGTCTATTCCATTACTTTGTAAAGTGTGCCAGGTACATTGCTGGCGCTATATAAATGCTTGCTAATAATAATAATAATCCCACAAGTTCTTGTGAGAAAGCACAAGATTCGTACAGCAAGATGGCCACACCGGGGGCCACACGTATGGAATGGTCCCGGTGATTATTTTGTGCATGCATAGTGCCGTTTATTTGGCTGTGCGTTCACATGAGAACGGGTCAAGAATCGGTCAATTCTTGACCCGTTCTTGTTTTCACAAATCTCAGCGAGAAGCTGATTCTTGTCGAGATTTGTGAGAATTGCAAGGGCGAATTTCAGTCCTAGCGCAAACAGATGTTGGTTATTACTGGAACCACCATTTTCATTTTTTTAGTAGCATACGTTCAATGGGTTTAGCCTTTTTTTTGGGGGGGGGGTACCCTTCTTAGCTATGGTTCCTAACATGCACTCCTGATAGAAGGAAAGTGCCAGTTTAACAAGTGGCCTACTCTTTTTTTGTAAAGGGCTGGAATGAAGGTTTTAATTTTCTTCCTTCAATGGCTTTGCTGCTCAAACCAGAAAATTCCCATCTCTTCTCAGCAAGTAAGACGATGCAACCATAGCAGAGAGTGTCTCATTGACTGGGAAAGGTAAAGTCAGGGTCGATCAAAGTCTTGCGAATCACTAAAGAGGGTCTCGGGTAACCCAAGCCGCCTACAGAGGCAGCGATAAGATCGGGCACAAGCTCTTTAAAAGTCTCTCTCTCACTCCCTTGACTTTTAGCCTGATGAAAGGGTGATGCTCGCTTTTGGCTCAAGTTAGCTCTCAGTCTCACAACTTCTTTAACAGCCTCAGCAGTGGAAGAAAGATGATCTCAGAGCCCTGTTCTGGCTGGGTCAGGTTGGAATTGGCAGCAGTGTTTGGGTGGAAAGGTCAAGGGGATTGAAACAATAACACTTGCAGGTTATCAGATGTTTTGGGTAAAAAAACAACCAAACAAATCAAGAGTAGAGGCTAGCGCTAAAACTCTATCTCACGTTTTCTTGATTCGTGTTGAGAATCAAGGTTCTTGACAATAATCGAGAAAAAAACAAGAATCAAGAAAAGCACCAATCTCAACAAATTCTCATTGAGATTTTTTTTCTCAATTTAAAAAACAAAAAACAAAAACCGCGCATGTGGAAAATGACCACCAGGACCATTCTGTGCATGTGAAGCACTTTTCCAAAAGAGTTCCAGCAGCATCACTGCCATTTTGGAAAAAGGAAGACATTCTGCACATGCATGGTGGCCATTTTGGGAATGCGCAGAATGGCTGCCCTCTTTGGAAAAGGCTGCACTTTCCAAATGTCCAGTGGCCATTTTACTCATGCACAGTTGTTGTTTTTTTAGTGAGATTCAGTATCTCTAGGAATGGGCGAACAGAACGCAGTTCGGATGTTCGGTTGTTGAGTTCGAAACCTGAGTTTGGGTTCGATGGTTTGGTTCAGCCGAGTTCGGGTTGGCCAAACTTGGCCGAACAGTCAAAAATAGCGCTATCGAAAACTAAACAAAACCAAAATTAAACTGAAACCAAAACCGAACCTTAACCAAAACTGAAACTTAGGTGAAACAGAAACTTAGCCAAAATCGAAACTTAACCGAAACTTACTTTTTTCACCCTGCCCCCGAACTCATCCGAACACAACTGAACTGTTCAGTCATTTGAGAGTTCGGTTCGGACGTTCGGTTCGGATGTCCGAGTAGACCGAGTTCGGTCCGAACTCTGAACATCCAAACCGCGTTCGCCCATCCCTAGGAATCTCAAACTCTCGTTGAGATCCTGGCGAGATCTCGCTAATGAGTCTCGATTCTCATGAGATTCTTGTGAGAATCTAATTGAGTCTCATTTCAGCCTTAGTAGAGGTGAAGTAAATATTCAACAAGATGAATGTATTATCCATCAAATTTGGCCACTTCGATTGGAATCAAATGAAGCAGATATTTCTCTCTCATCTCATCTCATCTTTAATTTATACCCCGCACTCTCCCAACCAAAGTCGGCTCGAGGCGGCTCACATCAATACTAAATACAATATTAGGGTTTTTATCCCACGCAGGGGAAACCCAACACTAAATACATCATAATACACAACCCTCCCATTGAACATTTCAATAATAATATCTAACAATATACCTTACTAACCCATCCCAATACCCACTCTACCAGTATCAAACCATCCTTCCTTCCATCCCCTGCTGCCACCAGGGGTAGTCCTCCCTCTCTACCCCTCTCTCAGGGGGAGAGGAAGGCCTCCTCACAACTTTCACCAGTAGAAACCTCACATTGGGCAACTCCACCAGCGACCCTTCCATCCCGACTGAAGGGCACAACCAAAGGGCAGGCCCCTTTGATCGTTCCCCTTTGAGTCGTGCCTCCGGCATGTGCCTCCGGCACGGCCGGCAACCATCCCCGGTATTATGGGGAGCGGCCCGAAAGGAGCCCTCTCCAGGCCCCACCCCCACAAGGGGGGAGGGAGCGATGTTCCATGGCCCCTGGCTGGCCAACTGCCACACCCCGCCCCCAGTACCAGCCACTGTTCTTTGTCGGGGGGGAGATCTTGTTTGCTGGGATGATCTCAGCGCTGCCTCTGGAACCCTCCGACAGATGCCTGCAGCACTCCCTGCAGCCACCCCCGTTGTTATAGGGAGCGGCCAGGAAGGAGCCCTCCCCAGGCTCCACTTCATTCAGATATTGATTGATTGATTGATTTACACTTCTATCCCACCCATTCCCTCAAGGTTCAGAGCAGGTTACAACACACAAAAAATCTATAGTCATACATAACATCAATGGAGATGTTAAAATATCCCCAAAAATAATAAGAGGGCAGCAGAACTTGGCAAACAGGCAAGGCAGGAAGACAGGGCAGATCCCAGAAGGCAGATTGAGGTGGGTCCAAAACCAAGGGTCAGGGCAGAGCCAGTCCAAAGAGAATCAGGAAACAATAGCAGCCAATATCAAAGGAAGAAGAAACAGGAAGGAAAACAGCAATAGGGCTGAAACGAATAGTCAACATTTTATTCACGAGTATTTCTGAGTTTCTGAGGACTGGCTCTGAGTGTTCGGCCGGTCCTCAGAAACTTGGATGAATACTCGGTACTCAGTAAAATATTTATTCAGTAAAATTAAACCGAGTACAGAGTGTTTTCCTAATACTGGGTACCAAATCACTTTATTTGGAGCAGAAAAAGCCCCGTATGTTGGTCCGAGTACTGTACTGAGTACCAAATACCGAGTAACAGTCCGATTCCACAGTGACTTGGTACTCAGTAAAACTGAGTGCAAGCAAAATTGAGACTTGTTTGGCCCATCTCTGAAGCACCTGGGGATGACTACTGTTGGAGACAAGGTGCTGAGCTTGATTGGTCTGACCCAGTACGGCACTGACTGTATTCTTATGTTTCTATTAACAAATTATTACTTTATTTGAATTATTTATTTCAGGTCTAGTGTTAATACGGAACAGCTCTCACTCATTTCCACCTCCAATGACTCCTGACGGTCTCAGCACAAAGGCTAAGAGTTGGGCATGGAAACAGCATGGTCCCCCCCCACACACACACACACACTTTTCCTGACAAACTCAGGACCTGCTGGCTGGTTACAGATTCTGCCAGCTCTTGTCTTTTCTCTCATTCCACCACATGTGCTTACTAATAAAGCGGCGGTGCAGCAGGTCAGATCTCTACCCTTCATAGCTTTAGTCATTACACGGCTGTACCCGCCCCAGGCAAGCTGAGAATTGCATTGGGCAGCGCAGCCTGGGATACACAAGCGTGTGGTAAATGTGTTTTGATAACAGGCCTTTTTTCCCCCCTTGATTAGTTCTGTGTAGCTAGAGGGAAGTGGAAAGGGGCAGGAGTCTAATTAGTTTGTGCGGGAGACAGCCCCGGCTCAAGCCTCCTACCAGCCAAAACCATGGTGCAGTCGGCGTCCTCCTTGGTCATTTGTCTCAGCAACAAAGCAGCCAGTTTGCAGCCCACGTTCAGGGTGAGGGTTGTGATGGCAGGTCAGGGACGAGGCCTCTGCATTAGAGCCGAAAGGAGTACCCGCAAAGGCTGGTAAACCCATCGAAATTGTAGGGCTCAACCCAACCCAAAGACGTCGGTTACCAATCAGTACTTGATTATTCCCTGATGGGCTACCCGATGTACTGGGTTTTGTCCTGATTTTTTTCTTGATTGATTGATTTTACTTCCAATACTGAATATTCCAAATTCTGGTACTGATTTTTATTATTATTATTTTTTACTTCTGATACTATCTTTTTTTGTTTTACTTCCCGTCCTGATTTCTTTACCAATTTGCCGATCGGTTAACTGGTAACTGAGTAACAGAAATGCCTGGGATTTTCAGGTAATTGAGTGCACAACTGGTATTTGGGTAGCCCTGATAAGGTTCCCTAAATTGCAGGTATTACCCACATGTGGCAAGTGAGCTACCTCTTTCGGCTCTACTCTGGGTACAGAAACGGGTACCAGGCAGGGCTAGAATGGCTTTGCTTGTGGCGAGACAGGATTGAGGTGCCTTGGCAGAGTGATGGAGGCAGGGAAGAGAGGAAATCTCCAGGTTGGAATAGCAGCCAGCGCAGGTAGCGTTTCCATACCTCTCCTTTAATCCTGGCAGCTTATGAAAAATACATGATGCAGGGTTGCATTGGAACCAACGCAGCCCTGCACCATGTATTTTTCATAAGCTGCCAGGATTAAAGGGGAGGTATGGCCACCCTAGGTGCAGGCTAGTCAGAAATGAAGTGTCACAGTCATGGGAGCAGAGGTGGCAAGTTACAGTGATGGGGCATGGACAGGTAGAGGGGCCGGCTCACAGAGGATGGTGAGGTTCAGAAGGGACTGAAGTAGCAGATCGACGGATCTAGGGTGAGTCACATTAGAAAGCCCACCACAAAAAGCCAGAGTACCCTAGTGGATACGCTGTTGCAAATGGACCCGGGAGACCCGAGTTCAAGTCCTGTTTTCGCCATGAATTCCCTGAGGGACCTGGGTCCAAGTCACTATTTCCCAGCTGCTCTGCAGTTGATACAGGTGGTCTACGAGCAGCCTTCCTGCTGATTCTGGTGCTCCATCTCTAGAACCCCTCCTCCTGGCTCCCAACTCTAAGCTGTCTCGGGAGTGGCTCCTTCTCCACCCCACCAGAGGAGCTCTCCTACTTTGCCTTATCCCTGGTGGAGACACTCTCAGGGGGCGGGGGGGTGCCAGTTCCACTCGCCTCCCCAGAGGCAATCGCTGAGAGACTGGTCCACCTCGCAACACCCTGGTCTCCTGGAGGCTACGCTTGTGATCCACCCGCTGATCGCAGTCTACCTCTTGGCCACCCCAGAGAGAACTGAGACGTGTTAGCAGAGGTGAGGAATCCATTTAAAAGAAAGATCAAAAGCTGTTTTACCTCGGAATCAAGGAATAGAGGAGATTTATGCAGTGCTTGAATTTAGAGAGAGAATTTCACACCATTGTGGATCTGTCCTAATGGGGCCTCTCTCTGTACCTGGCTGAATAGATGTCCCAGCCCTGCCTCCCTACTGCTTGGACTCTGGGGCTCACTAAATTCCCAATCATGACAACGCAGCAGGAGCCCATCCCTGATACAATGAACAATTTCACTCCGTGCTCATGTTCCACTCTTCTTTCTCATTCTTGTCTGCCCGTGAGGTCGTTGGGCAGCCCACTGGGTTCTGCCTGCGAGCGTGCTGGTCTCGGAAGTGAAATCAGGGGAGTTATGATGGATGGATGAATCGGAAAATGCAGCCTCACTCACGGGGCTGTTGCCAGGGGGATTGCTTTCTCTTGGATTTTCAGACGTTCCCCAGCTTCGCCGCAGCTGATGATCTGCCAATGAGAGAAAATGGCACACAGGATGAGTTCTCCCCAGGGCAGGGTCATGTCTGCCTCCAATTGTGTTTTCTCCTTGACATTTCATCATTTCTTGACAGTGTCAAACTCCTGACAGGACTGTGACGGGAGGTAAACAGGAGCCTTGAGTCCCACCATCTCCTGAAGTAATCCCTGCAAACTTTGCAAGATGTTCAGTGCACCCCACCCCCTCAGCCCGACAACACACAGAGCACACTCCATCTCCTCATACACACACATTCCCCCATTAACTCTCTCGCTTTCTTGTGCGCATACAAATCCCCTCTCCACAACACACACTCTCTCTCTCTCTCACACACACACACACACACACACACACACACACACACACACACACCCTTCCCCTTCTGCATGTGCTCTCTTTCTCACACATTCACTGTACTTCAGCTGTCTTGTATACACACACACTTTCTCCATCAGCATTCTCTCTCTCTCTCCCACATACACACATACTCCTACACACACAAGTGCCTCTGCTATCTCTTGTTCATGCACACACTTTCTCCCTTGCAAACACACAGTCTCTTTCTCTCACAGTATGCTTACCCTCAAACACAATTATACACACTTTTGTCCTCAGAATATGCTCTCCCCCCATACCTTAGCTGTATCTTGTACACACACACAGACACATACAGTCTCTTTCCCTCTCAGCATATTCACACTCTCTCTCTCTCTCTCTCTCTCTCTCTCTC
>QEPC01000343.1:6084130-6107216 GCA_003113815.1 Sphenodon punctatus
ACACACACACACGCACACCTTTTCCTCTCAGCATATTCACTCACACACACAGACTACTTCAGCTCTCTTGTGTACACACACACAGACACACACACACAGTCTCTTTCCCTCTCAGCATATTCACTCACACACACACAACTTCAGCTCTCTTGTGTACACACACAGACACACACACACGCACACCTTTTCCTCTCAGCATATTCACTCACACACACAGACTACTTCAGCTCTCTTGTGTCCACACACACATTCACACTCACCCCACACGTCTTTCCTCCTCGGCAGACTCTCCCTCACACCCACATACCCCCAACTTCAACACACTTTTTTGTGCACAATCGCACTCTTCCCCACCCTCAGCTTGCGCTCCCTCAAAAAAACACTTCTCTCTCTCTCTTTCTGTGGTAGTTTAGATCGTCTCTTTTTGATTGGACCCACTTCTGTTGGCGAACCTGCAAGCTTTCAAACCACACAGGGCCCTTCCTCAGGCATGGAACAAGTCAGAACTCTCTCTAGATTGCCTCTCTGCATGCACACTTTGGCCGCTTTTAGACATATGCGAGTAAATATCCCGTGTGCGGGATTTAGACGCAACATTTCACACGTTAAAGCCAGTCTCGCATTATTTTGAAGCCGCGAATTAAATACCTCGACATCGAGGTATTTAATTCGAAAAGAACGTGTGGCCGGCTTTAATGCGCGAAATATCGCATCTAAATCCCCTGCATGTGGGATATTTACACGCGGCGTGATTTTATGCCACGTGTGCGCCGCCCACGTCTAAAAGCAGCCAATTCCTTCATTTGATGGCAAGCTGGATGGGCAAAGGAGCTGAAATTTGCCTGTCTTCCCAATGCAGAGTGACTGTGGGAAGGGAGGTGTGTCTTGGGGTGGGAGAGTGTTTCAGTGTCTCTTCTAGAGAAAGGGACTGCCTCGGGCCAAGTGTGTATTGTCTCATTCAGTAAAGGCAGACAGCAGCTCAGACCTGACTTGGATGTCCTCTTGGGAGCTGCAGTTATTTAAAGGTAGCTGGGACTCCCCATCTGCCAAGGTCACATTTTTCCCATCCACTTTTTGTCCTGTAAACTCACCCTGCCTCCTCTGCCCCCCTCCCTCCAACCAGGGCTATGCTCTCCTCCCGCATCACAGACAAGGGCCTGTGATTTTATTCTGGGGAGGAGGGGGGTAAGCTAATTCATCTGTTTCTCCTCCCCGTAGCTTTGTCTGCCGCCCCCCCTGGGCCTGTCCCTTAGCTGCATCTGGAGACTGGTGAAACGAGAGCAGCAACGGGTTCCCGAAGCTGAAGCAGCCACTTTAATTCCTTGCCCCCCACCCCACCCCCCATGGCAGGAGTTAGGGCCAGCCAAGCAAAACGCTGAGCCTTGCAGCCTGAAGGGCCGAAAGGGAATGGCTGTCCCCCTCCTCTCTCCCTCTCCGTGCAGCGCGGCTTATCTAAGGTCCGTGGTGTATATTCCCAGCCAGCACCGCATGCTCTTATTGTAGGTTCCCAGAGATCCCACGGGAGCTGTAGGTAAACAAATCAACCCTCCCCAATCACGAGTCACTGGACAGAAGGGGCTGTCAGGCAGCCAGCCCTGGGGTGCCAGCTGGTCTCGAGTCTGTGCCTGGGGTTGGCCTGAGGTCAGAGTCCAGGGTGCCCTCGCTGAAACACGTAACTCATAGCCCAGCTGTGGGTGATCGCATCTGTTTCCCAGCTCTAGGTAATACCCACAGTTTTGAGTACTGTAACGTGTGTAAGGAGGATGTTAAGGACATAAGAAGTGCCATATTGAGTCAGACCAACCAAGCCCAGCATCCTGTCTCCGACAGTGGCCAATTTCGGTCGCATGGGAGAAGTATCAGCACGCAGTCACAACGGGCAATCCATTCCCTATTCATCACTCCCTGCTACCGGCAGTAAGATGTTCCCATCTCGTAATCTCCTTGGCTAATAGCCGATAATGGATCTATTCTCCAAGAACTTATCCAGTCCTTTTTAAAAGGCAGCTATAACTATTGTCCCTGACAACCTCCTCTGGCAAAAAAACTCCATAATTTAACTGTGCATTGAGTGCAAAAAAAATTACTTCCTTTTATTTGTTTCCATGCAGTTTCTTTGCCTACAGGAGCCTTGAACTGCCAACCTTTCCACTTCCTATCCTAAGCGTTCCACCACTAGCTATGCCTATCTACTTTGGTCATGAGGATGGGCACTGTCTATTGGTCATATCAAGAATTCACAGTTAGTGACTCCTTGAAAGGGCCCTTCTGGTGTGGCTCTGCTTTGAGACAGCTGGGCCAAGGCTTCTCGGTGGTTCCATGCTGCCCTCTGCTTTCCCAACCCCCACTCTTAACATCTGGCTTATAAAATAAGAAGGGCATTTACATGCAAACCCCCCCATTTTACATCCAAAACAGGTACTCATCAGATTCTATGCAAAAAGTGCCCATTACTCAACCCACCCTTGGCAAATCAGGTACTGCACATTCAGTGGGTATACCCGTTTTGGAGGATAATCATTTCAGCTCTAAACCCTAGGTGTCCAGTCCAAAGGGCAGGCAAGGGCTTGTGGTCATGGTCAGGGTGAGGTGGATGGTCTAGGGTGAGGAGTGAGAGCAGATAAGGCGGCGCGAGAATGCAGAACTAGGTAGGAAAAGGTGAGAATGGCTGGTTGCCCACAACAGAGACTTGCTGTGAAACAGGAACTTAAATAAGAGTTTCTAGCCAATCAGAATGTGGTTCACTAGCGGCCAATCAGGTGGGCCAGGTCTGGTGAAAGCTGTGGAGCTGCAGTTCCGCTGCTTCACCAGAGCAGGCCGGTGGCAGCGTGTGAACACCTCTTCTGCCCTCAAGGGCTTGGACTGCAGCCTACAGTCCCCCTGTCTGTGGCATTGCCTACTGCAAAGATTACATGGTTGTGGCAGAGTGAGGCAAAGTGACTCGCTCAAGGTCGTCCAGGAGGTCGGTGGCTGTGGTGATAAGGTCCCCTGATTCCCAGCCCAGTGTCATGTCTACTGGGCCAGGCTGGGTCCCAGTGTATATGTGAATCCTTCGAGCCAACATTCCCTACAGGGCTTTAAGAGTAGGAGGCAGTGGAAGAGCTCTTAGTGCTGCCTGTCCCATCGTGGCTCTGGTGGGTCTAGAACTGATCGGTTTAGTTATTGAGTGTCACGCTTAATATCATATTGATCTCGCCTTGTGCTTGGAGAGTGAGAGAGGACGACCCCCAGAATTGAAAACAAAAAGCCGACTTTCTCACTCTGCTGGGATGTTGGGGGGAATTTGAATTTTTTTTTAAAAAAAAAAGCATTTAAAGAAGAAGAAAACTGCATCTAGCCAGGAAGAGGGTGAAATCGATTATTAATAGTAATAATAATTGTAGCTTTTAAACGCAGTGCGCACCAAAGCTTTATGAGACCAGGGCTGTGGCCTTGACACGATTATGACATTATTAACATGATATAAGGAGCCCAGCGATCAATAGCCCACCAAGCCTAAAATGAAGGCTGAGCTGGTGCGATACTATATCTTTAAATATCTGAAACAGCATCTTGTCAGCGCCGTTTTGCAGACCAAACATCTATCAACCCCACGATGAGAATTTGCTAGTCTGACTATAACTTTGCTGAAACGTCCCCCTCAGGATGAATACGATAGATGTGCAAAGAGGGCAAGTTTTCTATTTCTGTATTTCTGTTCTGGTTTCAGTGCCCTGCCGCAAGCGAGCTGCTTGCAGGAGGGGAGGGGTATAAATAAAATAAATAAATAAGTAAATATTTGGGGGGGGGGTTGAGTGATTTGTATCTCAAAATTCTGGGATCTTTTTAAACGGGAAAAAGAGGGAGGTACAAGCTGTGTGTAGCCTCTGTGTGCATAAGGGAGTGCAGGCCTGTCTGTGTGTGTGTGTGTGTGTGCACGCACATGCACACAGTTTGTGACCCTACAATAAACAGCAAAGAGCCTTGGTATAAGTGAGCTCCAGAACACCAGGCAGGGGGAATACTATGCCTTCACCCCAACTCAGGAAGGAGCATCTCACTGACTAGCGTCATTCACTAAACATGAGTCCCACCTCCAGCTGCTTGTAGAAGCAGTGCCAAAGCAGAAAGCACTCCAAGATCCAAAGTAATTCTAAATAGAAACACAATCCACTCCTGTAGCTCACTATCATTGGGGCTAAATTCCCCCCATATCAGCACAACCAGAGGATGGGGGGGTTGGGGGTTGGTGGCTGGGCTTGGGGTAGGGTTGAGAGGGGAGGTTGGATGTGGGACATGGGGAGGAGGTATTAGGTGGGTTTTGTTTGGGGTCATGTGAGGGTTGGGGGGGGTTGGAGTTGGTTTTTGTTTTTACTGTTTTTATAGACCTTTTAATATGTTTTATATGTTATGTTTATATTTTACTTGTAAGCTGCACTGGGCCTTTTTTAGGAAAGGGTGGAGATAACATATTTAAATCAATCAATCAAATAAACATACCATAAAACTTGAAAGATGCTCAAACTCCTAGACCAGCAACTTAAAACATCAGCCTAGAAGTGGAAACCGAGAGGCACAAAGCACGCTAATACAGAACCCGAAAAACACAGGGCAGTTTTTGTGTTTCAAATACAGAAGCCGAAAAGGACATTCACAACCCTAATAAATTACTGGGACGCCTGGCTCCCTTTTCAGAAGCATTTGGACATGGTTGAGCAGGGATTCTGAGCTCAGCTGGGCCTGGGTGAATAGGGAAGTATTTATTTATTTATATACTGCCAGCAATCTGCCTTGCAACGAATAGTCGAGATTAGAAACAGGTCCCTGCCTCCAAAGGGCATACAGTCTTGGTTGGACATGGGAGGAGAGACAAAAGGGAGGGAATATGTGTCCTCTCTATAGCACCAGCCAGGCCAGCCTTACCACAGAGCAACATGGGGGTGACTGCCTTGGGCCCTGCTTTTATCTCTACTTCCGACCACCCTGCAGTGGCCACCATTTTCACCAGAATTGGGTGGAGGAAACATGACATTAGAGCCCTGCAGAGGGTGTCATGGGGGAAGGGGGGGGGGGCACCAGAGACCCTGCCTCTTTTTTTTGCCCCACAAATTCTAAGTAGGACTGAAACTCGCCCTCACGATAGTCAAAAGGTTTTTCAAAAATGAGAATGCGTCAAGAATCCGCCAATTCTCAACCTGTTCTTGCGCAGCCAGAACCCAGCTCCACGCATGCACAAAATGGGCACTGCGGCCATTCTGCCCATGGGTGGCCCCGGTGTCCATTTTGCACATGCCCAGAGCCTTTTGAGGGTTTCAAGAATCTTGCGAGATTCTCGGGAAACCTCAAAAAAAGTTCTGCCGGGGGGGGAGGGGCGCATGTGAAAAATGGCCGCCGGGGGGGAGGGGCACATGTGCAAAATGGCCACCGGGGGGGAGGGGCACATGTGCAAAATGGCTGCCGGGGGGGAGGGGTGCATGTGCAAAATGGCCACCGGAAATCCATTCTTGTTTCATCCCTAATTCTAAGGCCAGGCCTGAGCACCCGTAACGTGCTTGGTGTGGAAGAGTCATAATTGGACCTACGTCTCTGCCCATGAGGGGCTTTCTTGTCTAGGATGGATAAGGAAAGGGAAACAAGAGGGAGAGACAAGGGTCCATCATGAAGTTGTAGGTGCGTGTGCTTCGTTCAGTTCTAAGGGGAGGCGAAGGATGAGAACGTATAAGGAGAAGCACCAGTGAGCAATCTCTGGGCGTGAAGACCTAGGGAAGGTCTGATGGAAGAGGGAGGTTTTTAGGGGGGATTTGAAGGGTCAAAGTGGGAGCAGAATGTATGTGCCCAGGGAGAGGGACTGATATCCAGCCAGTTTGATGAAAGCTGCGCTACTCATGGTGGCCGGCCGGTAAGGGGATTATTAGTTATTTAGTATTTGTGGCGCCTGGAAGCTCCTTTTTGCCAGGTACCGCATCCAGATTGTCAATGCAGTCCGCTGAGCGAGTCGAGAGCGCTTAGCATGGACGTCTGTCCCATTCACCTCTAGGGAGATTGTGGCCACGCTCAGTGTAAATGCTAGGGCTGTGAGAACAGAGAATTGCACTATGCGTGTGCCTCAAGCAGCAGGGCTTGGGCCCAGAGCTGGGGGTGCCACGCCTCCTTTTCTGACATGTGTCCCGCCCCCGGCAGGATATCGTGATGTCATAACGCTTCAAAGGGTTGCGACCTTGGTTAAAAAGAGACGTGGCCGCAGTCCGCGGTGGCCCAGACCTCACCTGCACATCAGTGCAGGCTCTGAGCTTGGGAAGCCCTTGAAGTCACAACCCGGGCTAAGGCCCGCCCGACTGGGCCACAGCAGACTAGCCTGTCTGTTCGGGTTGGCAGACAGGTCCAAGCCGGATCCGCCATGACTGTCTGTCATTGGCTGCCATGACTGCCTATCATGGCAGGGGGCAGTGTGGAGACGGGGTCAGCCACATGTTTAGTGTGCTTCCTGCCCTCCCCAACCCCCTTACTGCAGGGATCTCTGTTTGGTGCCCCTATCCAGCTGAGACTCTCTGCCCTGTGTCTTCCTGACCCGGCCTCGGTCGGGTCACCAACATGCTGACTGAACGTCTGCTGTTATCCTATGTTGGAAATGGTCAGAGTTCCCTTGCCACGCCCATTTCTGGCATCGCCACGCCCCTTTTGGGGCATCAGGCACTACAGCATCCCAAAGGGATGCTAGGGGTCTGCATGTTGTTTTTGTTATTACGATAATGATAACAAAAATTATTGTTTTCGTTTTCGTTATTGCAGTAACAAAAACGCCAACTGAGAATAACGAAAACGACAACCGAGAATACCAAAAATGACAACCAAGAATACCGATAGTGGTAACGATACCGATAATGATATCGATATCAAAAACAATACCAAAAACTAAACCAAAAATGATGATAAAAATGATAACAAGAAACAAAAACGACTGTGTCGTTATCATTGTCATTATTATTAGTGCTATGGCAGTTGGGTTTTGGAGGGAAAATGTAAAGAGGTGAGGCGGGAGCAGACATCTCAGAGTCTTAACAGGGTTGAACTCTTGAATTGTGCCTGTGTTGGGAGGGGCGAGCAGCTCAGCAGTATCTGATGGATGTATCGCTGGCCAATGAGCAGCACAACAGGCCCCAGCAGTCTCATGGGACGCTCTGATTGCTCAACGCCTGCTGCCTCCCACAACCAATCAGAGGGGCTCTGGGGGAGGGCACTGCAACCCTTTATAATGGGAGGGCCAGGTTTTTTCTCTGTGTTCTGTGAGAGCTCTGCTTGTCAGGTTGCGTTTACAGAAATGTGGTGCTTGCACATAAAAATCCTTCCTAACTCTCATTATATTGTATTGTATTGTATTGTATTGTATTGTATATATTTATTAGGTATTCTCACCAATACCTTTCCTTCCTCATACCCTACATTTTACCTTCTCCCTTTCCCTGCCCTTCTCCCCCTGTACATTCTTTTATTTATTTATTTTCACATATTTCTAATCCACCTATCCTGCCACAGGCAGCTCTGGGCAGCGCACACCATGGAATATTAAAAGCACTGAAACAACTTTAAAA
This sequence comes from Sphenodon punctatus, assembly GCA_003113815.1. Taxonomy (NCBI): domain Eukaryota; kingdom Metazoa; phylum Chordata; class Lepidosauria; order Sphenodontia; family Sphenodontidae; genus Sphenodon; species Sphenodon punctatus. The sequence continues at coordinate 6,091,699 of QEPC01000343.1, forward strand.
TAAACAACAAAGGGAGGAATAAAAATCCCTACATTCCCCCCACCCTACCCATCCTCCCTCCCCAAAAGCCAGGTAGAACAGCCATGTCTTACAACAGCGTCGAAACAAGAGGAGATCCGGGGCCAAATGGCCCACCACTGGCAGGGAGTTCCACAGCCGTGGGGCGGCCACCAAGAAGGCCCTCTCCATCATGGCCCCCCAGCAGACTCGGGGGACCTCCAGGAGAGCACCTCCCGATGACCGCTGTGGCCGATCCAGAACCTGGGGGGTGAGGCGGTAGAGATAGGTAGTATAGATATAGATATATATTATAGACATATTGATTAGATTAGAATAGTAATAGATAATTGATTAGATAATAGATAGTTTTCCTTCCCCCTTCCCGTCTCCCTTAGATTTAGATAAATATTAGTTTTGCACAGGAATCAATAATAATATTGATACTAAAAATAAAATCTTTGTTTGAAATGGTACTGATATCAATAACAATATCAATAATATCAATAACAACAAATACCAATACCGATAACAAAAATATCATTATTTTTGATATTCAATATGTCTATAATATATAACAAAAACAATATCAAAAACGATTCCAAAAATGATAACGAAAATGACATTGTCGTAATAACGATAACGAAAATGACATTTTTGAATAACGAAAATGACATGGGGGCCTGGTGCACACCCCTAGGGGCTACAGGAAAGTCTGGGAACTCTGGACCTTTCCAGTAGAACCCATCCTCCTGGCTGCTGCTCCAACCCTGTCCCTGACAAAGCAAGGAGGGTAGGGCCGGTTCTGCTGGAGATGTCCAAGGCTCTGCCTCATGGGGGAGGAGGGTGCCAGTTTACTCAGTGCTGGTGAGACGTCACATGGAATATTGTCTTTAGTTTGGGGCGCCGCACTTCAAGAATGATGGAGACCAACTGTAGGAGATTCAGAGAAGAGCAACTAAGATGATAAAAGGGGCTGGAAGCCCTCTAAATTAAATTGTGGCCATGTAGATTTCAGTTAGACTCTTGGAAAAACGTCTTAGCTGCAAGAACCCTTGAGCAATTAAGTAAGTTGCCGAGGGAGGTTGTGGAGTCTCCTCTCCATCCTTGGATGTTTCAAAACCTGGCTGGAAGAGCATCTGTCCGGTCTGCCATGCCATAGGCCTTGGAGCAAGGTGCAGGGATTTGGACTTGATGATTGCTTAGGTCCCTCACAAACCTGCAGTTCTTTGATTCTGTGATTCAGACAGACAGTGGGGACTTCAGTGTAACAGCATGGATAGGGCAGGAAAAGATACTAGGGGTCCCAATCCCTCTCAGCCAGTGGCTAGCATCACACTGATTGAACCTACAATAAAAAAGAGTGTTAGGTGAGCAAGGGAAAATGATGGGTGTCATTAGCGGACACCTGCTCCTCTCCCCACCCCCGGGTGGCCCATCCGTGTAAAGACGGGCCACCCTGGGGTAAGGCAGAGCAGGTGCTGCCTGCTCTGGGCCAGCTCCACTTGCGATGCTCCAGAACATCCTGGAGCACTGCAAGTGGAGGAGGCAGCCCAAACCCGGAGCACCAGCTGGTGGTGGAGCAGTGGTCTGTCTATTCACAGAGGGGCCACTGCAGCTCCTCTTCTGGCCTGGGGGTTGCCCTAGCAACAGCCATAGAGCTGCGGGTTGCAGCCTAGAGCAGGGGAGGGGGCTGCTGTGTGTGCGGACTGTGGGCCGCGGCGAGGGTCACCTCCGTGTAAACCTGCCGGGGCCGTAGCCAACCCAGAGGTGCCCCCATTGGAGCAGACCCGAGATGGCCACCACTGGGTTCGTCTAAAAATACCTAATGTTTTCCCTTGGTCATTCCCAGGTTGGAGGGAAAGAGATTCTCCAGCCAATGGCAGGGAGACTTCCACACAAACTGCCAGGCCAGCAGATGAACGTATCAAAGCATGAGAGCACATTTTAATTACCTATTGAATTGCCCCCTTGGAAGCCGGTGGACCAGGAACAGCTGTGGTCAGCATGGCCGCGACGGCTGGTCCCAAGCTGGATGTTCCCGAGCATTTTGAAGGCCTGTACCTGCCGCTGACTTTTTTCTAATTATATTTGGAATCCATATTAGAGACTCTTCTGCCCAATGCAACCTGCACTCGGTGCTCAGATTAATAAGCAAGACTTGGTTTGCTGCTTTGTGGACTTGGCAGATAGCCATTCCTCCCTCGCTTTTGTTTCATCATCTGATAAAAGAATAACAAAGGGCTTCGGTCAATGACTTTTCTGTCTTCAGGGCTTTGTTAGTTACTTTATAGGAGAGTAGGGATAATTCAGCATGGGGGTGGGGAGTGAATTTAATACATCTAGAGGGAAATAATCTGAAACCGAGATTTGTGGAGAAGAGTTGCTGGGGGAAAGCAGGTCAGTCAAAACTCATAAGATGCAGCAAGGGATGCTCTGCAGTGCTAGGCATTAACCAGCATGACTTGGATTTGGAGGTGATCAGAGCAGAGGAGCTTTTTATTTAAGAGAACTCAGAGTTGGAGCTCATCAAATTTCTGGTACCCAGATCAACTCCAAAATTTTGGGTACTAATCGGCACCCAAATAATGTCCAATTCGGGTTCCCAATTGGACATTATAATACTGACTTCCAGTCCCAACTTGTCAGGTTTCCATCCCAGTTTCACTGATGGGTAACTGAAAAATTGATTAAAATTACTGACTTGTCAGATAACGGGTACACAATCAGTGATCTGGTGGGCTGTCAGGTTCTACAGTTAGGTACCTGTTTCAGTTCTATTCAGGGCCAAATTTTCAAAGATTCATTTTTTGCAATCAGGCTCAAAATTTTCTCGAGTTTAAATGGATATTTGTGCAGTTGGATCAAACTATCCAAATACGCTGTATCCAAACTGAACTCAGTGAAGCAGATAATGATGACTCTCCGTTTGTGATATGTTGGATACTGCTTTGGGTATTTTGGTGATTTCATTGGGTGTGAACAAACAGACGGGGTGGTGCTCCAGGGCTGCGCCCATCCTGCGTGTCTGCCTACTTGCAGCCCTACCTCGGTCCATTTTAGACAGACCCGGTGGTTGCCCTGGCCCATGGTTTGTACGCGCCCCTCCCACACACACCATAGAGCTGAGGGCGGATTGCCCAACGCTCTAGGCTGGTGCCTGCAACTCTGTGGTATTGCCCGAGCAACAGACAGCTGAAAGTGGAAGCTTCAGCGTGGATCCACAGAGCCAGATGGACAGCAGTTCCGCTTCAGGATGATGTCCTGGGTTTGGTGGGCCCACTGCACAGGCAGTGCTCTGGGGTATTCCAGAGTGCTACAGACACGGCTTCCACATCTGGCGGAGTGCTTTTAGACAGACGGGCCAGCCTGGGGGTGAAGTGGGCTGGCGTGGCCAACACTGGGGCAGCTCGACCCAAAGCACCCATTTTGACACTATGACTAAGGGACGGGACTCCGGGTCAAATTTTTTTTTTTTTTAAATGTTGAGTTTTTTTGGTTCTCCAAGAATTTTTGTTCTCGGTTGGTTTTGAATTTGGGTTTTTTTGCATTCATTATTTTTAAAAAAAAATAATTGAACAATCCCGGGGGAGGGAATTAATGCAAACAACACAAATTGCCTGAAACGGAATCAATAACTGAAGTTTTGGGAGAACCAAGTTGGTCATTTTCAGGTTGATTCTGTTCTAACCGAATATGGAACTCCCATCCATACTATTAGCAGCACTACCGGGAAGGCACAGCACTGAAACAAAGGAACCAAAAATAACTCGAGCCATGATCTTGACCCTTACTGAACACTCACCCTAAGTAACCCGTCCCGAATTCCAAGCGGCCATTGTATCTTGTACTAATTTTCAAAGTGGCTCATGGGAGAGGAAAGGCTCCCCAACCCTGTTGTAGCGTACTGTCCCTGGGATAGCCCACATGAATGTTCAGCCTCCTGCACACTAAGCACTGGAAGTCCCCAGGCTGATAGATGATGCACTGTAGATCTGGCCAGTATGGACTGCTCTCCAGGCCTTTGGAAACTGCCATTTTGTCCCATCCTGTCAGGTGCTGCGGTGGCCAATCCCAGACATGCTGAGGACAGGGGATAGGAACCCCTGGATCTACCTCCCTTCTCCCCCCCAGCACCACAGGGATAGTCTACTGTGGTACCCACTGGCTGACCGACTTCAATCCAGGAATTACCATCCTGATCCTGGCAATCCTGATGGTGGAGTCAATCCCAAACCCCACGCATGTGCGTGATGCCACACGGTTTGTATGTGTGCACTGTAGGCCCCATGCCACGCGTGCGCTGGCTTACATGTGCGTACATGCACACGCCGTGTGTACTCCACGCGTTGGTCCATGGGGCATAGGATCAGCCCCCCCAAACAGGATGCAATCAGTGGACAGGGACTTGCTGGGCTGGAAGTTACCAGTCAAATATCAGTACATGCTCCAGGGAAGGGTAGCAATTATCAGGGGCAGTAGAGAAATAATTGCTGGATAAAACCTTGGAAGTGCAAAATGCACCCCACTGGACTACTACCTTTAAGGCCACCAGGAACCACTATGATCACCTAGTCTGACCTCCTACATATGTAGGCCAGAGAAGTCCACACAGGTATTCATTCACCAAGTCCAAAACATCTGGCTCAGCTAAAGAATGTCATCCCATCTTTACTGTAACCACAGTTCTGTGATGGGAGACTCTGCCATTATATGCTACCTTGAGCTGAAGACAGTACAACAAAACCACCAGGTTATACCCATCGGAATTAAAATACTTGACCGGACCTGGTAACATTGGGTACTAATCAGTACTTGATTAGTAACCGATGGACTATCTGATGGACTTACTTATACTACTTATAATAATTTTTTATTGCATGGCCAAATGGCCATTGCAAATACAACACATAATTTAAAAAAAAAACCCACCATTGAGCAAATACAAAAATAACTTAAACCAAAACCAACTAAACCCAGTTATTCTAAAAGGAGAGGTTCTACAAACGACCCCTAAGGTGACTTATTAACAAACGCCTAAAATAAAAACTGTATCTCTTCCAATGTGACTTCCGACTGGTGATCACCCAGTAGCCATTTGGCATAAAATTCCCACGATCTTCCAGGAACGGTACTAATCACAGGCGTTATAAATTTCCGTCGTAAGTCCAAATACAGAGGACACTCAAAAGGAATATGATTCAGGGTTTCTATCTGGGGTCGACTACATTTACATAAGCGCTCAGCCAATGGAGTGCCTCTATATCTACCTTCAGTCAAAGCTGAGGGGAAATAATTCACCCTAGCCAAAAAGAAAAGCCTCCTCTTTAAGGGTGACAGCCCGTAGTTCAAGTATTTCCACGGGGAATCTTCATCGCTGTACAGGAGGGAATAGGCGCTCAGAACCCTGCAATCGCCCAAAGTTGCCTGCCTCTCCTGGCAGGCAATATCAGACAATCTCTGAAGCACCAGTTTTTTTGAAGTTATATAGCCAAGAGGTGCAATAGCCTCTGGCCAGAGTCCTAAATGGTGCAGCCACTTGACCACTGACAGTATCCAGCTGCTGGAACATGAGTCAGACATCACCTTCTGTGAGAGGGGAGCAGCCAGATTAAAAACCAGCTTCGGCCAATAGTTCAGGGCACCCCTGATGTACTGAAATACCACTGTCTCAATTCATGTTTCTACCGATTGACCATTTTACTAATTGTTACTGTCCAATAAAATGGTAAATTGGTAATTTGATAACAGCAATAGCTGGTATTTTGGGCTAACCAGGTGCCCAATCAGTACTCAGGTAGCCACGTTGGACACCTGACGTGGTACTCAATGTTGTGGGTATTACCAGCAGGTAGAAAATGAGCTACGTGTTTCAGCTTGAACGCTTTCTCTATCTGACAGTGTCTTTGTATATGTTCTTAAATTGAGTTTATCTATCTATCTATCTATCTATCTATCTATCTATCTATCTATCATCAGTTGAAACAAGTTCCCACAAAGATGAGTATACCTGTTGACGAATCAACCCAACAACATCGATTTTGACTCGATTCGGGTACCCGATGTCTCAGAATGTTGATTTTCAATACGAATTTTTCATCTTCGGGTCTTAATTGTTCAGGTTTCCATCTCAATATACTGATCATAAAATCGGTAGCAGAAATTACCAATTTTCTGGGTAGTTGGGTGCCCAATCGGTAATCAAGTAGCCCATCAAATGCCAAAGGCACCCATCCCGTCCATCCATCCATTGCAGCTATGTAAACTGTGGTGAGATATTAGGGGAAATCTTCCTAATGGTAAGAACTCTTGGGCAATGGAATAACTTGCCCATAAAGCTTGTAAAATCCCCCTCCTTGGACATTTTCGAAACCCAGCTGAACAAGCACCTGCCTGTGATGCTGTAGGCAGAAGATATCCTTGCGTTGGAGCAGGGAATTGGACTAGATGACCCTTAAGTAACCTCCCAACCCTACAATTCTATCTAATCTGTCAGTCTACCTGACAACCATCAGTCTGATGTTCCGTCTCCCTAATAAAGAAAAGACAAATAAGATAAGACAAATAGATAGATGCATACGGAGCTTGCTAGTTTTCCTTCATCTGCATCTGCTGCTTAGCTTATGTCTTAATGTCCATTAAAAATCTATGCAGTCTATCTATTCATCCACTCATCCTCCATGCACACCTGTCTGTCTTTCTGTTTGTTTGTCTGTCTATCCATCTATCATTTCTGTGTCTGTCACTGCAGCTGTTCCTGGGTACAGGCTGTCAGTCCATCTCCATTTGATTTATTAACCACAAGGAAGGAATTATTGGCAAGCTGGATGCTGTGTGGCTGTCTTCTAATAGAGTTTTGATGATGCTTTCCATACAGAGATTAACTAAACAACAGTTGTGCTAATGCTACTGCATTTCGTCCATTGCCACAGCTGGGAATGTTGACATGGCACAAGCTTGCCAGCCTGGCCTTTTTTTTGTGTGTGTGTGTTGTTTTTAAAGTTTTGGCCTGTGAAATTAAACAGCTGAGGACCTTTCTGCCGATGGATAAAGCGTAGTGTAAAAACTGATTGGAGTCAATCAGGGTGATCGTCCAAATGTGTGGCAGACTATAGAGAACGTCCTGGGTATTATTGGCTTTTTGATATTGCAGAAAGATTTGTTTTTGGCTGTCTTGGTCGTCTCATGCCCTTGGCTAAGCTCCATGGAACAAAGATGGAGCTAGTCAGTGCTTAACTTGTGAGAAACAGAAGTATCAGTGCTCATGGATATATATAAAAAGCTGCCTAAATGTGTCAGACCAATAGTCCATCTTAGCCCAGTATTGTCACAACCTAACACTGCAGCAAGGTTTCAAATCCAGCTCTCTGGCAGAGGCCTCACCCAGGCGTGTTATTTGAGACCCTCCAGGATTCCTGGCAGAGGCCTCACCCAGGTGTTCTACCAGAGACCCTGAATTGGAGACGCTGGGGATTAAACTTGGGACTTTATACATGCAATGCATGCACTCTACCATCTGAGCCACAGCCCACCCCATGACCCTAGAGGTGGCATATTCAAAGGAGCCAATGAAGCAGTCCTGCCGGGCCCAATCTCTTGGAAGTGGATAGCAGGAAATGACCCACTGAATGCTTTTCTGAATCAAACAAAGCTGCTACTGTTGGAGAGGGGATGTTGGCCTGGATGGTCCATTGGCCTGAACCCAGTATGGCACTGCTGATATTTTTCTGTCCACTTTGATTTAGATATGATGAAGCAGATACTTGAGCCCACGTCACTAGGTAACTACTTTGGAAACGTTGGTATATTTATTTCTGTATTTTGGTTATTTGGGTATTTTGGATGCTCCATTTCAGCATCGATGTACATATGCAATAAGTGTAACGAAATAACCAAAATGCCCAACTGACCCAAAATGTCAAACCAAAGTAAGCGAAGGGTTGGGACCAAAATAAGTGGATGTGGAAAAATCTGTTTTGGTTGTGGATAGCAGTCTATCTGCAAACGCGCACGCACATGCACACGCACGCACACACAAAGTTCAGATACAAAATCTACCCTTTGTTTCAGCTGTCTAAAAATACTTGGAGATCCAAGAAAAGAGGGGAGGCAGATCTGTTGCAAGTCCCTAGGTGCAAATGGGGAAAGAAGGAGAGGAGATGTTCGGAGCTGAAGCAGTAATTCACAGCAAATGCGAAAACTTCCCTGGTTTTCACCACATTCGTTAGTTCCCATTGGGAATGCCCATTGGAAGGTGTTTTCCATACTTTTTGGTACTTTTGGTACAAGCCGACACACCCAGTACATTGTCGGGAGCAGGCAGACCCAGGATACATAGACCAGAAACAACAGGCTGTGTCTTCTTTTCCCTTTCCCATCCTCTCTGAGTGGGAGAAGGACACTTGATGGCAAAAAAAAAAAAAAAGACACGGGGTGGGAGTTGGGAAGGCGGCAACACCAAGAAACGTAAATGCCGACATGTCATGTAAGGTACCGAAAAATGGTGGAAAGCATGGAAAAATACCAAAACTACTAGAAAATTGCAAAAGTTGTAGATAAAACACCACCTGCAAATCCTGAAAGCAATGTACTCATGAAAAATGTCCCAGAGTCGAAAATTGTACCCAACCTTCGGCAATGTTCCTGACATGACAGGATTTACTGTTGATTTGGGAGCAGCTGTTTTGGATTCAACCCCAGGTGACATTATGGTGGGGAGTCCCCCTGATGTTTCCAGACTAGTTGTGTGATGATACAGAGCGTAGGGCCCTATTGACCTGCCTTCTAGATCGAGCCCTCTTCATGCAGTTGCTGGTTCTGCCTTCTTCCACCTTTCTGTGCTGCAGCCATCCCCATGGTCTGAGGTGTTAAGAATCTTTTGAATACGGTGTGGCATGCGAGGTAAAGGTGTTATTATTCAAGTCAGTGGTTCCAATGAGATTATCCACTCTAATGGAGTGGCATGCACAGACCTCCCTAAGCCTGAACTTTCACTGCTGGAGAATTCCCAGCCAAGTGGAAAATTAGAAGGAAAAGGAAAAAGACGGGGATTTGGGAGGAGGGAGAGGGATGCTTAAGTTCTCCAGAAATTAATTCATAACTACGGCGATGGAATAATAACTCCCAGCACTAACGGGCAATCCCAGGCAAACACATTTCAATTTAGGCTCCGACTTTCGCAGTGTTGTTCGGCTCCTGCCTTACACGCCTCTGCTGATTTAATTTTCACTCCGAGTGATGGCTTTCTCCCATGACCGTGTCTCCTGCCTTCTCTCCGGAAAGGCGAGAGGAGTGCTCAGCCCCTCCCAACAGAATCCACCACCGTTTGCAGACAGTCCAGCCAGCCTGCTCCTCTCTGAACTACTTCATATAAGGGGCAAGGACCCAGGAGTCCAGCAGCAAGGGCGAGAGAGTGAGAAGGTTTACATGAGAATGGGAGAATGGGGACTGTGAGTCAGGCAGATGGACTTGGATGGGGCAAACAGGGAGGGAGATCGATTAGAAGGTGAGAAAGAGTGAAAGAACGAGTGGAAGAAAAGAAGGAAGAAAAAGAGCAAAAGAAAGAAAGTGCAAAAGATAAAGAGTGAAAGCGAGAAAGATGAGCCAGCGTGCCCCCTCCCCAACGTTGCACTCTAGTCAAAGGTGCTGGCATTCTGCAAATTCCTGGCTTTCAGCTGGGGTTCAGCTCAGTGTATCTCTAAATCAGACTGAGTAGTAAACAGGGAACAGTCCACAAATAATCCTTAGGCAGAATGGAGTTTGCCCCAAATACATTCATTCCCCACCCTTAAGACTCAGGGTGACTCACAACATATAAAACCACATCAAATCATATTAACCCCCCCCCCTTAACCCTATCCCTGCCTGCCAGCCAAATGCCTGTCCAAACAAAAAGGACTTGTTTTGTCTCTGGAAGATGAGCAGACTCAGGCTTAGATGAAACCGCCAAGGGAAGGGAGTCCCATAATTGTGGGCAGCCACTGAGAATGTCTCTCTGAATGCCCTTGTTATGAAAACTTGGTGGGCAGATGGTAACTGCAAGAGGGTGATCCCGGCTGACCTCAAAGGCCACAATGAGACTTGAGGGATGAGGCAGTCTTTCAACTATCGGACCTTCACCAAAACTGGGAAGAGAGGCTGCAAAACATTAGCGGATGTATGTATTATTATTATTATTATTATTAGGCATTTTTACACATACCTTAAAGTTCCGGGTTTTTCAATCTTCTGGGTTGACAAGTCCACAAGTAAATTCCAGATGTATTCTTCACACAACACTGCCCTGAGGCAGCCTAAAGTAGCCACAGCTGTAGATGTGAGGGGCTGCCATGGAAACCAAGTGACCACAGCTGCCTGGAGCAAAGCAGTTTATTAGGAGAACCTTTTTACACACAAACATTCTGGGAGAAGTTGTGTTCAGAAGTTCAAAGATCTGGATGTTTAAGGTCTGGGTGAGTGATTTAGGCACACAGAAAGGTCAGGCTGTAACAGCAAACATGCAGGAGAAATGTGTGTGTAAAAACACCCAATATTATTGTTATTAATCTTTATTATTTATTATTACTGATGATATGGGATTTCTCTAGCACTTTCAGTATTTAAAGTGTTTTACAGCACTTATCTTGTCCACAGTCACAACCACTATGGGGTTACTATTCCCATTTCACAGAGGGGGAACTGAAGCTGAGAGATGGTGTAAACAAACGCAGAGACTGCCTGTCCCTGGAGCTGCTCGGGGGGGGGGAGCACTCTCACATCCACCTGCTTGCATCCTTGCCAGTGTCCATTTTAGACAAACCCAGTAGTTTCCACAGCCAGTGGTTTGCCAGTGTGGCCGGCACTCCCCCATCCCCCCCCCCCCCCGGTACCAGAGAGTTGTGGGTGGATCACCCAATGCTCTAGACTGGTACCTGCAACTCTACGGTGTTGCCCGGGGCAACGGTCGGCCAAAAGTGGAGCTGCCCTGTGGGTCTGCTTACCAAATGGACAGCAGCTCTGCTTTGGGCCGATGCCCCGGATTTTGGCTTGCCCCCTCCGCAGGTGGTGTTCCAGCGTGTTCCGGAGCACCGCGAGTGGTGGTGCCGCGGAGCAGGCATAGACTGCTCCGCTTCCTCATCTGGTGGGGGGCTTTTTAGACGGCCTGGCCGGCCTGGGGGTGAAGTGGGCTGGCACGGTCAGCACGGGGGCAGCTGTCCGTCTAAAAGCACCCAGTGACCTGCCCAAGGCCACCCAGTCAATACATGGCTGAAACAGGATTTGGACCGTAGTTTCTCAGAGCCAAGCTCATCAGCTTATAGTCTAGGCCAGGAGTGGAGAATCTTTTCTGTCCTGGGGTGTGTGTGTCACACTGAAAATGAGTACGAGCTCCGAGGGCTCCGTAGTGGTTGGTGGCGGGGTGCTTAATGGGTGTATTCAAGAAAAGGAGGGCCCAGAATATGGCTCTATCCCTACCCTTGTGTGCAGGCTCTCCTCTCTGCTCCATTATCCTGAGCTCAGGTTTTCAGTGTTTGGGGGGAGAGACTGGATCCAGGTCCACATAAAAACTTGCCGAGGGCTGCATTGGGCCCTCGGACCCTCGGTTCTCCACCCCTGCTCTGGGTTCTCTCTGATTTATCCACTGTGAATAATGCCCCCAGCTCTAGAAGAAGAAGTGTTCAATTTGAGTCATATTTACTATCTCCCCTATGTTCCGGGGAAAACACTCGCCAATATTATAAGCATTAATAAGAGCAGCCATGATAGGACAGTCTGTGCGAAAAGTCATTCTGTTCATTAATTAGCTGCCTTATCTCTGCAGACGATGTTCTTTTCCTTTTTTTTGTCACTTCTTTCTTGCCCTCATTTCATTAAACATTCTTGTTTAGTATTTTAGTGAGCTGAGGTGAGTTCCCCCACCCATCTCCCCCGTGCAGCGCTCCACTCAGACTTCCCTTAGATTCCCCCCCCCCCGCTCCCCCGCAGTGCTTTGAAAGGGGGTGGTGGGGAGGCAGCTAAGAGGGTTTGAGGGAGGGTTACGAGGTTAAAAGGGCAGGCTGTATGCCTCCTTCATAGCATCCCCCCCTCTTAGTTATGCTCCTGTGCCAGTCCCTTGAATGAGGGAGGGAGGCAGGGAGCCCAGCTAAAGGAGGCCTGAGGGGATACTGTGTTGTGCAGTCTGCCCCTTTGCAACTCTCCCCCCCCCGCCCCTGCCTATTACTGGTGCATTGAAAGTGGGGAGGGGGGCACAGCTAAGGTAGTCTGTGGGAACGTAAGGAGGTCTGCTGATAGTCTGGAGGGCACTGTCCGTCGTCCCCCCCCAGCCACTGGCAGATTACCCTTTACACTGACAATGCTGTACTCACCTAAAGTGTATCACCATAGAATCAGCAGCCTGAGGTGCTGGAAGCAGCCTCCACGGACCTAGGAGGATTTTGACACCCAGAAGGGGCGGGCTGTATGGTCCAAGCAAGAAATTCCTTTAGTAGAGGGAAACTGAGGGTGAGAGCTAGTGGCAAGGCCTTGACCACCCAGTACGTTTGTGGCTAAGGTGGGATTTGAACCTTGGCCTTGAAGAGCCATCTTGTAGTGTGTCTCTGTCATGTATCCTGTATATAGGCATATCTTTTTGACCATTTGTGTTTCAATATATTGGTGATCAGAATTAGCCTCTCTGTATGATGACTTCCTAAAGAGCTGTCCTATAGTGACCTTTCTACTGAACTCTTGACCAGATACTGGAAAATCAGTCTGTATACTGGAATAGAAGATACAATCAAGTCTCTCTCTTTAAAAAATCCACATTTTCTGTTGGGCAGTCTCAAAATACGTGACTCCCTGGCAGGGCAGGAAAAGGCCTTGTTTGTTTGGCGCTTATTCATTGTTAATCCTATCTTAGATGATAGACACAATGTATCAACAGGCTTCTTACTAGGGGTGGGACACCAGGCAGAATACCGGTTACCGGTTCTCAAAAAAGCAGATTCCCAGATTACACCCGGTATACCGGTACCGGATTTATTCCATTGATTTCAATGGGGAACTGTCTCCATTGAAATCAATGGAATAAAAAAAATATTCCTTCCCCCCCCTCCCAGACTGTGCGGGTGGAAGGGGGGGCACCCCCCGCCCCACCCTGCCCAGCCTGGATTTAAAAAACATTTTTTTTCTTTAAGTCCCAAGTGCGGGCTCCGGGCCGCCACCGGTGACCCGGAGCCTGCACCATCAGGTACCAGGGTGATCCCTGGGGTGGGGGGTGGTTTAACACTCCCCCCACCCCAGGGATCACCCTACCTCCCCACCCAGAGATCGCCTGCCTTGCGCTGCGGGCGGCGGCGGTCTGACTCGGGCGGCTTCAGAGCTGGCTGTGGCTGCCGGCTTCAGCACTACTAGGCCTTCTGGTGAACTTCCGGGTTTCACCCATGCCCCATTGCCCCTGGACATGTTCCGAACCACCCCACGACCCGTGGTGAAAGCGCCTGGCTGTAACGTCTAAAGCAGCACACACACCCCGGAGCGGGCAGGGCCACGTGGTGCAGCATGCTACCGCATGGCCCCGCCCCCTGCATTCCCGGGGGCTCTCCCCCCTCCTGACAGGTGGTGGCAGCGGCCAATCCGGCTGCTGCCACAACCACAGGTGAGGGTGAATCACATTGACCACAGTGAGCGCTAAGTAACCAGACATTACTTTCCTTTCACCATGGCCATGGTGACCTTTCACCACACTTCTCGACCTCCTCGCGTCCGGAGGTCCAGAAGTGTGGTGAATGCAAACATGAGCCACGTTTGACTGTGGTGCACATCTGGCGACAAGCCAACAGACGTGCACCACAGTCAAACGTGGCCCGTGTTTGACTGTGGTTCAGCCGGGGTGAATTTCAGATGTGTAATTTCTGAAATCCCCCTGAGGCACAACGCGACATCTCCGCACGCACTTTGCAGACTTGTTGATGAGGTTCATGTGTGAAACTTTGTCAAACACTTGACTGAAATCAAGATTAGGGCTGAGAACAGAACAAATGGTCCTGTTCTGAAGGAAAATACCAACCTTTTGGGAGTGCTTGCGAGTGTCCATTGGTACTTAGTCAGTTTCCGGTGATTCCACATTTCTGCCATTTTTGTCACTTTCCAGGACTTTTTTTTGTCTCTTTCCAAGACTTTTTCATCACTTTCTGGGGCTTTTTTGTCACTTTCCAGGAATTTTACAACAGTTTTATGGTGATTTTGCAGCACTTTTGGCAATTTCCAACACTTGCCCAGTGCTTAGCCAGCATGTTTTCATCTACACAGCCCCCAAGGGTGCGCATGGAGGGTGCCTGTGACAGCCCATTCAAAGTGTGAAGTTTCCGTGTTATGCAGGTATTGCTGAATGCCCTGCTTCCGACGGAAGGAGAACTCACTGAGATTTTTTGTTTCAGGTCTAATCAAGAATGTACCAAGCCAAGTACGTGCACTTGAGACCTCGCATCTTCATGAATGTTAGACCCCTTGTCTCTCCCTCTGTTCCCCTTCCTAAATTTATATTTACCAGTTTTTCTAGTTTCCAGTCCAAGCAGTTGTGAAGGAAAGCCAAAAAATCGGAATCCGAAATCAATATTCCAGAACCAGACGTCATTAATTTGGGACTGGAAGTCAGCGTTCTGGGACATTGATGAATTGAGCACTAGTTGAGTACCGATAAGTACCCAAAATTTTTGTTTCAGTTCAGGTACTGGAAATCCAATGAGTATATTCATTTTTGCGAGTTCTCTTTTCAGCTCTGGTCCACGGCGTTCCCCCTCATTCACTAAACTAGTTTACTCTATCAAAGAACAAGACAAGATTAGTCTGGCATGACTTGTTCCTGACAAATCCATGCTGGCTATGAGGAATGACTGCATTGTCCTCAAGATGCTTATAGCCTGACTGTGTTATAATCTGTTCTAATATCTTCCCTGTATTGAAGTCAGGGTCAGATTAGTCTCTAATTTCCCAGATACTCCTTTTCCCCTTTCCTAAAAATAGGGTCAGTGTTTGCTCATCTCCTGTCTTCTAGCACCTCACCTGTTTTCCAAGAGTTCTCAAAGATAGTTAATTTATTTGAATTTATACACCATCCTTCCCACAGTGGCTCAGGGCATCTTACAGTTCATAAAAAATAAAACAGAAATGATTATAAAACAATAATAAAATGAATACAGTAAAAACTCCCCTCCTCACACCAAAAGACCTCCCCTCCCCCAGCCCTCAACCCCACCCACAACCTCCCAACCAACCTGTATCCCCACCCACCAAATGCTTTTTCAAATACAAAAGTTTCACACCACCTCCGGAAGATGCTTAGGTTCAGACTCAAGTGAACCTCCTGGGAAAAGGAGTTCTCCAAAACTGGGCCCGCAACCGCGAACCCCCTCCTGCACCCCCACGTCCTACAGACAAAGATGGCGGATGGGACCGGCAAGAGGGCAGTCCCAGCTCACCGTAGGGGCCGAAATGGAACAGGATAGGGCAGGTAGTCTTTCAGGTATATGGGGCCCATACCGTTTAGGGTTTTGATGGTTAAAAAA
>QEPC01000343.1:6108193-6172624 GCA_003113815.1 Sphenodon punctatus
CCCGTTTTGTTGTTTTAACACCCCTCACTAACCTTTGCTCATTTGGTGCCCTAGCCTTCCTGGCACTATCCATACAAGTTGGGGCATACGTATTGTATTCATCTTTGGTAACTGGTTCCTCCTAGGGATGGGTGAACGCAGCTCGGAGTTCGGGCCGAACTCAACCAGTTCGGTCGACCAAACTGAATTTCCGAACAGAACTCGAATTTTGAGCCGAACCGAACTGAATTTCCGAACTTGGCTCTGTTCACCCATTCCTGAAAGATAATATTCCATTCATTTCAATGGGGTTTGAATTTCCGAACTTTGTTCGGAAGTTCGCAGTTCAATCGAACTCGACCAGTTCGGTCGATCGAACCGAACTTCCGAACCAAACTCGAATTTTGAGCCGAACAGAACAGAACCGAATTTCTGAACTCGGTTCTGTTCACCCATCCCTAGTCCCTCTATCTATTTCTTATATGGACCAAAAGGGCCTGGACATCAAGTTGTGTGTTGACCAATAATTCCCGTAAGTTAAGGGGGACAACATTTGACTGTCTCCAGTCTCATAGCACTTCTCCAATTTTCCAAGAGTTCTCAAATATAGTTGACAGAGTTTCTGAGAGAACTTCTGAAAGTTCTTTCAGTACTCTGAGTTGTAACTTATCCAGCCCGACAGACTTGAATTATTCAGAGTAGTCAGGTACTCTCTGACCATTTTGTTAAGCAAGGCATAGCAAGAGTTAAATGAATTTTGATTCTCCGATTGAGATGTACTGCTCGGAGAGACACCTGACTGGAACGCCGGAGTGTGTGTATTGTCCTCCATCCCTTTCATGCAGAGGGAACATGAAGAGTGTGACCATTGTGACGGGCATCATCCCATCCCCCAGAAGACATTCATTTCCATCTCTCCAGACTCACCATGTCTCTTGATTCCTGGGGATTTGCATGTGTAATGTCTCTGGCCTGAATGAACAAGAGAGAGAGACACAGACACACACACAAACCCTCATCCCACACCCCATAGTAACAGAAATAATCTTTTCCGGGCCACCTCAGAACCAGAAGCTTTTGCTTTAGCCTTGTCAGGGCACATAATAGGGATCAGCTTCTTCCATAGCGGGGGCCAGGATAGATTCGGTCACCCAGCTTAGCACCCCTGTTCCTGCTCACATCGTCCCTGGTACCTGCGGGGAAGATTACTAATGATGATAAGACAATCTTCATCCCTGGGTCTCTTGAGGGTAATTTTCTTGGGGGTGGAGGGGGGGGGGAAGGAGGCATTGATTAAGACTCTGGATTTATAGAGCAGAAGGCTAGAAAATCTCTCACACAAGCCCCCCCCCCTTTCCCTGCAGGCTGTGGGGTGGGTTTATTAAATCGCTAGTAATGCAGGGAGGGGCCCCCACCTGGGGACAGAGATAACGGGATGGGATGGCAGTTCCGCCGCATGAGCAGGGCCGAGTTATCAGGGCAAGCAACTTGGCTTCTATTACCATGCATTAGAATAGATTAGCCGCCAGAGCAATTAGCATCTCCACTCTCATTTGGCTAAGTGACGGGGTCGGCAGCAGGCAAGAGATGGATAAGGAAGTAGCACGAGCTGCTTGGCTTCTCACCTATAGGGCTGCTGCCCTTCTGCCTCCTTGACCCTAAGGTCCTCCCTGTCGCACAAGCTCGGAAGAGGCTAGAGGTTTAGACACAGGAAAGGCCTCTTACTGTAAAGCATTCAGCCCATCCCACTCAGACTTCCAACGTTTAGACCATGTCTCAAGTGATGGGTGTGGGGTTCTAGAGAGCAAACTTCCTCTCGGTTCCAGCACCAAGGAGATGGGTGAAGGTTAGGGTTATCCAGAAGGGGTGTGCCGTGTATTTTTGTTTTTTTAGTAACTCAAATGAATGGAGCCCCATTTGTTTTATGTGCACCCTTTTTCAAAATGGCACCCGCAGCGTCACTACCATTTTGTAAGAGGGCAGCCGGCCTGAACTACATGCTGAGGAAGGACCCTGTGTGTTCGTAAAGCTTGATTATTTCCACCAACAGCTGGGTCAATGAAAGAGATCGTTCGAACCAGTTTGTTGCTCTTTTTATTAGAATACTGAAGTCGGGCCCATATGACACTGGACTGGCTAGGAATACAATACGTTGCCTTCACACAAACAAAACTAAATGGATTTTTTCAAAGTTGAAGCAAGTATTCAGGTTTTAGTAATGCACTTTGGTATCCTCCGTGCACGTCCATGATGCATAGTCACTAGGACTGCTAGTGTACTGCTGCCATCTTCCCCCAGTAGCCATTAGGGCTTATTTTTAAAAAGCCATTTTGATTTTGGGGAAGAGTTCCAAAAAAATCAAAATGCCTCTTAAAATCCCAGTTGGAATTCCGATCGAAATAATTTTTCCATCGGAATTCTGACTGGGCCATTTTGTGCATGAACTAAATAGTGCTTGCAGTTCTAGACACGTGGGTACAGTCTTGTTGTATGTCGGTGAATGTTTGCATATGAGCAAAAAGGCCTTTGTTTTTCATTTGGTCCATTGGGCTGAAGTTTTGGTTGCTGTCCCAGTGACCATGCATTATGGAAATGCACACAATGACACCTCTCCTTTCACGTCTTGTATGCAAAGCATTCTGTGATGAATTTCATAGGGTTCTCAGCAGGAGAGACACTTTGTACTGCAGCCTGGGAATAACTTGTATCCCATGTTCATCAACCAAACGTGGAAAGGGTTCACTGCAGAAGATACTTTGGTTTAGAAAGTGAAAGTGATTATCTGCTCCTGATTTTTCTTGAGTACGTACTTCACCTCCTGCTAGTGACTCTCGTCACTTGATGTGTAAATGATATCAGGGCACAATAGGGTTAAGGACTTTTTAAACCCATTTAGCTGTATGTGTGACTCTGGACTTATGATCACGTAATCAAAACCAAACCTTGCTTACCTGGTTCAAGGGTGTAAACACTACAGACCTAGTATTCAGATTCAAGCTTTACCTGTTAAGATGATTAACATTTGTGGCTTACATCAACCACAAATGGCAGATTCAAAGTACCATGTGTTAGGGGCCTCCGCGGCTATCTCCGAGGGCGGGGCTTCCACCACCGCTCCCGGCGAGGCCGCAGCGACATCTGGGACTCCACAGCTGCGACGTACGGGACGGGGCTAGCAGGCCCCGCCCCGTGTGTGCTCGGTGATGCACAGACAGGGTCGCAGGACGCTGGGGAGGAGCCCAGAGGGGCAGGGCCACCAGCAGCGTTGTAGCACTCAACGTGTCTCCGCCCGCAGTGGGGTAAGGCTAGGGGGGATAAAAGACTGGCTGATGAGAAGGATCCGTGTCGGTGATCAGCTTGCCTGTGAGGAACTGGCCCCTTGTGAGAGTGTGCAAAAAAGATTGAAGAAACCTGTTGGAGTGTTGAATCTTGAGTGAACGGTGAGTGCTTCAACGTGTGAAAGAGTGAGCAAGTGAAGGTGTGGGTGAGTGTACAGAGTGTTTGGTGTGCGTCCCCCTGTCCTATCTCTGTGACCTTAGTGCCCTCCCTGGTCCCCGTCCCCAGAAGAGTGCATCCTAGACCCCCCCCCCCCTACCTTGCTCCCCTGGAATCCTTTCCCGGTGAACCTCACTTCCCTGATCACCCTTCCATTCCCTGATGCGTGGTGAGGGTGTTGCGTGTTGGGTGTGCGTCCCCCTGTCCTATCTCTGTGACCTTAGTGCCCTCCCTGGTCCCCGTCCCCAGAAGAGTGCATCCTAGACCCCCCCCCCCCTACCTTGCTCCCCTGGAATCCTTTCCCTGTGAACCTCACTTCCCTGATCACCCTTCCATTCCCTGGTGCGTCATGTGGGTGTTACGTGTTGGGTGGTGGGTCACACGAGGTATGAGAGCCTCACAGCTGGCCCTGCTGATTGTCTCTCCTATAATGATCTGGGCTTCTCCTGTACGGGAGATTTAAGGGCCACTCAAGATCCAGAGGGATTGTTATACACCGACTTGGGTGCCAAGCTAGAGGCGTGTGTGTTTCAAGAGTTTGAGTGCATTCCCCTTCTTCCCTTTCACCTACCTCCCTTCCCTCACACCATGGTCCATGGCATGGTACCCTTATCATATATGGTATACCCAAATGCCATTTGAGCACTTGAAAAAACAAAGTTTCAGTAGCCAGTTTTTTTAGTAACCAAAATTACCCCAAAACCAGACTAACTGGAATGAGTACCCCCCCAACCCAAATGGGTTAGACCCATTGAATTTCCGGTGCCTGAACTGAACCAAATATTTTAGGTACTTTTGGGTACCCAAGCTGGTTTTCAGTTGGGTACCCGATATACCAAAATACTGACAACCCGTATACCAAAATGCCAATAACTGATGTACTGAAATACTGATTTCATCCCAGGTTTGGGGAATTTTTCTGGCATATTTTTTCTGGTTTGGGGGTAATTCTGGTTACTAAAAAAACTGGCCACTGAAATTTTGGTTTTTCAAGTACTCAGAAGGCATTTGGGTACTGATTCAGATCCCCCAAAATGTGGGTATTACCTGTGGGTAATCAGGTACCCATTTTAGCTCTACTTGACAGTTATCCAGTAACAATCTGGTAACCACAGAGCTTAACCGGCAAATCAGAATATAAACTATTACTGATTACCGGATTACCATTTACTACTTACCACAGTACTGCTTACCGCATTACCAGACCACTCTGGACAGAGGGAGGGAATGTTAAAAAAAAAATAATTAAAGTGAAAAGGTGGTAATTAAGCTGTAATGGTAGACAGTAAATGGTAATCCAGTTAACTGGCAAATGGACGGATGCTAAATTGGATAACACAATGTCCATCCAGATTAGAGGTGAAACAAGATATCAACCTGCTTGAAAATCTTGTTGAAAATGGGCTTCTCTATTCGATTTTCTGGGTCAAGAATTTCACATGAATCCGTGTTTTCACCGCCATTCTTGTGAGATTCTTGGGTGCTGAGAAATGAGCCCTCCATGTTCTGTGCATACGCAAAATGGCCATGAGCATACACAGAGTGTTTGGTTGGTTTTTTTGAGAATCTCTCGAGATTCTGGGAAACCTCAACAACTGATCTTTGCGTGCCTCAAATGGCTGCCGGGGGGGGGGGGGCACACATGCACAGAATGGTCATGGCAGCCATTTTGCGTAGAGCGTTTGGGGAATTTTTGAGACTATAGCGAGATTCTCAAAAACCCTAGCAAAATCGTGCGAGATCTCGCCACGGTTGTGAGACTATCACAAGATTCTCGTTTCACCTCTAATCCAGATACTACATAGTAATAGTTACTTTTTTCAGCTATGATGAAGTTGCCCATGGAGTACATAGTCAAGCACGTTGCAAGAGTCTTGCAACATAGGTTTTTGGGATACAGGCTTTCTAATAGATACAACAATGGGACTTGTTAGATGATCTTTCCAAGGGACCTGGGAATCCAAAAGATCTGGACTCAGTTCTTTGCCTCCTAAGGCTCGGTATGTGATTTTGCTTGAGTTACCAAAACTCTGTAACCACCAGTATGGCCCACAAAGCTCCCAGACTGTCTTCCTGGGACCCCAAGTAGGGTCATGCCTAAGGGAGCCTGATCATGGATGATGATATTTGGTAGTAGGGGGGTGCACCAGGCCCCCATGTCATTTTTGTTTTTTGTCTTCGTTATTAAAAATGTCATTTTCGCTATCATTATTAACGACATCGTAACCAAGCCAAGTACGTGCACTTGAGACCTCGCATCTTCATGAATGTTAGACCCCTTGTCTCTCCCTCTGTTCCCCTTCCTAAGTCTCTCCCCCAGCTCCTGTCTCTCAGATTGTAAGCCCTAGGGGCAGGGACCGTGTCTATTTTATTACTTTGTAAAGTGCCAGGTACACTGCTGGCGCTATATAAATGTTTGTTAATAATAATAATAATAATAACAATGTTGTTTTTGTTATCATTGTTGTTATTGGTATTGGTCTAATTTCAAACAAAGATTTTATTTTTGGTGTGTATGTATATATATATATGTGTGTGTGTGTGTGTGTGTGTGTGTGAGAGAGAGGGAAAAGGAAACTATTATCTAATCAATTATCTATATAAATACAAAAAATGTACAGGGAGGAGAAGATCACGGAAAGAGAGAAGGTAGAATGTAGGGTATGAGGAAGGAAAGGTATTGGTGGTAATACAATGAGGGCTAGGGAGGATTTTTTTGTGTGCAAGCACCACAGTTCTGTAAATGCAACCTGACAAGCAGAGCTCTCACAGAAGAGAGAGAAAAAGCCTAGCCCTCCCATGATAAAGGGTTGCAGTGCCCTCCTCCAGAGCCTCCCTGATTGGTTGTGGGAGGCAGCTGGCATTGAGCAATCATACAGTGCCATGAGACTACTGGGGCCCGCTGGTGCTGCCCATTGGCCAGTGATACATTTTATTTATTTATTTTTATTGTGATAAAAACATCGCAATAAAGTAATCTAATTACAATATAAAATATATAAAATCGACACATAAAGTAGCAGTTAACAGAAAACCGCTACCCACCCTACCCACCCCCTTCCCTGAAGGCCCAGCAGAACAACCAGGTCTTATAACATCTGCGGATAGAGGGGAGGTCAGGGGACAGACGGGCCTCCAACGGGAGAGAGTTCCACAGCCGAGGTGCGACCACAGAGAATGCTCTCTCTGCCTTTGCCACCTGGCATACCCAGGGGACTTCGAGTTGGATGCCCCCGGCCGACCACAAGGGCCGCGAAATGACCCAAGGCTTGAGGCGGTCTCGCAGGTAACCAAGACCCAAGCCATTTAGGGTTTTATAAGTCATAACCAACACCTTGAATTGGGCCCAGAAGACAGTAGGCAGCCAGTGCAGAGTCCAGAGCACCGGTGTAATGTGCTCATGGCGGCCCGTCCCCGTTAGGAGGCGGGCCGTGCATTCGGCACCAGCTGCAGCCTCTGGACCATCACCAAGGGTAGACCCACATAGAGCGCGTTGCAGTAGTCTTGTTGAGAGGTACTGAAAGCATGGATGATGGTGGCCAGATCCAACTCCGAGACATATGGCTGCAGTCGTTGCACCAGATGTAGTTGGCAGAATTCTCCTCTCGCCACAACCTCCACCTGACAGTCCAGGCGGAGCTGCGGGTCAAGGAGCACCCCCAGACTACGGACCTAAGAGACCAGCGGGGGGCAGACTCCGCCAATGATGGGAGCCCCACCACCCGCTCAGCCCTACCCACCAACATCACATCTGTCTTGTCGGGATTCAGCCTCAGACAGCTCGCTCTCCTCCAGTCCCCCACAGCTTCCAACCATCGGGTAAGCACCAAGACTGCTGGGCCTGGGTCTCCAGAAAACGAGAGGTAGAGTTATGTATCATCGACATACTGATGACATCGTACGCCGAACCCTCTCATGACCTCACCCAACGATTGCATGTGCACGTTGAACAGGAGAGGGGACAAAATAGAACCCTGCGGGACTCCACACGTGAGATTCCAGGGAGACGATGTACATTCCCCAAGAACCACTCGCTGAGTTCTCCCTGCCAGGAAAGAGCAGAACCATTCAAGAACAATTCCGCTCACCCCAGTCCGGTCCCGCAGTCTTGCCACCAACATCTCTTGGTCAACGGTATCAAACGCCGTCGACCGATCCAGTAAGATCAGAATTGAGGGATCCATCCATCAGATACTGCTGAGCTGCTCACTCCTCCCAACACAGGCATAGATCAAGTGCTCAACACTGTTTAGGGCTCCGAGATGTCTGCTCCCTCCTCCCCTCTCCAAATTTTCCCTCCAAAATCCAACTGCCAAAGCACTAATAATGACAACAATAATGAAATTATCATTTTTGTTATCGTTGTCATTATTCTTGGTTGTCGTTTTTGTTATTGCAATAACGAAAACGACAATTGTCATTATCAAAAACGACATGCACACCCCTATTTGGTAGACTTTTCAGGTCTTTATTGTTGAAGGGGTCATAGAATTTTAATTCAGTCTCAAACCTGGGTCACACAGGCAAAATGTTTGGGAACTATTAGTCTAAAGCAGTGGGTCTCAATCTCTTTTGAAGCATGCCCAAATTCCCTTCCTCTTGTCTATGATAGCTGAGACTTCCTCCACCAACACCACCACACACACAAACATACACAAACACATCCCATGCTTCCTCTCGCTTCCTCTCTCCCTTCCCTTTCTCCTATCAGTTCCCCCCTGACCCCCTTGTTATTTGACTCTCTCTTCCTTCCTTGCCATCCCATTATTTTGTAGATTTGTGCAAATCGTGACGGCTATACTGTGCCTATGCAAAAGGTTTGTACATTGTACAAAACGGCTGCGGTCATTTTGCATATGCAAAAAAATGGTCCAATTGGAATTTGAATAAGCCATTCTGATTTTGTTGAATATTCCAGAAAATTGGAATAACCTATTTGAACC
Source organism: Sphenodon punctatus (assembly GCA_003113815.1). NCBI lineage: Eukaryota > Metazoa > Chordata > Lepidosauria > Sphenodontia > Sphenodontidae > Sphenodon > Sphenodon punctatus. The sequence continues at coordinate 6,116,611 of QEPC01000343.1, forward strand.
AGCCCTAGGAAATTCCCCCAGCACAATGAGAGCGTTGAAGATAAGTGTTCTCCAACTGAGGTCATTCTCCCCTCGCCTCCCCCCACCCCCAAGAATACATTTCCCCCCCTGACAGTTTGAGAATGACTGGTCTGTCCTTAAGGGTGTTCTGTTCTTCAAATAGAGGGCAGGGTTGCTGTTTGTTACAGTGAAGAAAGCAAGACTGCTAATTTGCATTCATTTGGGTGTGGTTAAATTTATTAAAATTAAAAATAGACCATTCGTTCATAATGAATCTGGGTAAAAAAACAACAACCCAGTTTTGAAATAATTTTCAAATTTGAAACACAGCACAATGATGCTCTATAGAAAAGGTGATACACAAGGCCAGTCTTTGGACATTAAGCGTCCAGGTCCTTGGTCATCCAGAACACCAGACAAAGAACCCCAATTCCTCCCTTTGTGGTATATGCTTCACCATTGGCTGTTTAACCCCTTCCAACCTGGAGCGCCTTAGCCTTACCCAATCTCCATTGGGAACGAAAATCAAATTAGCAAACAAATATGCCCCTCCCCAGGCCCCCGCCTGCGTTGCTGAAATGGAGAGACGGATGGATAGGGAAGAATGGAGATTCACCACTTTGCGGGGTAAAGTTTAAGGTGAATTCTATCCGCGTCTCGACATTTATGGTGTTCCTATCCTCTGGACCCTGGGGGAAGGCTCGGAAATGTCAAACCATTGCTGGAACTGACCTTAAGCTTTACAGGCTAGGCTAGTGTACTCTCTTTTTATCCTTGGCTTCCACAGAAAATTACTTGGATCCTGCCAAAGGAAAAACAAATTTCACTCCTCCTTCTCCTCCCTCTCTGGCGCCCGGGGTTATGTTCTTTGGAGAGGAAAGGCTGGCGTTGTCCTCCTGGAAGTTATAGCTAGAATGGGATGGATGGGCCGAGTTCATATTTCATTCCTGGATTCAACTTGAAATGAACTTTAATAAAGAAAATGAGTATCTGCCAAAATGAGCGAATCTGTTGAATGCAAACTATTCGAAACGAATGGAAGAAGTAACAAAGAGTTTGCGCAATGCATGCACAGACTGGCTTCCCTTTTCCATAACCAGCACCATTTTGGAAAACAGCTGCTCATGTACAGAACAGCCCTGGTGGCCATTTTACGTATGTACAGTGTGTGTTGGTTTTTTTTTTTTTAAAAAAGTAAATGGTTTGCCGTGAGGGCTCCTCAGTGAACTGGCCTCCTCACCTGCCTGGGCGGAGAGCCATCCAAGAGCATCCCCAGTCTCAGAGAGAGGCAGCTAGGTGAGTAAAAGGCTTTGTTTTTTTAAAAAAAACAAGTGTGAGAGAGGGCGAGATTCTTCCTGGTAAAAATTAGGGCAATTTTCAGCTGAGCCGAGAACTCTGATTCTCAATGAGAAATGCGAGAATCAAGTTTCAGCCCTGCCCTGAGGGACTTACACTCTAGAATGGACAAGGGAAGGGGAGGCAAAGGGAGAGTCCTACAGGGAGAAGCAGAGATACATACATGAAGGTGAACATTTGCAGGTGCACATCCTTAGTAGGGCTGAAGCGGCAGCAGCTTTTACCACACCGCGATTCCATTCCACCATTTCGGAATTGCTCGCGCCACACCGCGGGTTTTCTGCCAACATTCCGCTAATTCCGCCGGCATTCTGCAAATTCGGAAGCTATCGGAAAAATTGCGGAATTGTCAGAAACTGTCGGAAAACTGCTGTTCCGCTATTTTGTAGCACTGGTGGAATGGCGGAAGTAGTGAAAATGGCATGTTTCCACTATTTGTGAAGCCTGTGGAAGTAGCGGAATGAAATTAGCAGAAGTAGCAGAATGAAACTAGCGGAAGGAAAGCCTCTGCCACGCCGTACCACTAATTTTGGAAATGCTGTTTCCGGCAGAAATAGCTACCGCTGCGACTTTCCGCTACAGCCCTAATCCTTAGCATAGTTACAAGGCCGAAGGACAATCCTGAAGGACTGGATTAGACAGTGTAAGGGGAAACAGACATGAACAGTTGATGGGGGTGAGGAGTTGGGGAAGGCCTGACAGGAGAGGTTTTTAAGAGGGATTTGAAGGTCAGGGGTAGAACTGAAATGGATACTAAATTTAAAACCCATGGGTAATAACCGCATTTTTGGGGTACCTGATGAGTTTCCTAGGTATCAGTCGGGTACACGAATACCTAAAATATGGTGTACTTTTGGTATCAATTTTTCAATTTACCAGTTTCCTGTTAGTATATCAGTATAATAATCAGTATATCAGGTCAGAAAACCAAAGAATCAGCATGAAAATGGGTGGGGAGGGGGAGTGACCAAAAGTAGTTTGCCAGGAACGGACAGTTCATTTTCTGGGATGGAAAACCAATAAATAAGCATCTTAAGATGTTAGCTCACAAAAAAAGTTTTTTAAAAAAGAAAAGAAACTTGAACCAGAAGTAGTTTTCTGGGATCAGAAGTTGCCAACAATGGATGGAAGTTGATGGGAAACCAATAAATCGATGTCAGCGGGCAATATATCAATAAAAAAAGTCAAACAGTCGGTGCCAGAAGTTGACATTCCAGGACCAGAATTTGATATTTCAGGTCATTGGGTATCTGAATTCGGTTGCAATATGGTACCAATCAGTATCCGATGTTGCCAGGTCAATTTCAGTACTGGAAATTCAACAAGTATACCTGTTTTTCCAGATACTTGTTTCAGCTCTAGTCAGGAGGGCAAGGAATATGTTCAGGGAGGGACTTCCTGGCATGGGTGGGCAGCATGGGAGAAGGAGTTTTAGGAAGCAGGAGGCTTTGTGGCAGAGGAAGAGTGGCTACAGCCATCTTGATAGTACAGCTGAATCAATGATTCACCGCAAATGCTGTTTCCATCAGAAACAGACCTTTTGCCACCTTCCACGTGATGTGAAAACGTACAGCTTTCTTGCTGCTTTCGTCAACTGCCGGGAATTCCTTTCTTTCGTACTTCTGGTGCTTCGTTTGGTACTTTTTCTGCTACTTTGGTGTCTGCTTTGATTTGCTGCCTTTGTACCATAAATGACAAAACAGAGGTCAGAAAGTGATGGAAATTGCTGAAAAGTGATGGAAAGTGCTGAAAAATTATGAAAGTGACCCCAAAAAATATGCCATCGGCATTCTTGATTTCAGCAAAAGTGTTAACAGTTTACAATGCAGAAATACCAACAAATAACCATCAACATTCTCGAAAGGTCGAGATTTACTGATGGTTTGAGAAAAGCTGTTCCTGATTCATCTGTACCTTTATAGATGCAACTACTTGTGCGGGGAGGGTGACTGAAAGGGGATAGATCACTTTGTCTCCCTCCGCCCCCAGCTTTCTCAGGGACCTAGTGCTCTCCTCAGAATTAACAACTGAAAAGATTGGGTCCTTATAAGGGTATGGAAGAGTGTACCTCAACATTTTAGCTTATGGCTACCCCAATGAAGGAAAGGCTTCGCAGAAGGGAAAGAATAAACACCCCACTCACAGAACAATCAACATCTCTGAATATCCCAAGGGAGCTCTAATCTAAATTCATCTTAATGTTTTACAGTCCCATCTCTGAATTGGTGCAAAATCTGGCTTTCTGGCTCAGTATGCCTCTCTCCCAATGGCACTTGGCATCCCTAGAGCTCCCTCTGCTGGCTAGTCCACAGCCTGGATGGGATTTTCTATTTCAGATGTGAAAAGAGGAAAGGAGCTCCAGCTTCAGGGCCCGGTGATGGGTTTTCTGCTGAAAGCCGGCCCCATGGGAACCGAGTCAGTGAATGGCCCAGTCAAAGGTGGCAGCAGCCACATTGGTATGTTGTTTGCTGATAACCAGTGCCCATCCAAGGAGATAGAACAAATTCTCCTTGGCCGCATTCCAGTGAACAGCTACTTCAATGAACCTATGCCTTACTCCTGTTGTACGCCTGTATTGTTCACAACACGGACAGAGCATTCAACCAAAGTAACTGTTGAGTAAGAAGAGAAGCTTGTACTCCTAGGAAATCGGGAGCACATGGTCCCTTTCGGATAGCATTTCAAAATAACTGTTGAGAAGGGCAATAAAAATGACCAGGGGGTATGGCATGGATTCTGTATGAGGAAAAGCTTGGTAGGTTAAGGCTAGAGCGTAAACAGGTACCTGATTTTGTATCAGTAGGTAACACCCATATTTTCTGGTACTACTTCAGGTATCTGAAGGCCATTTGAGTACTCAAGCATCCAAATCGGTACCCAAATACCATTCGAGTAACTGGACAAACTGACATTTCAGTTACCGATTTTCTGAGTACCCCAAATTACCCCCCGAACACAAAATAATACCTGAAAAAGTCCTGAAATCTAGGACATAAAATGGTATTTCAGTCTACCGGTAGTTGGTATTTTCTGAACTCAATTGAAAACAGGTTTGGGTATCAAAAAGAACCTGAAATATTTGGTTAGATTTGGGGAGCAGAAGTTTGAAGGGTATTCCCATTCTTGCAAGTACTCATTTCAGCTCTGGATAGTGCACTTCAGCTTGAAAAAGAGATTACTGGAATAAGAGGAGTTTATAAAATTATGAGTGGTGTGTGGAACGTACAAATAGGGAGCTGGGTTCAAAAAAGGCCTGGATTAGTTCTTGGAGGACAGGACAATTAACAGCTATTTGTCACGTAGGTTGGAGGGGCAACTTCTGACTGTTGGGTGCTGGGAGTGAACCCAACCTCCGTACTTTCAGTACAATTTCAGTACTTTGCTGAAGCGACCAAGGTTGGTCAGTCTGTCGGAGACAGGATGCTGGGCTGGATGGACCATTGGTCTTAGCCATTAGGGCACTTCTTATGTTCTTACGTTCATAAGAATGCAGCTCTAGCGGGGCAGAGGTGGATCTGGCTCTGGTATTTTTACCAGGGGAGAGATCCACACAGCCTGTTGGTCTATTCCCAGGTGAAGACGGCACAGAGAGACTCCCCTCCATCTCTCTAGTGAAACGGGAGGGGCCTGGCATTTGGGAAGGTACTTTGATTTAGCTGTTTGTGTGAACGCTGTGGAGGTGGTGTAGTTACCGTAAACCCAGAGAGGTGGATTTTAATCACCATTGCTGCCAATACCAGCATCCCCCAGTTTTCCCTGGGCTCTCCAGCACAGTGCAGCTGATGTCTTGTCTCTGATGAAAGCCCCAGATTCCAGTTTCTTTGGTCCAACAGCCCTAGAGCTGAAAAGGGTACCCGCAAAAACGGGTATACCGGTTGAATTTCCGGTACTCGAAACGACTCAAAAATATCAGGTACTAATAGGCACCCGATTGTGACCCCATCCTGGTACTCGATGTCCCAGAACATCCCAGATTGTTGACTTCCAGTCTTGGTATACTGACTTCCACTCCTACTTTTTTTGGTTCTCCATCTGGATTTTTCAGTCTTCCATCCGAATTTACCAATCAGTACCGGAAATTACTGATTTTTCATGTATCCTGGTTCTCAGTCGGTGATCGGGTAGCCCATCAAATACCCAACCGAGTGAGTGCTTGAAAATGCAGGTATTACACACGAGTACCAAATTAGGTACCCATTTCAGCTCTCTACACAGTGTCAAAATCCAGCCCCACAGAGCGTGAGAGGCTGCCATCTGTGCCGGGAAGGGGACACATGACTTGGGGATGCATGACTTCGACTGCACTAGCTCTGTGCCTGGATTTCAGATGAAGGCCGCTTTCAGACACACACACACACCCGTTGCGCAGGATTTCCTGCTCTGTATCTCTGCGGGTGTTTGCTGGCAATACCGCGCCAGGGGGGCGGGGGGGAGGCTTTCAGATTGGCAGCACCCTGCACATATCCTGGCTGCACATTCCCTCCCGCAGCCAGAATATGCGCCGGGGGGGTGGGCTGGGGTCTGAAAGTGGCCTTAGTGACCATCAGTCCTTCCCTAAATCGGGAAGAGAGATGTATGGGAAGGAATATCAAACTATGGGCCCTGTAATTTAGACCCCCTTTCCAGTTTCCTATAATCACAACTCACCATTTCCCTCACTCTGGCCATGGCTATAAAATTTCATTTTTACTGCTGGGGTGAAAAAAGGCTAATTGTCGCAAATGAAAAAATAAATAAGTAAATCCAAATCTCATGTCTCTCCTGTTCCTTGAGATCAAAATGCCGGTGGCCTCTGAGGCAGAATGTGGAGAGAGTTCTTTGACGGAAAGCCTGGGTAAGATTTCCTTTAAATGTTTAGCCTCAGTCTCCTGCTGCTAAAGCCTTTCTCTGAAGGAATGTTACTGGACTCCTTCCGAAAGCTAAACAACAGAAGGAAACTTGCGGAAACAGGTATTTCAGCTTCTCCTCAGTGGCCATCTCAAGCAGCTTGAGGGAAAGGTTGTTTGGGTTTGTTTGGGCTTGAGGGTTTGGTTGTTTTGGCTTCTGGTTAAGGAGTTATGTTCCTGAAGCTGTGCCTAGACCCAGTGATAGGAGAATGCTGCAGAAGGTTGGAGGAGAGAAATTAGGCCCGAGGCATTTGCGTGCTGGTTCTGAGGGGAGACAAAGTTGTTCAAATAATCTCTTTTATTGGTTCAACTTCTGTTGGTGAGAATGTGTGAGCTTTCAGGCCATGCAGGGTCCTTCCTCAGACGTGTAGCGTAGCCAGTCAGAAATATGTAAACTGAGCAAATGCAGGACACGTCAATATGAGGAGGCATGGCAAGTAACTTGGGCGGGACGGGATCGGACAAACTAATGAGAGGTGGGGTTGTAGATGTAGGAAAATATTCCTCTACAATATTTTCCTCCATTTACAACCCCACCTCTCATTAGTTTGTCCGATCCCGTCCCGCCCAAGTCACTGCCATGTCTGCAAACCAAAACAGTTATAGGTTTTCCCATCAATTGGCTAATCCCACAATAGAAGGATAGCCCAGCAGTTAACCATGGCTATAAAACTGCCCATTTTGTGAGACTACTTCATCACTTTTTGGGACTTTTCATCACTTTTCATCACTTTTGGGGACTTTCTGGTCACTTTTGTCACTTTCTGGGACTTTTTCATCACTTTCTGGGAATTTTACAGCAGTTTTAAAGCTGAGATTAAACCAATGGTTTCCATTCCAAAGGGAAATACCGACCTTTCCAAAGTGCTTACAAGTGTCTGTCCTGATTCCGTCAGTTTGCAGTGATTCCATGCTTCTGCTATTTTTCATCACTTTCTGGAACTTCTTCATCACATTCTGGGACGTTTTTGTCGCTTTCTGGGACTTTTTCGTCAATTTCTGGGAATTTTACAACAGTTTTACAAAGGTTTTATGGCCGTTTTATAGCATTTATACCAATTTCAAGCACTTCCCCATTGCTTAGCTGTCAGGTTTTCATCTCCACGGCCCCCAGGGGTGAATGCAGGGCACAAATGGGTTTTGGGCCTGGCCTGTGGTAGCCCCATTCAACTTGCAGAAAATATCGGAGAACCGTGAAAATACTGGGAAAGCCAGCAATTTGTCATGTCAAATGAATTTCAGCGAATAACGTGATTCCAATGGAAGCAGCACTCGCTGAGATTTTTGGTTTCAAGTCTACACACACACGTCACGAACATACGAATGTTATCCTCTCACTGGGGGTGTGTGTGACTTGATGGCAGAGCAGGGTGGGAGGGGTGGCAGGTGTCATGATGGGACCTGTGGCAGAGCAGGAAGCATTGGAGAGGCCTGACACAATGAGGGGCATAAAAATGGTCTCCTTCCTGTTGCCAGTGGTATGGGGCAACATGGATCCTTGGCCAGCAGAAACAGCAACACCTCTCTGCAGAGAGAGTGTGCGAGGAAGTGGTGCATGATGTTTCTGGGAAGTGTTGTTTCTTAAGAAGCCACTTGCAAGGTTCTGTGGAAACTATACTTTCCAGCATCCCTTGCATCACTTCTTCCCAGCATGCTTTGCAGATGGGCTTCAAGGCATTTTGGATACTGCAAATCCACAGGGTACGGTTATCCACACGGATAACCTTTTCAGCTCCACTCCGTGTCTTCGCACAGAGTTGCCAGATCGCTTTGGTACGTAGTTCCCAATTCCACAAGTTGTAACACCTGGCAAGTGTGAGCATTGTGATGAACCAGACTCAATGACACAACATGTGCCCGAATGAAATGGCGGGGCGGGGTGGGGGGGAGGGAGAGACCTTATTTTGTATTATTTTTATCAGAGCTTTGAATATCTTTGAAAATAATTAATGCTAGAAAGGCCAGGGAGGCCCATTGTGCCTCTTTTAAATACATTTACTTTGTCATCACAAATGATATAGAACACAGGCTTGTTGTCAGATACAGGCATGAAAGAAAGGGCTGTAGCTCAGGGGACGGGCTGGTTACAAAAGAACATGTCATGATTGCTGATGGCTGGGGGACTTGGGGCCATCTAGAACAATGTGTGCGCATGGAATGCAGCCCTCCACTGACAGAGAGACATTAAAGAGGGAAAGTTGGCCAGTGGTTGGCACTGTCACGGTGAAATAGCTCTTGGCATTCGGCAAAACAACGGAATTTGTGAAGTCAGCAGTGTGATGCAGAGAGAGCAAATAGGGAGTTGTTCTTTAAAGTAAGAACTAGGGGACACCTGTCGAGATTATTAGGCAGCATGGTCAAAACCTACAAATGAAACCTCAATACTTTACACAATACACCATTGAGCTGTGGAACTCATTGCTGATGGATGCTGTAAGGGGCAATGGTATAACTGGGTTCAGAAACGGATTGGATAGATTTGTGAAGAAGAGGTGTGTCAAATTGATCATGGGATCAGACCTCTGACTACCGTGATCTGGTAATAAAGAGCAGGGAATTGATTGCCCCGTAGTTGGCCTTGGTTTGTACAGTTCCCCTGAAGTATCTGTTACTGGCCACTGCCAGAGAGAGGATGCTGGGTTGGATGGACCATTGGTCTCACTCACTATGACAGCTACTACGTTCTTATGACTGAGACTTTGGAGAAGTTCTCAGCACTGGTGGTTGCGTGGGGGGCAAGGGTGATGGGAAGAAGATGAGTGGAGGGGAGCACAGTCCAAATGTGACACTGGTTCTTCTTGTTCATTCTTCTAAGTGTGATCATCTTCTAAAGCCGGTGGAAAGGAAAGATTCTACAATAGCAGCCTGGGAAGCTGAGGAGGAGATAGACTGGGGTCGGAGAACCTCCCATGGTACAGATAGTATTTGGGGCAGAGGCATTTAAGTGGTGTGATCAGGATGAGGGAAATAAGGGGGTGGGTCTATGCCATGGATAGACCCACCTCCTGTCCTTTATACCCTCCAATGATACCTTTTTGAATGGTACAGAAATGGGTTTTGTTATTGGTCCCAATCCTATAGCCTGCAGATCCGCGTGGGACTCATGCACATCTACATTCCCAGCACATTGTGCCGTGCGCAACATGCGCGCAGGGATCCGCAGGCTATAGGATCGGGGTCACCTTCTACTGGGATCCCTGCAGTGTAATGTTTTTACCAGGTTCAGGAAACAAAGGGGGATTATTATTATTATTATTAATAAAATAATGATAATAATGATGATGATAATAATAATATTAACACACCCCCTGCTAACTTGATACTCAGAGCACTTCACAGAATATACAGAATATTAACAATTTATTAATCTGGCAGAAGAAAGAGCTGTGACGCCCTTGCCCCAGGTTTGTCGTCTGGGGGTGCTCCTCAATTCACAGCTTCGCTTGGATGCAGAAGTGTCGGCTGTGGCGAGGAGTGCCTCTTGTAAGTAGCATCTGGTAGGGCGGCTTTGGACGTATATTTCAGACTCTGACCTGGTCACTATCATCCATGCTTTCATCACTACTGAAACACGCTCTACATGGGGCTGTTCTTGGTGGCGGTTCGCAGACTGCAGCTGGTGCAGCACATGGCGGCCCGTCTCTTTACAGGGGTGGCCACAAGCACGTAACACCGGTGCTCCATTTGTTGCACTGACTGCCTATACTCTTCCAGGCCCGGTTCAAGGTGTTGGTTTTGGCCTATGAAGCCCTACACGGCCTGGACCCTACTTACCTGCGGGACTGCCTCACTCCCCATGTTCTGGATCAGCCCCTGCGGTCAACCAGGAGAGCCCTTCTCAAGGCCCCCCGAGTCTTTTGGGTGGCAACTATAGAGAGGGCGTTCTCGATGGCTGTCCGAGGTGGTGGATCTCCCTCCCCGGTGAAGGTTCGCCTGTCCCCAGACCTTTCCTCCCGCCAACAGTGTAAGGCCTGGTTGTTCCACCAAACTTTTGGCAAGAGAGATGGGTTGTGGGTTGGGATAGAGTGGGGTGTTTTTTAGCTCCAATTGTTGTAGTTTTATGTTTTTATACTGTTTATTAACTTAATTTAATTTAACTTATCTTGTTAGCCGCCCCAAACTGCCTGAGAGGATGAATGTGGGGTAGATAGATAGATAGATGGATAGATTAGCTATTTTGTTCATTACTGGGGGGACTACTTTTCTCATTTTAACAAGCTTAGGATAAGTTCCGCTCTCCAAGAACAAAGAAAGGTAGCACATAAGCAGGGCAGAGTAGTGTGCCTGGGATCAAGATAAAAACTAAAAAAAAAAAAAAAAAAGGTAGGCAGGTTGGGAATGTGTTTTTGAGAGAAGATTCTTTATCTGCTGAAAGGGACCATCGCTGCTTCCACCTGGGATCCTCTGAGCATCTTTAAAACTAAATCTTTAGAGTCAAAGTCAGTGCACTCATGAGAATTTTGGCTTTTTAACAGACTGAGGTTCAGCTCGAACCAGACGTCCTGCACAGACAAGAATCTACGTACACAGAGGGCAATTGTGATAAACATGAGCCGGTCAGTTCAGGGCACAGAATCAACATATGTCTGACCGAGTCGGTTGGCGAGCCCTCCTTCGCCCCATCCTCAGCGAGGGAATGGAACAAATACACGGCCGGGTGGCCCTGCCCCCACTGTGCCCCCAGTGCCCCACCTCCACCGTAATGGGCATCCATGGCATGCAATCATGGGCATCCGTGGCAGCTGGCAATGGCAGCCCCGACACCAAGGTGGGGAATGTGGGCTGCAGACAGACGCACTGGCCTCCTAGGGCCTGCGTTGACCTGGCTGGGCAGCCTTTGGCCTGGGCTGTACATTCAGATTCATCCAGGGCCCCAATGCTAGACCAGGTGCCTACCCGGGCCAGGGCAGCAGCAGGCCCACAGCTAGCGTCCAAGAAATAGATGTCACGGTGAGTCCCCAGCCAAGATAAGCCTTAGCAGGCCGTGTCTATTATCACCCAGAACTTCTCGCACAGCCATCTTTTTTTTCCAGCTCAGTCCCAAAGTTAATCAGTGGCCTCTTACACATTTTCATGAACACATGCAAATGCATGCAAATTAGGGGTGGCATGAAGGACACCTGTTTCTTTCCCTCAAATGTTATAGTGTAAGTTCCTTAAGTACGTGCCCTTGTCTCTGCTCCCTTCCCCTGAGGATGCTCGTTCGGTGCTTTGGGGTAAGGACTTAGGTGCACAGACCAGCTCTAGTGACTAGAAAGGGGCCAAATTTGACATGGCTGTGGGCTGGATTTGGCCCAGAAGCAAGAGATTCATAAGAACATAAGAAGTGCCATACTGGGTCAGACCAATGGTCCCTCTAGCCCAGCATCCTGTCTCCGACAGCGGCCAATCATGGTGGCTTGGGAGAAGCACCCAACAGGTCACAATGGGGGATCCATTCCCTGTTGTTTTCACCCAGCTCCCATCATGTTCCCTGATCCTGTCTGGCTAATAGCTGCTGATGGACCTATCTTCCAGAAACGTGTCCAAACCTCTTTTAAACTCAGCGATAGTACTGGCCCTTACCGCAGCCTCTGGCAGTAGATTCCACGACCCAATGATACGCTGAGTGAATTTTTTTTTCCTTTTATTTGTTTTAAACTTGCCACCCATGAGTTTCATGGAGTGTCCCCTAGTTCTAGTACTAGCTGAGAGGGTAAATAACTGCTCCTTGTTTATTAGTTCCACCCCACTCATGATTTTATAGACCTCTATCATATCTCCTCTCAGTCATCTCTTCTCCAAGCTGAAGAGCCCCAACCTACCAAGCCTCTCCTCATACGGGAGCCCTTCCATGCCCTCGATCATTTTTGTTGCCCTTCTCTGTACCTTTTCTAGTTAAGCTATGTCTTTTTTGAGATGGGGCAACCAGAACTGCACACAGTATTCAGCATCACTAACTTATAGGCTCCACCTGCAACACTTTCCATTCCGCCAATCACCTTGTATATCAGCTTGATCACCTCTCCACTTGACCCTCGTGGGAAAACGCAGCCCAAAGGAATGGTAGTCAGGGAACTGGGCCTCTCTCTTTAAAGGGCCAGTGTCTCACGTTGCTACAGGGAACAAAGAAGGCCCCATTTCCAGCTACATTCCCTCATGGGAGCTTCTCTTCTGCCATCACCCTAAGCCACCCTAGAGCCTCCTGCTCTCTCATCCGGCTTTCCCCTTCCTCTTACTCTGCCCCTTATGCTTTGAATTTCCTCCCTGAACACATTGTCACAGGGACCCACTTCTGTGAGTTAAGTGCACGCAGGATCAAGCCCAAGGAAGACTGTTACTCAAAGGTAAAATTTATACATAGTTTAGTCAACTCAAAAGTCCCAGGTCAGGGACTGAGCCTCTGGCCGTTCAATACAATCCCAGGCCTAGCCAGGTAACAGTCCACTGGCTTGGCTTACCCAACTCACATGCAGGCTCTCAGGTCTCCTTCGCTCAGGAGGACCTCTTTGACAGCCTCTCAGGGGACGTGTCCTCCTTGATGGTCAGGAGCAGACGGCCCTCAGCTTCCTGGGCGGTTCACTTTTATCCAGCTAGCCATGCCCATCTGCTTCCTCTTCCAGTCAGTGGCCATCTAAGATAGTCCTCCTAGAGTAGGTGCCATCTTGTGCATCTCTTAAAGGGATATCCACCTTATTGTGGCACCACTCAGCCACACATACATGTTCTGCTTTCTCTCTCCCTCCCTCCTAGACTTCCCCTAGCTCCCTACCCCCACAGATTGCTTGCTTCTCTTACCCTTTACACTGACTGGGTGTTAGGTACTGTGACAGTGGCCCAGCCCATTTGTTGATGGGCCACCAGATGTCGGGCCTGGGATCACAGACTGAGCAATGGCCCTCCCAGTCGAGCCTAAGTGGGTTACAGCAGGATATCACTTGTGTTAGCCCACTGGTCCATGCCCGGACCAGAGTGCTGCCATGACTGGACACCATGGCGGACGTCATTGGCCACCATGGCGGCCATCATTGGCTGTCATGGCTTCCCGTAATGGGGGGGCAGGGTTCTGGCCTCACTGTTGGAGTGGTTGGCTTCAGATCCGTGCAGATTTCTTGTGCTGGCTGACCAGATCTGGGCAGTGGTGGCGGCGTCGGCGTGTTCCCAACCCCGATCAGGCTGTGACAGTGACAGTGACGTTCCGCCATCACTTCTGTTTACACCCACTGATGATCCCCTTCTTGCAACTAACTTAATCAAATGCACTTGCAATTTCTCAGCTTCGCGAATGTATCCCTGTCTCTCACTAGGTGCCCCTCCTCTTGTCCGTTCCATATGGTAAGCCACTCAGGGCAGGGACTTGTCTCTAATCATGACTGTTTAGTGCCAGGCAGATTGTTGCCACTATATAAACGATAATGACAACAGTAATGTAGCCAGGCTGGGGTGGGCCCGGACTCGTCTCCCGCTTATGGGCTGCCCCAAAGGCAAGGAGGTGTGATGTCCATGGTGGTATGGGGCCTAACCTTGGTGGGGTGAAAGTCCCCATTTCAGGCTGCCTCCACGCTGGAGCTGCCCCAACTGGGAGCCCCACTACAGGCCGCCAACACACACAAACAGCATGAGCCCCATTAAGATATTTTCAGAGTGGATGGGGGGAAGGAGTAGGGTTAGCACCGTGACCCCACCCACTCTGAAAATCCCCACTCAGACTGCTTGCAAAGCACACCCCCCCCCAAGAGTCCTGGGCCTGGGTTCAACTGAGTCCTTTCTCTTCATGGTAGCTACATTTCTGAATTACTCCAGCCATGGGAATAGACTTGCAGGGCAGCAACAGGGTCTAGAGGACAGGACAGGATTGACCCCTAGCATAGATTAAGCGCTGATGTACCTCCATTCCCCACCCCAATACCACACTTGCTTTTCCCCTTGCTGACCCAGGTCAGTGGCCTTTCATTCTTGAGCCTGCCCAGGGAACCGCTTCCCGCATCATGGCATTTTGCTGCGAATTGTGTGTCCATTGTCTTCTGCAAGACTGGTTTGTGAGAATCTCTAATCATTGTTCCCCATCGGCATTCGCTCATTGAGGTGGGGGTGGGAACATGTCGCATTGCGAACCGTTAGCGCTCTATTCTCCCAGCCCCTCTGGAGACCCGACATTTAAAATTCTCTTTAGCTGTTGTGCAGCAGCGAGGAAGGCTAATGGGATGGTGACTTGTAGCGAGAAAGGGTTATATTATACTAGAGTGAGGAATCTTGTGCTATCAGCTAAATCAGACTGCAAACCACAGGAGAGCAGATGAAATCCTCAGTCTGTGCACTCCCATTCTGCTAGAAAAATACCTGCAAAAAAAGGTATACCCATCAGATTTCTGGTGCCCGAACCGACTCCAAATGTTTGCGTCCTTTTCGGTACGTGAACCATCTTTCAATTGGGTACCCAAAATACTGGCATACTGACATACCAAATGACTGGTTTTTGTCTGAGGTTTTTTTTTTTATTTCTGGTCCCAGGTTCTGGGAAACTTAAGGGAGGGGGGAAGGTGGTGGTTTCAGATAATTTTGAGTACTCAAAAACTGGAAACTGACATTTCAGTTTTTTGAGTATTCTGACGGTATTCAGGTAACAACTGGAATACTGAAAATAGTCTATGAAAATATTGCCCTAGGGTAAAAAAATCAGGTACCTGTTTCAGCTCTACTGAAGACCCATCCAGAGAGGATGATATCCCTTTAAGAGCCTGCTTGTTTAGCAGCTCTATCTAGCCTTTCAGAGGTACATAAGTTGTTACATTTTCCCTGGAAGGGGAGTGTCCACTATGTGATAAGAAAAACAGACTCTGGGTAAAACTTCTATTAAACGCCATTTCCCAAAGACTTTGTCTTAAGAATCCTTCATCAGAACTATTAACTCCATGGCTAATATCTGGTATTCTGGGTAGCTTGGTGGTAACTATCTGGTTAACTGTGGGAGTTTACCGACAAACTGGAATACCAGATATTACTGTTTTTCCCACATTACCATTTATTGCATAACCAAATCAGTCTGAACAGATGGAGTAAAATGAGGGGGCGGACAGGTCAACTGCTGGTAATTAAATGTTAATCAGTAAACTGTAATGCGGTAAACAGTAGTTCGGTAATTTGGTTAACTGAATAATGTTTGGCATCCAACTAGAGTAGTGGTGAAACTTGGTGTTCAAAATTACTCAGTTTTTACCGAGTATTTCTGTGTTTGGCTCAGTTTTACCGAGTACCAAGTAACCGAGGAATCAGCCCGGAAATCGGTACTCAGAAAATACTTGGTACAGCAAGATGCAGGTCTTTTCCTGCCCCTCTATAAGGGTACTTTGAAAATATCCGGTACTCAGTTGTATTTTACCAAGTACTGAGGTCGAGAACTCAGACCCGGTCCTCGGAAACTCAGAAATACTCGAGGATAAAATTCTTACTATTTGTTGCAGCCCTAAACTAGATACTGTGGATAACATGATGATATCCCTCCAGATATCAGATAGTCGCAGATACTCAGTTCCTCTCAGAGCCCATCAAACACCTCACATCCCAGCCCAAAAAGGGTTCCACATGTACCCCATGCAAAATGGTGGCCATGTCATAATGTCAACCATGAGGCATAGGACCACCGTGCTCCAAAGTTTGGATGTAAATCTAGCTTTATGCAAAGTCTCAAAATGCTTTGATTGCAAGTTTGGACCTTTTCAACAGATGTTCTGCTTTGTAACTAGGTTAGAACTGAAATATTGGGTCAGACCAATGGGCCATCTAGGCCATTATCCTCTCTCTGACACTAGATGTTTCAGAGAAAGTGTTCGAATATAGGACGTATATGGAATGATCCATTCCTGTGTCTTCTCCTCCCAGCTCTTGGTCTTCTGTTTCAATATGGCCATCATTGCTGCTGTGCCATGACTCCACACTTATCTTCGTATTCAACTCCCAACACTCAGGTTTCATTCCCTGGACAACAGAGCCAATAGCCACTAATGGGTCTTTCCTCTAAGAATGTATCAAATTTGAGAGTTCTATTTATTGAATTATACAGTTCAATAATCCTTTTAGAGCCTCATTATACTGATGGCCCTCACATCATCCCATGGTAGTGAGTTTGTTTTGGTATCATTGTAGCATCTAGAGATCTTTTAGCGATCTTGGCCCCATTGAGCTAGGTCCTGAACATCCACATAACAAGCCAGTCCTGCCTCGAACAGTGACGTCTTAATTTTGTAAATCTCAAGCCACGTGCTCGCCCTTGAAATTAAGAACTTCAAAGTTTGGGAGTAGGTGAATAATTTAACATCCATTCTTAGTCTTCAGAGTGGATTTTAATAGGGGCTACAGTACAGCTAATTAGAGAACCCAGTGAAGCCACCCTTTAAAGGTCCATCAGGCTATCTTAATGGGGAAACATAATTGACGCACTGCCGGAGCTGCCCTTCAGTATTAACCCTGTGGTCTATTAGACAGACATCTTGGAGGAGGAGCAAGGCCGTGAAGAGCTTTGAAGGTGAAAACAAGGAATTGATGGTGGAGGGGGCAAAGGGGAGCCTGTGGAGAGAAGAGAGTGGTTGAATATGATCAAAGCAGCAGGTGAAGGGGATGACCTCGGCAGTGGAGTGTTGAACAGAAGTGAGGGGGGCATGTTGAGAGCAGGGAAGACCAGTGAGAAAGGAGGTTGCAGAAGACAAGGACGCAGATGACTAGAATGCTGTCTAGGGTTTTAGAAGTAAGGAAGAGCTGGACCCTGATTCACAACCATTAAGGACAAATGCAGCTGAAGCTTTAAACAAGAATTTCACTCAGGCTTTTCAGGCACAGTTCCTTTAGTTACATCTAACCAGTAAGAAGACAAAATGGAGACTGAGACACACACGGGGTGAGAGTGAAGCGAAGAAGGCGTGGCTACATAAAGGAATTCAACTGCAAACCCCATCTCCCTTCCATGTACATATAAACTTTGCAGCGCCATCTGGTGGCTTTATAGTCAATTACTACCGTTAATACAGTAAGTTTTAACTTATGGATGCTATATATACCAACAGGTCTGTTGCCATCTCCTACAACTTCCACCATTAACCCCCAGGTCTGTTTGTTTTGTTTCCTCAGGTGCACGAGGAAAGAGCAATGTGAACGTTCCAGCGAGCCCCGGAGATTCGCCTCGGATATGAAGCAGTGTGTCCGACTCACAGTGCATCCCAACAATATCTCTGTCTCGCAGTACAACGTGCTGGTAAGGAGGGTGAATTCCTATCTCCAAACCCTCCCACACTCCCTTCTGCCTTGGGCTTCCCCCATCCTCATTGCCAAGCTTACGTCCCCGTGGCCTTTAACTAACACACTCGGACTCAGTGTTCGTGATAAAAGCTAGTTGCTTGAGTCTGGCTCTCTAACTCCCTCAGGGGCTGGTTGGGAAGCTTACTTGGTTCAGAACAGTGAGGGGACCTTCCCAAGTGCCATTCAACAGGGGAACAGCAATCCTCTGACAGAAATTCTGACATGATGCAGCAACATTTCCCCCTCAGATGTAGGAGAAGTCATAGAGCTTGGGGGATGGGCATTGGGTAGGTCGGGTTCAGAAATGCCATTCTGATTTCACGGAAAAGTTCCATAAAATTAGAATGGCTTGTCATAATTCCGGCCAGAATTCTGACTGAAATAAAAAAACTTTTGGTCAGAATCCCGACAAGACCATTTTGCAAAATGGCCACTGACATTCTGCACATACGCAAAGTGGTCACGACGGTACAACAAGATGGCGGCTTCAATTTTGCGCATGCGCACAGACCATTTTCTTTTTTTCTTTTTTCTTTTCAAATTCGTTCCAAGTTCTGATCAGACTGAACAAACCACCCAGTTTTCACAGAATCAGAACCGGGCCAAAATTTTCAGTTTCAGCCCTAGCATTGGAGTGGGACCTAGGGCTGATGCGGCAGCAGCTTTTACCGTGCCGCGATTCCGTTCCACCATTTCGGAATTGACCGCGCCACACCGCGACCTTTCTGCGGATATTCCGCTAATTCCGCCGGAATTCTGCAAATCGCGGAATTGCGGAAAAATCACGGAAAAATCACGGAAATTGCGGAAAACCGCTATTCCGCTATTTTGTGGCGCTGGCAGAATTGCGGAAATAGCGAAAATGTCATGTTTCCACGATTCCACTAAGTAGCGGAATTAAATAAGCGGAACCGCGGAATGAAACTAGCGGAATGAAAGCCTCTGCCATGCCGTTCCACTAATTGCGGAAACACTGTTTCCGCCGGAAATAGCTACCGCTGCGATATTCCGCTACAGCCCTAGTGGGACCACCAAGTGCAACCATCTCCCCGAATGAGCAAAGAACTCAGGCCTGGTATGGAACATCGAAAATGAAGGCAGAAAGGCTTGTTCCTACGAGCAGGGTAGTTACTCCAGAGGTAGTTATTCTGAAGGAAATGAATCCCTGCATATTTGTTCCCAGGAACTGAGAGAATGAGTGGTTAAGTAATTTGTCCTCTGATCTTGCATTGGAGCTTGCAGGGAGCTGCGAGCAATGAGAGATGAAATAACAAGTTGTCAGTGAGGCAAAGATGCTGTGAGGGAAACACAGAAGAAGAAGTGCCGAGGTTTTCTGGGATAGCAGAGGATGAGGGGTGGTAATTACTTCTTTGAAGTACAGATGAAGGACACCCTCCCTCCCATCCCCCCCTTCTTCCCCACTTTAACTGCACTTGTTTTTAAGAAGTAAGTCCTCCCTCCCCATCCTCACTTTAACCTGCCTGCTTGTGGGAACACAGGGGAGGTAAAAGTGAGGTAGGGCTATTTACCTCCTCAAAAGTGCTCACAAGAACACAGCCAGCCCTATTGCAAATTTCCACCAGGATTTGGCTCTATGTCCCACTCCTTCCTTGTTCAGCACTAGCTTTGGTCTCTGTGGCAGAGATATTAAGTCACCCCTTGGGAATTACAAGGCATGGTGAAATTAAACACCACTAGAATAATAAATGTCTCAAAGGGTGTTAACAAACGTGACGGTGACCCAGTTCAGGCCACTCTATCCCACCTGGTCCAGCGCCGAACCCTCACGTCTGTTTGGGCCTGCCAGATGTGAGCCCAGTTCAGACCTCGGTGGGGTAGGCAGCTAGGCCAGAAACATGGGACCGCAAAGAACTGCGCCCATGGTCCTGACTCAGGAGCTTCTCAGCTGGTCCAGAGTGGTCCAAACTGGGTGGGTGTGTCTGTTTTTGCGCCTGCCTGGCCTATCGTGTGGGGTTGCCATGACAATTAAGCCATGGCTGCCCATCATGGTGAAGGGTCGGGTCCGGTTGCAGTGCCAGGGCAGGAGCCGTCCATCCACGCGTCACTCCCTGCCCCCTTTCCTGGCCGGATCAAGCCCCGGAAACGTGTGTGACCCGAGCTGACCCAGTCAGGGTCTCCCACCCCACCCTGAGGCTGCACATTTGTTTGCACCCAATCTTCCTCCTGGGTGAGCCTTTTCTAGGCTTGAGTTGTTCATTTCCCAGCCTCTCTGAAGAAGCTGACAAAGTTAGCCGTGTTGATGGGGTGTTTATCTATGAGGATCTGTGACCAGGGCTGGCCTTAGAATTTTCGGGCCCCAGGGCAAAGATGAAATATGAGGCTCGTGGTGGCCCCTACCCCTCTCTCCTGTGCCTCCACCCCTTTTGGGTGGGGGGGGGGTCACCCTTCACGGAACCCAAGAGGTGATCATGTTTGGAGCCCAGCTGAGTGGGAGTGGAGACCCAACACCCTGACCTGTTGAAAACAGAGGCCACTGCAAGGCCCCTCGAGAAAAAAATAATAAGGCTCAGGACCAATCTTCCTAAATCACCATGTGATAAGACTGACCCTACCTGGAACACACATCATATTAGGCAACCCTTGTCTAGGAACCACTTTGGGGGTCTACTAGCCAGGACTTCTCAGGTAGGGTGGGATGAAGATGAAAAGCATCCTATTCCCTTACGCGAGTCAGATCTTCCACCTTCTGCCTGGATTTCTTGGCGGTCTTCTGTGTTTTGTTGAGGGAGACATCTCCGAGGTGTTTGGGGGCATGGTGCTCCCGGGTGATTTTATAGCCATTTATGAAGGATTCAAGACTTCAAGGCCCACCTTTCTTTTTCTTTTCACCTCTGCTTTGTCTCAGCCGCTTAACTTTTCTGTGACATAACTTCAAACAAAGCTTGATCTGAGACATCTTTAAAGCCTTTGCTCTTGTGGGACCTCTGGATTTTTTATTATTCTCTCAACCGCCTATGACTTCTTTTATGTACAAGTAAATCCCGAGGGACTGGCTGGCCCCAGGCAGTTGATAACAGGATGCAAAGGCTTTCACCTGGCGGTTGCTTCAATCATTTAAGACAGCCCAGGTCTGCTGAGACCAAAAGTTCAATTATTGTCCGATGTCCTCTTTTGAAATGAGTTGGGGGGATTCCTAGACTGTTTCCGAGTAGCCATGCAGACAAACACTAGTCTGTTGCTAACGCCCACCAGGATTTATTAGGTTTTCCACAGGATGGACATCAAGATATGCACATTGTATTAGCCACCATCACAATTGGCCTCACTGGCCACCTAAGTCTAATCAAAGGTTGTAGAATCCCACTGGGACCACTTTGAGTTTGGGGAAGTTCTGACATGGAGGGAAGTGCTGTTGCAAATGAAAACTGACTTTTTCTGTGACGTCTGGGTGGGGGATTAACACTTTGGACTATGAATGGAACAGTCCACATGTCATTACCTATGCTTTCCTCTATAGCAGTAGGGACTTTGGGAGTCATACCTGGATTAGAACTGAATCAGATAAAAATTCCATAACTGAAATTAATAACTGGAATTCCAAATATTTAACCGATTGATCTACTTGGTAAGCGCACGCTGCAGCAGTCAACCAATTAACCGAAATACCAATTAATACTGCTGTATTGCTGTTTACCATTTGCCAATCATTCCTTTCCTGTTTATTCCTACCCTCCCCCCATAGACCCTCTGGACCTGCTTTCAGGCTAATAATGGCAAAATTTGGTGACGGGGTAATGCGGTAATATGGTAACAATAACCTGTTAAACTAGTTAAACGTTGTGGTATTATCCAATTGTTTGGTTTGTCAGTTAGCTCTCACAGTAATTGATGAATGGCTGGATATAACCTCCAGACGGTCTGGAATGGCAGATATTAAGTGGGGATTATAGCATTTCTATTAATTTCAACTCTAAAATCGGAGTTTTACCCAGACCGTGGAGACAATGCATCAAAGCTAGACCCACAAAAATTGATATTCCCATTGAATTTGTGGTACCCAATTCAACATGAAAATCTTGGGTACTTTTTACACAAAATGGTGTCTGAAATACTGAAATATCATTTTCATTCCTATTTTACTTCTGGACCTGGTTTTCTGGGGATTTTTTTTGTTGGGGGGGGTATCTTTGGGAGGCTTCAGGTAATTTGGGGTACTTGAAAACCAGAAAACCAAAATTTCTGTTTTCAGGCACTTGACCAGTATTTGGGTACTGATTCAGATAATAGAAACGGTATCCGTAAATGCAGTATTGTCTGTGGGTACCAAATTGGGTACCCATTTCAGCTCTAATCAAAACCCAGAGAGTGCAGGTCAAACCCAGAGGAGTGACCACCCTAGCTGTGCATGCTATTCATTGGCTGACTTGAAGGCTGTAACTAGACTCTCTACACACAGGAAACTGATTGGAGATGCAGAGCTCCCTCTGCTGGTGGTTCTAGGAGAGGCGGCGTAGAGAGTTAGACTGGAGAGCTACAGTTTCTCTGTAGTCCGCAGAGTGCCTCTTGTGAGTAAATAGACGCCTTCCTCGGCATCCTTGTGCCTCGGGGGGCAGCCGGCCTCTGTCTTCACAGCCTCTTCCAAAGACTTCCACCTGCATGAGCGATACGGAGCACTCCACCGCACCACCCTGCACAGTGAAACAAGTTCTGCCTAGGCACATGCCACTTGTGTTTACATCTGCACCCCATCCCTGCCCGCCACCCCAAATTGCTGCTTTCAATGAAAGGAGGGTCCTTAGCTAGCAAGAGGCATTATATTCAACCTCTATAGAATAATTCTCACCCACTCACTGTCTCCCCCCTTAAGTTCAGTTCTCTCCCTCTCTCTTGCTTGCAGCTAGTCCTGGAGACGTACAATGTCCCCGAGCTCTCAGCCGGTGTCAACTGCACCTTTGAGGATCTGTCAGAAATGGACGGGTTAGTGGTGGGGAACCAGATCCAGTGCATCTCACCAGCTGCCAAGGAGGTTCCCCGGATCATCACAGAGAATGGTGAGTAGTACTGAGAAGAGAGCAAATGTCCCCTTCCTGTCAGGAAATACCTTACTTTAGGGAGCGCTTGTGACCTTTAGGAGTGGTGCTGGCAATTTTCCATCATTTCTGACACTTTCTGGGAATTTGGGGAGCTTTCCAGGAATTTTGGGGACTGTCTAGGATTTTTCGGGACTGTCCTAGATTTTTCGGGACTTCCCAGGACCTTTTGGGACTGTCCGTTTGCATCAATTTCCAGCACTTTTACGTCACTTTCCAGCACTTTTGCGTCACTTAGCCAGTATAAAAAGCATAAGTTGCTAAGCATAGTTGGTAGCAACTCAGGTTCAGTAGCATTCAGCTTGCAAACAAATTGCGAAAAATACTGAAAAAGCCAGTAAATTTCCTCGTCGTGCGAATGGAGGTGAATGACCTGTTTTCAATGGAAACAGCATTCGGGGTGATTTGTCATTTCAGGCCTAACGGTGGGACTACAGATCAAACCCGTACACACAACAGCCTCCCTAGAATGATTATTAATTATTTATATAGCACCAGCAATGGACGTGGCACTGGCCAGTCATTCATTAGACACAGGTTCCTGCTTAAGAGACAAGGCAGAGGGGAACCTTGGGAGAGACAGGGATATATTTACAAAGTTGAGAAATCACAGGTGCACATGATTAGCTGAGTTACTGGGGTGACATCAGGGGTGATAGGTGGCCAGTACAGCCTGGTTCAGTAGAACTGGCTGGTAAAAGACTATTAGAATACATGTAAAGGGAGGGAGGAAGGGAAGAAGTAAGAAGTGTGGTGCTCAGCTCTTATAGAAATGGTTGCTATTGAGTTTGAATAGCAATCCTGGGAGAAAGAGATGCTGAATGGAAGGACAGTAGGGGGTGTACCAGTGACCTGTCTGTTGGCATGAGGGGCTAGGGAAAGCCTGACGGCTCTTTCCTTTGCTTATTCCTGGAAAACAAGGGGATGACTGTCATAACCAGCAAATAATGGGCTGGATGTGTTTTCCTGCTGCCATCTGTTGGTGAAGCAGGACAGCAACATGCTATATTACAATGCACATAATCTAAACTAAACTAAACTGCCTAACTGAGTCAGACCAATGGTCTATCTTAGCCCAGTATTGTCACAACCTGACATGGCAGTAGGGGTTTCAAATTCGGGTCTAATTGATTCAGGTGACAATTTCAGCTGAATTACCAGGACCCCTCCCACTGTGTATGGTACTCCAGGCTGGGCCCTCTCCTGCTGGCTCCCAGGTCTAGAGCACTCCAGCAACTGGTCTCGGGAGAGGAGCATTTCCCTTGAAAGAACTTTCTCCGCTGTACTGGATGAAATCCTCCTAGGCAGTATCCTCCCTAGAGCGACACTCTGGGACGCTAGTCCCACTCGCCTCCCCAGTCCCCAGAGGCAATCTCTGAGTCCCTGGTTCCCTTCCCCACACTGTGATCTACTGGAGATTAGCTTGGGATCTACCAGTAGATCATGATCTACTTGGCTGCCTCTGAGCTATATAGCGTGTGTGTGTGTGTGTGTGTGTGTGTGTGTGTGTGTGTGTGTGTGTGTATACACGCGTGTGTTTGAATATTTACTGTTGGTCTGGAATAGTGCATGCTACAGCAGGTTCAAACCATGTATCTGGACCCAAACCCATCATCTAAAGCTGACCATGCCCCACGTTGAGTGCCGTGATATCATAATGGTCACACTCCATGGAGCCCTCTGATATCACCATGTTCTCTGCAGTGGGCGGGAATTCATCCGAAAATGGGATGGGCTAAGGGAATTCCCCACTCCTTTCCAGTGTGGCCCCATTCCACATGGAACACTGGGATGTCATGGCACTCCATGAAGGGGAGGGAGGGGCATTTTCACAACTGTATAGTCTGACTCAGTCTGAGTCCAAGAGACACAGGCCAGAAGTCCTCCAAGCTAGGATTGGCTTGGGCCAATCATGTCCCATCTACTTCAGGTTGGGTAGCAGGCCCTTAGTGCATGTGACTTTCTGTGGTTTTACAGTGCCCCCTAGTGGAGAGGATGGAGTACTACATTGCCCAAACTTTTTTGCTTGCATGAACCCACATCAAGACTAAATTATAATGATCCCTTAACCCGGAGTATAAAAATAGTAAAATAAATAAATAAATAAGCCCTAGTCCGCAACAAAACCATATCATTAGTAATTAAGTAGCTAACATTGAGGCTAGGGTACAGTATATTAAACTTACTGGTATTTTATCCAACTTTGGAGCCTCTGTACCTTCTTTGCCCAGCCTAATGCATCTTGCTGTCAGGAAGGTAGCCCTTTGGCGACTGACCATCAGAGAGCTTGCAAGTCAACTGAGATGGAGACCAGGGGAGTAGCTACAATATGAACAGATGGTAGCGCCGGCGGGGACGAGGGGAGGAAGAGATAGTTGCGCTGAAATGAGTACCCACAAAAATAGGTATAACTGTCAAAATTCAGATACTTGACCCAACTCAGGAATTTGTCCCTGATTTGTGCTCGATGTGCTAACTGTTCTTCATTCCAGTTTCCTGACTTCCAATACCAGTTTTTCATTTTCCACTATCCTGATTCCTCTACTGATTTACCATTCTACCCATCGGTAAAACAATAAATTGGTACCTCGGTAATGGCAATACCAAGCATTTTGGGGTAATAAGGTGCTCGATTGGTACCCTTGTGGTCCGTTGGGCACCCAGCATGGCACTCAAAATTGCCAGTATTAACTGCATGTAGCAAATGAGTTTCCCATTTCAGGTCGTGTGGATGATGGTGGGGATCATGCTCATGGTGCAGCTACATTCCCTATTGCTGGGGTGGTGGGGAGACATTCCGACCTAGCAATGTCCCTGGTAGAGACAAAGGGTAAAAAGCAGAAGGGATGGTGGCCCACCTTTTCACACTTTGGCCTGTGAGCTATTGGCACATCTGTTGAGGGCTGCCAGATGTTGGCCCGAGATTGACCCCGGGCATGTTGGAGGCTAGCCCAGGCTCTGACCCCTGGTCACAACCTGAGCTACGGGCCACCCAATCGGGACAAAGTGGGCCACAGTGGTCTACCATGTCTGCTGTGGTCTGCCATGACCTGGCCCAGATTGGGTTCGCCATGGCCAGCTGCCCATCATGGCAGGGGACGGGACACTGTGTAGGGCCAGACCGGCCACAGGTTGTGCATCTCCCTGCCCTCCTCGATGGCCCAATCACAGGAACATATATTGGGTGGCCTGACCCGGTCCAGACAGTGTCCTCCGCGGCTTCCTGACCCAGGACTCATTTGTTTCCACCCAAAGTAGTTGAGATGGTCTCTTTTGTTGGCAGGGCCCAAGCATGGATGAGGGGAAGTGTATGCTTTACCAGGGTCCAGAAGCCCAGGGTGGCATGACCTGGACTGCAAAGCCATTAGCATGAGGAAAACATTGAGGCTAAATTGAAGACCATGCTTGAGAATGTTTATGCAAACTTATTTTCCTGTTTCTATGAGGTGTCCAGATCTTGTAGGGATGAGATCGGGGTAGGGGAACCTGTGTTGCATGTTTGTACCAGGCCCAGAGAAATGATGCTTGGGTCCTGTCTGTTGGTGAGGGCATGCAAGATTTTAGTCCACTCATGGTCCTTCTTCAGGCATGTACAGATTTAGAACTATAGACTGCGAACAAAAATGTTCCTTCAGAAGCCTCCACCAGTGAAGTTGAGT
Organism: Sphenodon punctatus; assembly: GCA_003113815.1. Lineage (NCBI taxonomy): Eukaryota > Metazoa > Chordata > Lepidosauria > Sphenodontia > Sphenodontidae > Sphenodon > Sphenodon punctatus. The sequence continues at coordinate 6,142,831 of QEPC01000343.1, forward strand.
GCTCCAGTTGGTCAAGCATTGGAAGTTAGGAGGGCTGAGACGAGATTTCACAAAAGCAAGTAATCTCATTGAAATCCTGGTTCTCAGTTTGTTTTGGGATGAACTGAGAACTTCGGGTTGCCCTGGGATGAACGGAGAAGCTCATGATGCCCAACGATATCTCGTGAAATTCTCAGCGAGTTATTAAAAAAATCTAACTAAATATTTTTTAAAATGCATTGCACTGTGCAGGTACAAAATGGCCTCGGCCCTTAACCAAAATGGTGACAATAGAGTTGCTGCCATTTTGGTTAAGGGGAGCAGATCGCGCTCATGCGCAAAATGAGCATTAGGCCATTTTTCGGAATGCACAGTTCATGTTTTCCCCCTTCCATTTCTCGTCGAGAATTCTTCACGGACTGAGGCATTTACCGGGAAATTGAACCCAGTGCCCAAACTCACGAGAATTATTGTGAGAGGGGGAAAAAATAGGAAGGTGAGAGAAAAAAAGATGAAGCCATGCAAAAAATGAGAGAAACTCATTCAGCCCTAGAAGTTAGTCATCCAGCTTCATCCAGCTTCTCAAACAGGAATGACCCTGTCACTCCTACCTTGACTTAACAAAGACCTAAACTTCTCTAGCCACTACAAAAACCTTTTGCATTCCCCCTTCTCTTTGCACCACATCCCTCTCCAGTCTCTCACCTTCTCCCCCCACCACCTTCTGTTGCTGTTGTCTTTTACATCCCTCACTACTTTGCTTATCTTCCGGACTATTCACACCTTATTTCGAGTGCTTATTCACTCACTACCTTCCTGAATCTACTGGCTACGCTACATGCCTGAGGAAGGACCCTGGCTGATTGGAAAGCTTGCTTATTTCCACCAACAACAGTTGGTTCAATAAAAGATATCCTTCAAACCACTCTGTCTCTCTTCCCGTATCTCAGGGGTGGGGAACCTCAGGCCCAGGGGCCAAATGCAGTCTGAAGCAAGTTTTTATCCACTTCCTGAATCTGGCCCTTGGATTTTACCTCCAGTCACTGATAAACTCAGCTCAAGGGAAGGGAGCAGAGATGAGGGCATGCAAACAAGGAAAGGGGGACAGTTCAGTGGCACAGATCCATGCTTTGGGCACCTCCTTCCCTTGAGTGCATCCCTTAGGAACCCCCGCCCCAACGTCTCTGTGGCCCTTGGAGCTTGTGAAAGCTTTCAGAGTGGCCTCCGGAAAGGAACATTTCCCCCACCCCTGCTGCATCTTCTAGTATCCTCCACCCTCCCTCCGCGCTCTTCCCTTTTGGATTGCTTATCTCCCCCTATTTTCACCTTCTGTTACTATGGTTCATTTATCCCCCTTCTCTCCCACACGGTCTCTGTTCCATGATACAGAGCCACTGGATTTTGCTCAGATCTTCAGTTCGGACTCCTGCTTGCCTGGGGAAGGACCCTGTGAGGTCCGAAAGCTTGCACAATAGTCGGTCCAATACAAGATACCATTTAAACAGCTTTCTCTCCACCCCTTTCCCTCCTGTAATACTCTATCCCCAAGGAAGAGATTTGTATTTTAAACAGATCGGATACCATGGTTGTCACCTCTTGGTTGCTATTAGCTTTCATGTTTTTAACGATCATTTTGTTCATTCTGTTATTTGGATATATAGTAACGCTTGTGGTTTTTTTAATATAAATAACAGCTTTGTTGTTGTTGTCGTTCCTGGTTGCTGTCATTTATACTCCCTGTGATCTTGGTAGAACTATAGACTGAACAAAACACAGGGCAGGTGTATATATATGAGAGCAATCACTTGGGAGGGGGCTGTTGGGGGGGGATGTCATTAACCAAAATGCTAATGTATTGTTTAATTAACAAAAATGTTAATGACTCTTTTTTTCACCTCAAAAATGAAACCCCTAAGAACAAGTGCCATTCTGAGAGGGGTTACATTTTGACACAGAGAGAGAGAAAGAAAGAAAGTCTATTGTATTCTACGGTCAAGATCCACATCCCATTTACTTTCCCATTTTTGTGACTACTTCTTTCAGATCTATTGCCCCCCAACGAATCCCGCCGGGCTCTTGGGCCCCATGGTGCGGATGTACCGTCCGCTATCAGATGAGGTCACAGGAGACCAGAAAGGGAGGCTAGCATGCATTGGCTAGCCTTATCCCTCCATGGGCAGCCGGGCCACATGATGCAGTGCATCATGTGACTGGCAGCAGACAGATGCTGCCTCCCCCCCCCCCCCAGATGGGGCACACAGCTGGCTACTACGCAACACATCCTTGGGAAAATTCGGAGGACGCATCGCAGGGTAGGCTTACCACAGCTGGGGTAAGGCTGCCCAAGACGGGGTAACTCATGTGGGAGGGCCGTGCTTGCCCCGCCACACGGGGAGCACCGCTGCAGGGCTATGCACAGTGGTTGCGGTCACCTGTCAGGTACAGCCACCTCATATCAGGCCTGGGGGGAGAGACAGAACAGGGCCTGATGCCCGATCATGTGGCTGGTGTCAAGCTTTGAGAGTAGCCTGGCTTCCTCATGCGGAGCAGGGGAGAGGGGGTGCCCTGCTCCCCTTGCTGTCCCTGCAGTGTGACAGTGGCGATTCCCCGCCCTGGGGCCGCGCTGGGATCAGGCCCTTGCCGGTTATGTGACCACACCTGGCGTAGCTATACCCTTCCTCTCCATCTCCCAGAGTTCAAGGGACATATCCAAGGGTCCAGTTGAAGGTGAGCGTGTCCGGCTGAGGGCAAGGGTGTCCGGCACAAAGCTGAAACGGTTATCTGCTTCCATTATCTGGAGGTTCTCTGATGGTCAGTCGCCAAAGAGCTACCTTCCTGGCAGTGAGAGGCATTAGGTTGTGCAAAGAAGGGACAGAAGCTCCAAGGCTGGATAAAATACTAGTAAGTTTAATATACTCTGCCCTAGCCTCGATGTTAGTTACTCAATGACTACACAAGAAGCTTCCAAAATTTCCTCCACAAGCCCACAAGAGGAAGCAGTCTGGGGATCATAACTCTGCTCTGCTGCCTGCCCAATTCATTATGTAGGGGTAGGCTCGCAAGGTGCTTTGGGTTCTAGAGCTTCTAGATTAGAACCCTCACTCTAGAGACCTCTTAGAAGTTGTGCTCTGTGAAAATATTAGCAAATTGGTCTGGGTACAGGCGGGTTATAAGTAGGGCTACCATACCTCCCCTTCAACAGGGAACGCTTATGTTAAATACATGCTGCAGGACTGCATTGGTTCCCTGGGATAAAAGAGGATCCATGCATTCGCAACCGATGCGATTCCCCACAATTATAGAGCTGGAATTGCGATTGCACAGGTGCCGCCCCCTTCCCATGTAACATGGGAAAGCAGCCTCAGTCCTGGAGCCATTTAGTGCCGAAAGAGCAGCTGAGGAGGTTGCTAAACAAGGAGTGTTTAACAGAGCTGTCCAAAGCCAGGGACGGCAGGACGGGAGTAAAGTTGAATGCTGACAGTACAATGTATCCAGGAAAAAGGGTGTGTGTGTGTGTGTTTGGGAGAGTGTGTGTAAATGAGTTGTCAAGCTTGCTTTGGCCTGATTGATTAATGAATCTTTCAGCTGTGAAGGAAAATAATCGAGGTGGAAAGGGTAGGCAGGTCAAAGTCTTGCATTAAACATGGGCTCCTTCATCAAATTACTGCAATTACCTCTGCCAAGGGGCATTTCTCGCAGACAGGGCGTGGGGGTGAAGTAGAACCCTTTCCCAGTGAGGAGAGCAGCAAAGGCTCTTCGGGGACAGGGGTTTTCTTGGGGAGCTCATGGTCTCAAGGCCTGTTGTCAACAGGAAGCGTTCCCTGTAGGACAGCACCGGAAGCTGCTCTGTAGAGTATATTTGCTAATTGTGGTTAATACCCACAATTTGGGGAAGTCTGTAAGGTGCCCGATCAATACCCAAGTAACCACGTCGGACCACTCCCCCCATTACCCAAAATACTGGGTATAACTATTACCAAGTTACTGGTTTTCTGTTTTACCAAGCAATTATTTGGTAACAGAACACCAAAACCTTGGTACAGAAAGCCAGAAACTCAGAACAGGAACCAAGAAATGTGTTACTAGAATTTGGTAAATCAGGCAACCCTTCAGGCCCTAATTGGCTACCAATTAGTACCCAATGTTTTTAGGTCAGGTTGGATACCCTAATTTTGACAAGTACCCTAATTTTGGCTGCTTTTATGCGAGCGCCGCCCACGCACGCCTGTAATCATGCGGCATGTAAAAGTGCCGCGGGCAGCATTTAGGCATGCCTAGTAGGGGCGGGACCCCGGACCCATTACCGGCTACCGGATTCTACCGGTTTCCCACCCCTAATGCCTAGACACACCGTATTTCCGGTCGCGCATTCTTTAAGACCACAAATTAAATACCTCCGCTCGTTTAAAAAGACCCTTTGTCATTTTTAGATGGTATCAGTGTAAACGGTGCGATAATTGTACCATTTTTGTCGGTATTTATCTTGGCTCTACTTTAGGAAGAATGTGCTCAGGGGGAAGTAACGAATGTAAATTAAGTACAAGGAGGGGGTGGGGAGAAAGTGAAACACGCTCCCCTCTCTACAAAAGAAGCCTCCTCTGCTCCTAAAGTACCCACCTTTCTTGTACCAGCATAGCCAGTCGTCTATGTCACTAGACTCACTTATGTCCTCTTATTCATCCATTTGTTTGTGTGTTTGCATTTTATCCCACCGGTTCCATTGTGGCTCAGAGCAGGTGACAATATCTAATTAAATACCCAAACCAGAAAAATAGAAAAAAAATATTAAAATACCCCAACGAAACCAAATAGAAACAGATTCAAACCCCTAAGCCACAATACCCCAGCCCTACCTGCCAAACTCCTGACCCCCAAAAAAGGCCTCCAGATAATGAATAGGAGCACATAACCACTTCAGCTTTGTGCTGGACACGCTTACCTTCAAGTGGACCCTTGGATATGTCCCTTGAACTCCTTGAGAATTTTTACACTCCTGGCCATAGCCCATAGAAACTGGGACACTCATCTAAAATGTGTATGCGCACCGTTGGAAACGGTGCACATGTGTCCAGAACCCCTTGCCAGCCTTAAATCCCTTGCACTCTCCTCTAGAACCCCTTTGTGTTATCTTAGAACCCATACGCACTTGGCAGAAACCCTACATTTCTTTAAATCCTTGGCATGTTCCTCTAGAAGCTTTAACACACCTTTAGAAGAACCCTTACACACTTAAGCCCCTTTAGCGTGCTCATACAATGGGTGACTTTAGACATAACAAAGATCAGGTGTCAAAACCCCTAAGCACGTGTTTGGACGTTGTGTGTAAGCACCATAACAATCCCAACACCAGTTTGGCCACCTGTTGAACACGCGATGTGAACACCGTTGCATCAAAAGGACAATTTGTGTGCTCCGGCTGGACATCTGGCCAACGTTGTGTCTAATTATATCGTGTGACGTGTTAGCAAATACAACATGGGGAACGAGGCGGCAGAGCTAGTGTGCTGAGATTGGGGGGAGAGCAAAACACCGAATTATTATTTATTATTATTATTATAAGCATTTATATAGCGCCAGCGATGTACCTGGCGCTTTACAGAAAACAAGATGGACACGGTCCGTGCCCGAGAGCTTACAATCTAAAGACAGGGGGAGGGGATTTTGACGTCATGGCATTCTTTTAGAACACTTACACCCTCAGCTAGGATCCCTTGCACTTCTTTGAAACTCTTGCATACTTAGCTAGAACCCCTTCATTCTTCTAGAACCCTACACACTCATCTAGAATCCCTTGTGTTCCCTCAAAACTCGTATATACCTGGCTAGAACCCCTGAGGTTACTTTGGGACCTTTGCCTGCTTATCTAGAAACCCTGTCACCTCTCCAGAACACTTACACCCTCAACTAGAATCCCTGATACTTTATACCTCTTACACACTTAGGTGGAACCCCATAACTCTCTTAGAACCCTCTAAATGCATCTAAAATCCCTTGGAACCTGAATACGCTTGGATTTGATCATTTGTGACTGACTGACCCTTATTCTCTTTCCCAAGGAGACCATCACATTGTCCAGCTTCAGCTGAAGTCGAAGGAGACGGGCATGACCTTCGCCAGCACCAGCTTTGTCTTCTACAACTGCAGCGTCCACAACTCGTAAGTGGGGAATCCCCACCCTTCAGCTCTCGATTACCAGTCCCTTAGGACTGCCCAAGCTGGCTGATTCAGCCATCGCAAAGAGAACCAGCTTGGAGTGGAGGAAACCTGAGGGAATCCCTGCTCCTTGCTTTTGGGAGCTAGGTTCTCAGGCTTGTTTGTTCGCTAGGCCCACCAAAACATTTCTTAAAAAATCTGGATCCTACCTTAGAAATATCGAGGACAGAGCAGGAGTGACTGGCCAGTAGAAGTAGGTGGGGTCGAACCCTTGCAGTGGCAGGAAGTTGGCAGGAGGTGCCTGGGAGCCAGACAGGTAGGGGGAGCTATGAGAAACCATGCCCTTGCTCTTCCTATCCTGCTCCTGTCTCTTAGGTGTCTAGAATGAGTGGCAGGAGACATAATGTAGGTGCATTCGTGGGATAACCGCATGGGAAATAATGTAGCTGCCACTGCCTCTGCCACACAATCCCTTGGCCACCCTGGACCCCATACCCACTGGTTGAGAATACTGAGCTGGTAAATCCTCATGCAGAATACAATGTAATTCTAATTATATAGCTCAGAGAGAAACATGGCCTCTCAACTGTTGGAGATGTGCAGGCCAACAAGAAAGACATTGAGTGTGCAGGCCTGACTTGAGCCCTCGTTCAGGTAGGTGGGTAGAACAGAGCTGAAATGAAAAGCTATTTTCCTTTTTGCAAAAAATAATAATAATGCGGAAATGGAATGGCCAATTTTTGCAGAAATAGAATAATTTTGGAAGCAAAAATTTCATCCCTGTAGCTGAAACGAAAAGCTATTTTCCTTTTTGCAAAAAAAAAAATTCAGAAGCAAAATGGCTAATTTTGGCTGAATTTGAAAAATTTCGGAAGCAGGATTTCAGCCCTAGCAGCAGAAAACAGAGTTCATTTTGCTTCCCTCTTAACTTTTTGCCATTCCTGAAGCAGCAGTGCAACAACCTCTGGCAACGAACCCCCAATTTAACCTGTGGAACTCCTTGCCAGAAGAGGAAGGCCAATAGCATAGCTAGGTTCAAAAAAAGATTGGATAAATCGGGTCCACAAATGACGATTAGTCAAGTTGTTCAGGGCATGAGAACTTTGACTGTCAGTGACTGGAAGTGAATAGCAGGGAATGGATCAGCTTGAATGAACTGACTATGTTTAGCTTGGCGAAGTGAAGATTAAGGGGAGATGATATCCATCTTCAAATATCTAAAAGAATGCCACAAAGGCTAGAAATAATGGGTTTAAATTACAGGTATGCAGATTTCAGTTAGATATCAGCAGCGATTTCCTAGTGCTAAGAGCTGTCCGACAATGGAACAATTTGTCTAGGGAGTTTGTGGGCTTTCCAGAGTTTTCAAAAAAGGCTGGAGAGCCACCTCTTGGGGATATTATAACCGTGGTCACCCTGAATCCAAGTAAAGAGGTTGGGCAAGGTGAACCTTAAGTTTCCTTCCAACTCTGGCATTATACGATTCTAAGATCGCTCCCTTATAATCTAATGTGCACTTCCCCAAAGCAATCTGAACCGGCCACTCTTGGAGACAGGATGCTGTGTATCAGGAGTGGGGAACCTTTCCCCTCCCAAGGGCCGCATTCAAAATGAGTACAAGTTTCCAGGGCTGTATAGAAGTTGGAAGCAGGGGTGATTAAAGGATGCACTCAAGAAGAGGAGGGCCCAGATCACAAATCTGTTCGCAGATCAGTCCTTTCTACTTGTGCGCCTGCCTCCATGCTCCCTTCCCCTGAGCTCAGCCTTTCAATTCCTTGGGGTAGGAACTAGAGCCAAGGACCAGATCCATGAAGTGAATGGGGACCAAATAAAAACGAGCCAGGAGCCGCATTTGGACCCTGGTCCTGAGGTTCCCCACCCCTACCATCGATAGGGGTGGAGACACAGGGTATTTTCAGACGTGACGGGGCCAGTATTGGCCCCGTCACGGAATCACCCATTGATCCCCTGCCGAGATCAAAACGGCCGTCAAACAGACGTGCCGGCTGATCCCAGCGGGAAATCGGGGAAGGGTGCGGGGCCGCACGGCTCAACGTGCGGCCGCACAGCCTTGCCCCCCCCATGCTCCCCCGGCCGCCCGCCCTCCGGGAGACGGGCGGACGCCGCAGCCACGCCCGCCAGCCCCCCCCCCCCCGGGGCAGTGACCATGGCCTAGAATCCCGCCGCTGATTCCAGGCCATGGTCAGGGGACAGACGAGACAGTCCCCTTGATCACAGGGGGGCGGGCGCAATCACATTCAATACGCAAACAGAGATGGTCCGGGCAGGACCTCCATTTGCATGTTGAATGTGATTCTCCCCCTGTGATTCACGGTGGTGAACATCTGGCAGGGAGCTTCTGTTCCCCCCAACAGACGTTACGGGACCACGATCACCATGTGGGGATTCACCGTGGTTCATCGTGATCTCATAACGTCTGAAAATACCCACAGATGGACCCAGTGTGACATTTCTTATGTTCTTGTGACCCCTTCCTCCTCTAGCTATGGCAAAGGCCCCTGTCCCAAGTTGAGGACCCCTCCCATAGAGCACTTGGTTTAGGATATATGTTGCCTCAGGGGAGCAGAAGGAGTGGGTTTCTTTAGTCAGGGCAGACGGGACACATACATCACAGTTCCATCCCCTTCCCCAGTCAGAGCTCTGGAAGGGCCGAGAGGAGATAATTGCCACAGCTCAGCAATTCACAAGTGAAGGCAAATCCTGTTTCCATGTTCTCAACGCTTTGACAAACAGCGGCAGCGGGAGGGTGTGTGGAAACAGCACCAAACCAGAGATCCCGGTGTTAAATATTTATGGCGTGTTTTGCTTTCTGACTTGACAAACTGTAATACACTATCCATTTTTAATTTGATTTATCAGAGCAAGCGTTTGTTATCAATTTGAGGAACAGCTCGTTGCATCGGAGCTTTAAGGTGGATTGAAGGAGAGCCTGATTTCCCGGGTTGTGTGGGAAGGGAAGGCAGGGTTTGTGTGCCTGTATGCACACGGTATATTGTGGTGGGCAAGAATTTATGGACCTGTGCCATTAAACAGCTTGGGAGCATATCATTGTCTACCTTTATATCTTCTAGGGCTAATATAAAACAGCCCTTCCATATGTGTGGAGAATCTCTGCAGATCCAGATCACTATCCAAAGACCTGATGTGGATCTTCAGCCATGTCCGATCTTAGGACACCAATCCAATTGGCTCCTAACCGTGCGCAGTGCCATTTCGTGCATGCACGGTAAACAGAATACTGGTTTTTGTGAATGAACAAAGTAGTATTCAGTTGATTGTGCATGTATCACTGGCTCACTCATGCTTTTTGGTCATGCACAAAAAGTTTCCTACTTTCTGCACGCACACAAAATTGTGGAACGCACAGCTAGAGGCCAATCCAGATCTCCGCTGGAATGGGATTGCAACCAGTCTCCATTTCAGTGGACCCAGAAGGAGCAGGAGGATCTGTCAGAGATGGAATCCACCCTGAAGTTTTGTTTTGACTAGAGTCGTTTGCAAGAATGACCCGAGAACCCCAATTCTCAAGAAAAGCAAGACTTGTCAAATCGCGTTTCAGCCCTAGGCTAGAGCATCTGCAATGCTATGGCGTTGCCTTTGCCAAGAGCCAGCGGAAAGTGGAGCAGCAGCGTGGGTCTGTGCATCAGAGAGACAGCTGCTCCGATTCAGGCCAGTGCCCCGGGTTTGACCGGCCCACTCCATTGGCGGTACTCCAGGATGTTCCAGAGCACCGCCAGTGGGGCACCCTGCGCCTGTTCCACTTCAACCTCTGGCGGCCTCCTTCCGACGGACAGACCACCCAGGGGCCAATCGAGCTGGTGTGGCCAGCACCAGGGCCGCCTGTCCATATAAAACCACCCGAAAATACAACCGCTATTTAAACGAATGCAGCACCTTCCGAGTGAAGGCCTTTGAAAATAACGGGAAACTAATTGAATTACTAAAACAAAATTAAATTCCAAACCAAAACAAATGCATAACTAAATTTTTGAAACGAAAATGAGTCCAAAACAAAAATGAAGCTGGTCTCTTCTGCACACCCCGAACGCAGACCAGACGCGGCAGGTTCAGCAGTACCGCTACCATCTCTTCTCACCTTCCCCCACCCCTTCCCTCCAATTAGAAGAGCCGTTGGGGGTGAAAAAGGCACAAGGCCAGAAGCTGCGAAAGCGACGACACCGGGACACAAAAATACCAACAAGTCACAGGAGGTACTGAAAAATAGCGGAAAGTATGGGGAAATAAAAGATCACTATCTGCAGTCGCAAAGCAATGGAATCACAAAACATGCCTCAGACTCGAAAATTCTACCAAACATGCAGCAACCGGCAAGATTCCTGACATGACAGGATTTTTCATCTATTCGGGAACAGCTGTTTTCAGTTCAGTACTAGTTGCCACCCTTGCAGTGATAAGTGTTCACATGAACATCTCCTTGAAAATCCAAGCCCAAGAGGACTATGCAGTCCTGATTTTTCAAGAGTATGTACTTCTCTTCCTACTCTTGAATAATTTCGGTTAAACACTCTGGGTGCAATCCTAGGGGCCACTTACTTGCTCCGGAGGCAATGAATGTGCGAACTCAAGCATGCAGGCTGGGCAACGTCGCACCCCTTCCGATGTGACACCACCCCCCGACCCACACGTCATGCAGCCTGGGGGATGGAGCAGGCACGGCTCCTGCTTCATCCCCAGGCTGTTGGGGGGGCGGGGGGGTGTTCATGCAGACCAGTGGTATCATGCGCCTGCCACCAGCGTAAACCATCATCAGCAGGATTGCACCCTCTGTTTGTGTGAACAAACGCTCTGTTTGTAGTAAGGGTCCAACTACTAATAATTAACTGTTCATTGGGACATAGCCTCAGGAAAAAAACATTAATTAATCTTTTTCCCTATCAGGAGTAGGGAAATGTCATGTGACAGTCAAATGTCATGTGACAGTCTGTCCTGTCACATGACATTTGATGTGTCTGGAAAGCTTAGGAAGTATGGTCAGTTGGACTCATTTTTTCCAAGAGTATCCTGGCCTCCAAATCTAGGGCTGAGTCGAAAACAGCTGTTCCCGATTTGACAGGAAGTCCTTTTGGAAACATTGCCACGTGTTGGGTAGAATTGTTGAGTCTGAGACATGTTTTGTGATACTGTTGCTTCTGGGATTCAGGTGGAGATTTTCCACAACTTCTGTCATTCTTTTGTACCTTCTACCATCTTTCAGTATTTTTGTATCCTGGTGTCATCGTTTTCCTGGCTCTTGACCCCATGATGTTCTTCTCTCCAAGTTCTCTTCTCCCAGTCTCGTTCTCCCAAGGAGATTGTGCCTGCCTTGTCTGTTCTGTATATATTGTGCCTGCCTCCTCTACCCACCAATGCACCAAATCTGCTGGCATGTACCAACGTACTGATGGTACCTATTGATGGGCGGTCTTGAACGGGAACAAATGAATGTCATGAAAACCCAGTAAGTTTCCATATTGCAGGGGAAGCTGTTTTTGACACACACACAAAAATTACCATGAACCATTGTTCCAGCTCCACTTCCAGTACGACCACCTGATGTAGATATGAACATCCAGGTAAGATCTAAGGGGAGCTGCCAGGGCCGAGTATTTTTCTGATCACTAAGAAACACTGTGTTTATCCACCCGGCACTGTCTTGTGGGGCTAAGCGGGTCTCATGGTTTCTCCTTTCTCTTCTCAGGTGCCTGTCATGTGTGGAGAGCCCCTATCGGTGCCACTGGTGCAAGTACCGTCACATCTGCACCCATGACCCACGGACCTGCTCCTTCCTGGAAGGACGAGTCAAGCTGCCAGAGGTAGGAGAGTTTGCACTTAACATGACCTCTATGAGGAGGGGTATGTCAGGGGAAACAGAATCTGTATGGAGAAGAGGGTCAAGGAAGACACAACCAATATGGAGGCACATGCTGGGAATGGCACGGACTATATGAAGGGGGCGCAATGGCTCAATGCAAGGCTGGAAATCCCAGATCCTTGGCATCTGACCAGGCCACACCTATGTATTTCAAGAGAGGTATCATGATTATCATAGATGCCAGGGAGGTACACAAAGACAATCCAAGAGAAGAACCAAATAATAAATGTATAGTGATAGTAACAATACATTTGTTATATCCATGGTTAATAGCTGCCATTCTGGATGGTTTGGTGGTTATCCAGCCGTAGACTTAACTGAATTAGTGGATAATACTACAGTGGTTAATTGGTTTACCGTATTGCCACTACCATACCATTGTGTTATCGTGTAACCAAATGCTACCATTACTAATGTGAAACCAGGTCTGTAGGGGTTTGGGGGATAGCTGAAACTGGGTACCTGGCAAGTCGGGCTCCCCATTGAAGTTGAACATGACCCTATGGGCTACCCATCCCCCCACACTGACTCAACTCACCACCAGGCTAATTTATATATATAACATTTATATGTTATATATAACATGTAAATGCTCCTCCAGTCACTGCTTGCTGCTTCTCCCAGTCCCATGCGCTACTCAGCTGAGCTGGGGACCTCTCTGCTCGGCTTTCTGAGTAGGGAAAGGAGTGATGAGGCCTCTTCCTACCTGTGTGCAGCCCGCTAATGGGCCTCCTCACTCCACCTCTCCCCCAACCCCCCGCTCAGAAGAAGCTAAGCAGGGAGGTTCCCAGCTCAGCAAACTCTTAACTCAGAAATATTTCCAAAATGGTGGACTGGCAGGGGTGTTGAGGAGGAGGAGGAGGGGGAGAATTGTCAAACAAGTGGGGAGAGGGAGCAGCAGGAGAGGGAGAGAGGGATCAAGGTGTACAGGTGATCGCTGAAATGGGCAGGTACCCACAGGTAATGCCCACATTTTTTAGTACTCTATTGGATGGCCGATTGGTACTTCCGTACTGAGTCAGGCACATAGTCACTCCCCAAATCCCAGGTATTACCATTAACAAGTTAGCAATTTGTCATTTTACCAGATCAAACAGTAAATAGGTACAAAACTCAGAGAAACAGGGAACAGCAACCACGATTGGAGTAGCAGCAGCTTGCCAGTGTGTTGAGTCAGTGTGGGGAGCACTGGGTGCTGAGATTCATCCCAGGATGCTCCAGTAATACCCGTGGTTTTTGTGCACCGGATATCTGATGGGGAGGTCAATATCCCAGGGTCCCCTGGAGGTACTCAAAAATGCAGGTATTACCCACAAGTAGCAAATTTGCTACCTGCTCCAGCTCTTGTTTCGGGAGCGGGAGTAAACAGGATAGGAATAATTGTCAAATGGTAAACAGCAATATGGTAAATCGCAATATGATAAATGGTGTCTTTTGGTATTATGAGGTAACATGGTAAATCAGTCAAATAGTTAACCGGTTAATCCAATGAGCAATACACTGATGCCGCTCGCTAAGCGATCCATACCAGATCAGATGCTGTGGATTCAGGCAGTTACCATTCTAGCTAGTGGTGGATAAGTACAGTTAATAATCAAATGTCCTTCCTTTCCTGGGCATCGCTCAAAGGCTTTATTATAAGGAGTATAAGACTTCAACACACAACTGCATGGAAGCTCTTACAGATACCATTGCTCACTGCTTGATGACAGGCAGACTTCCTAATGCTAGGGCAAGGGTAGCCAAGAGATAGATTGGGATCCACTGGTGGATCACAACCTAGTCTCCAATTGATCCGAATTAGCAATAATATCACTTGTCTAGGGAGGTTGTAAAATATTCTTCCTTTTTGATGTTTGTTTTTTATTTTAAAACAACAACATCTGGACAGGCATCTTCTGATGATGCCATTGGTAGAATCATAGAGTTGGAAGGGACCTTGAAAATCATTGTGTTCAACCCCCGGCTTGGATGTTGGATGACTATAGATGAGTGTCAAGGTAGACTATATCCTGCCTTAGAACAGGAGGTTTGACTACATCCGTGGTTCTCAAAGTGCAGGACGCCCCCCCCCACCCCAAGAGGGGTGCAGAAGATATTTTGTGGAGGTTGGAGGCAGCATGAGAAGAAGCCAGCTGGCAAACTCTTAGCTCCAAAATTATTTCCAAAATGATGGACTGACAAGGGTGTTGGGGGGGAGGAGGGGGAGAATTGATGAACAAGTGGGGAGAGTGAGCAATAGGAGGGTGAGAAGCAGGAGAGAGAGAGAGGGATCAAGATGTGCAGGTGATAGCTGAAATGGGCAGGTACTCACAGGTAATGCCCACATTTATAAGTAGTCTATTGGATGTCTGATCGGTACCCAAGTACCTAGTCGAGCACACAATCACTCCCAAAATCCCAGGTATTACCATTAACAAGGTAGCAATTTTGTCATTTTACCAAATCAAACAGTAAATCGGTAGAGGAACTCAGAAAAATCGGGATGGGAAGTTAGTAAATGGTAGTCAGAAAATTGGTAGCAGAAGTCATGAAATCAGGGCGGAAAATGATAAAATGGTAACTCAGTCTGTTGGGCACTTATTGTGTACCGATTAGTCAGTGATGTTACCAGGTCAGGTCAAGTACCACGTTTCCATGGGTGCACATTTCAGCTCTAGTGGGTCTGTGGTTTGAAACGTTTGAGAACTACTGGACTAGATGAGTCTCGAGGTTCTTTTCAACTCTATCATTGGCTGTTTGTAGACGAACCCACCTGGGGGGTGGGTCTGTGTGCGCCGCCACGCACCTCTGGTGATCCGGGGGTGCTTCAGATGGTGGGGGATAGGGGTGTGGTCAGTGTGCACCTGCAGCCATGCCCCCACCCGGAACAATGGGGAAAAACCCGGGATGCTCCATGCACAGGCATGGGTGGGCAGCTTGTGGCTTATGGGAGTTGGCCTTCACCCACACAGATGAGCGCCCAGTTCTGTGGGGGACGGGTGGGCCGGAGTGAGTGCATCACATCTGAAAATAGCCATTGTGTAAATCCCAGACCCTGCGTCTTACAATTAGGATGCTCCCTCTTCTTCTCCCTAAGGAAATACTAACCTTCTTTGTCTTTGGAAATGGATGTCTTTGGTTAGGCCAGTTCAGCAGTTAACCCCCTGCACCACTTTCTCTTCCCCTTCCTCCAGAACAACATCAGCTCCCTTTGAAAATCATCCACTTGCCAGGTATATTTCATACTGGCAGGCTCAGCTTTCCAAAAAAAAAAAAAAAGAGAGAGAGAGAATAAAAAAAAAGCTGCTATAAAAGGGAAATTATACGTCAAGGTTAAGTATTCCTGCCGCAAATCACTGCGAGACGTCATCAGCCCATTTTGCTTGAGTTCAACACCATCATCATAAATACTCTTGTTTTATGGCCGCCTTGCCGTTTTTAACCAGAAGCAAACACAGATTTGAAAACGTCTCCCAAACTATTTCATTCCTGCCTGCCTCAATTGCCAAACCTGCTGCCCGGCTTTTGCGTGAGATTATAGAATCTTAAGAATGTCCGATTTTAAAGGGTTTTATTACTGTTAAAGCACCAGCAACATTCTTTGTACTTGAACAATCATTAATTCGAGACAAGTCCCCTGCCCCAAGTGGCTTACAATCTAAGATAGAAATAAGAGAGGGGAACAAAGGAAGAGATGGGAATACAGTCCCGGAGAAGTCTCAGGTGTACATGCTCAACATAGAGTGTTTTCAGACGTTACGATAGCCCACATTTCCACATTTTAACCCACGTGGAAATACAGGTTATCATTACGCCAGAAACCGCCGCCATATGGTAGCGTGTGCCATTCCCCAGGTGGCGTTGGCCCTTAACCCAGGTTGCGAGCTGGGGAAATACGCATGAGTGTAAAGTGTGCCGTACTGTGTGTTCGGCCACTTTACATGCCGTGGTTTGGGCCATATCCCAAATGATCAGACTAAGGGCAGCGTACAGTCACATACATCAATAAAACCAATTTTAAATAATCACCACCCCCTAGTCCTTGCCCCTACCAGAATCGTCCATCTCATGCCGCTCACCTCTCCCATGGAGGAGTCCCCAGCAGAGGTTGTGGATCCTCCTTCACTGGATATTTTTCAAGAACCAGCAGGGGGGGAAGCATCTCTCTGAAGCTGTAGATATTGGGCAATCCTAACTTGCAGTCAAGGGAGTTGGACTGGATGACCCTTTATATCCCTTCCCACTCTATGATTCACTGACCGAAGCCTTGAGTCGACAACCACCCATGTTTCTGGAACCACGGGCCTGGGTTTGACAGGTTCCCATTTTCATACACAGAAACAAAGGAACCCAAAGGGCTACTTTTCAGACGGACTGAAAACCATCCCACTTCTTTTCAATGGATGCACAACCATCCCGGTATGTTACACAGAGCAGGGTCATGCCAGTATTGCAAAAAGTTGCTAAGGGAATGTTTCACGCCTGTCTAGGCAAGGCTAGCTGGAAATAGGCTCTGCTGGGCTTGGGGCTTCAGCCGTTGGAGGAAGAGGAAGCTGTCTCAAGACTACTCGGTGGACATAACCTGGGTCCTATTTATTCCATCTAGGTTTGCCCAGACCAGAGCTGTTCATAGATCTGGGCGGGAGAGACAGGCACTGCAGAGGCAGACACTTGGAGAGACAGAGGCCGCTTCCTCTTCCTCCAACATCTGAAGCCCCAAGCCCAGCAGAGCCTGTCCTTGGAGGAAGAGGAAGCTGTCTCTTCAAGTGCCTGCCTTTCCCAGCTCCACAAACAGCTCTGGTCTGGGCAAGGCGGGAAGATGGAAAAGGCTCTGCTGGGCTAGCTAGAAATAGGCCCTGCTGGGCTAGCTGGAAATAGGCTCTGCTGGGCTTGGGGCTTCAGATGTTGGAGGAAGCGGTCTCTGTCTCTCCAAGTGTCTGCCCCTGCGGTGCCAGTCTCTCCCAGCTCCACCGTGTACAGACATGGACAAGTGGGTTCTGAAAGCCAAAAAACCTAACTTTGATGCCTGTCTCAGGCCACTTTTAGACACGCGCAGTGAGAACACGCCGCATAAAATCGCCCCACGTGTAACTATCCCGCGTGTGGGATTTCGATGTGACATTTTGCGCGTTAAAGCCGACCGTGCGCTCTTTAAAAGGCTTGGATTAAAAACCTCGACATCGAGGTGTTTAATTTGCGGCTTTAAAAAAAACACGCGGCCGGAAATACGGCACATCTAGGCGCGACTAAAAGTTGCCCGCGGCACTTTTGCAAGCTGCATGATTTCACGGCGCTCGTCTAAAAGCGGCCTGGGTGGAGTGGTGCATGTTCCAGCACCAGAATACAAGCAGAATGCCCATCTCATAAAGAGGAAGATTATTTTCCAGATTACTGGACGAGGGATCAGTTGGATGAAAAACATAGAACACATAAGTGGCTGACAGTAGAAAAGAACTAGAAGATAAGATTATGTAAAACAATGGTTGGAAAAGGGACATTGGGTGTTTTTACACACCCATCTCTCCTGCATGTTTGCTGTTACATCCTGAACTTTCTGTGTGTCTAAATCACTCACCCAGATCATAAACATCAGGATCTTTGAACTTCTGCGTAGAACTTCTCCCAGAACTTTTGTGTGTAAAAAGTTCTCCTGGTAAAACTGCTTTGCTCCAGGCAGCTGTGGTCACTTGGTTTCCATGACAGCCCCTCACATCTACAGCTACTTTAGGCTGCCTCAGGGCAGGGTTTGTGTGAAAAATGCATCCAGGAACTGCCTCAGGGTAGTGTGTGTGTGTGCGTGCGTGCGTGCGTGCGTGCATGCGTGCGTGTGTGTGAAGAATGCATCCGGAACTTACTTGTGGATTTGTAAACCCAGAAGATTGAAAAATCTGGAACTTTAAGATGTGTGTAAAAATGCCTATTGTCATGCTGACTACACTCCTTGCCCTGCCCCTGCAGTGAGGAAGTGCACACAATTACACAATGAGAATATCTGGAGACTTTTTTGAAGGTATGTCATACCTAATAATAGGCCACATTCATTAATGTTTTTGACTTTTAATTAGTAACTCTCTTGGTGATGACTGATAACTGACTTTGATAACAACGTGTGATGTACGCCTAATTCATGCTTGTTAGCAAATAGTTTTTGAGGTTATAAAGATGGTGAAAGAACAGGCTAAATTGAGTCTGTGTCTGGCCTAATTTGAAATGAAACCATCCCACTTCCTTTTTTCTCCCACTCCGAGCACTGTTCGTACTTCATCAATCTACTACTACTGCTGATCATTTTTATAACGCTATCAGGTGTACGCAACAGTTTACAGGCACAGATTTTCAGAGACCGGTCCCTGCCCAGTGTGCTTACAATCTAAGATGGACACGGGTGAGGGGAACACAGAAACACACACACACCCATTTTACAGATGAAGGGAATATGTAAACTGAGGCTGAGACTTGCCCAAGACCACCCAGTGAGTTCATAGCTAGGGCAGGATTCGAACCCTGGTTTCCCAGGTCCACATCCTGCACCTTATCCACTACACCACAATGTCAGAGATGTTGCCAGAATGAATCTTTGGAATCACTACACCACACTGACTCTCTATCTCTCTGGAATGGAGTCTCTGTCTCTCATGGAATCTCTGGTGATTCCCTGCTACCACCATTGTCGATATCAGCGCCTTTGATTTTTCATGTCCCCATCAATTTTGTCACTTATCGGGACTTTCGTGGGACTTTTATCGCAATTTTCAGCACTTCCCCAGCACTTATTGCATCTCCCCAGCCCCCGGGGGTGTGTACAGGGCAGGGCACACATGTGGCTTAAGATTAGCTCCGTAACAGCTCTGTTCAACTTGCAAAAAAAATAACTACAAATGAAAAAAAAAAAAGCAGCAGAGAATTCGGTAAGTTTCCACGTTGTGCAAATGCCCGGTTTCTGACAAAAACAGCATTTGCCTTCATTTGTCCTTTCAGGCATACAAAGAACCTGAGGACCCCTGGCCTCCAATAGAGCAAGAGTCACCTTTTTAGACAAGCAGGATTTAAACCGGCAGCTCTTGGACACCTTCATGGGAGTGGGGGGGGGGGGGGCCTTTAGATGCTCCTCCTTGAACCGGAGGTCACCTGGACGCCATTAGATAATTGGGGTCTGTACTATGCTGCATCTCAAAATACCCAAGAGTTGCCTGGCACCGCTGTTTCTAATGGTGCCCGGGCGACTTCCAGTTCACGGAGTGTCTAAAGCCCCCGCCCAGCCCCCGCGGAAGTGTCCGAGAGCCGCAGGTTTAAACTGCAGTTTAAATCCTGCTTATCTAAAAAGGTTCATAGAGTGGTGGCAGCTGCTCTGTAATGAATAGGGATGAGCGAACGCGGTTCGGGAGTTCAGACCGAACTTGACCAGTTCGGTCGACTGAACCGAACTTCCGAACCAAATTTTCAAACCGAATCGAACCGAACTGAACCGAATTTCCAAACTCAGCTCTGTTCGCCCATCCCTGAAAAATAAATTTTCGTTTAGTTCAACGGGGTTTGAATTTCCGAACTTTGTTTGGAAGTTCGGAGTTCGGACCGAGCTCGAATAGTTTGGCCGACCAAACCGAACTTCCGAACCAAATTTCCGAACTGAACTTAACCGAATTTCCGAACTCCCTTCTGTTCGCCCATCCCTAGTAATTAAGTCATGATCACTCTCTCTTTATAATCACAAAAATTCTTCCCACTATCAAATCAAAGCCATCTAAGTTTGTGATATGAACTATGGGCAAACTGCCGACATCCTCCTCTAAATCATCCTTGTGAAATTTGATGAAGGTTGGATCAGGGGAGTCAGAGGCCATTTTTAAATGGGCACGGCTGGGGCCAGGTCCACGTGCGCTGCGTGGGGATGGCCGTGGACCACCCATGCCTGTCAGGTGAGTGGGAGGAAGGGTTCCAGACGGGCCAAGGATACATACGTGCCCCTACCCATGCACGTTTTGACCTGCCCCTGAACAGACCATCCTGGAACTTTCCCTGATGCTCCATGAGTGGACGGTGCATGGGTTATGAGAGTACACACACCCATGGACGTTCTGATACATATGGGATTGGTGGACCTGAGGGGGTTCATTTCATCTAAAAATGGCCAAAGTTAAATCAAAATTGGATGTGGGAAGAGCAATTTTGCAGTGAGTTTTTTGCTCTTGGATAACTAGTGCAAGGAACAGCACTTATGAATGAAACTTGATTGGCTGACTGTTGGGTGGGGGTGTAGGAGAGAAGGGTCTTTCATAGGCCTCCCCAGAGAGGAAGAGAATGGGGTTGCAAAATTTGGTTGCATGGAGCCTTTGATATTAGGGAGTATAATATGGGAGACTGTGCAATGTCTTTTCCGCTTACATGGGGGCACGAGTAAAGTATGTGGCCTTAACTTGCAATCTTCTTGCTTTTTTTAGAGCTCAAGTTTTAGTGCACATCTTAACTTGCCCCATAACCCTAAGTTTTTTGATGTTAGAATTATACCCAAAAGAAAAACTACTGTTTTAATCCAGTCGAATATTTCCTCTGTTGCTTTTTGCATGACACCACATTTACCAGCATCAATGGTAAGCCCGAGCTAGCCTACTTGAGTTGACGGGATAAAGAATTAACCATCCTTTTGTGCTTGTGTTGCTCTGTGTGATGAACACTATCTTGTACTGGGTCTTGCAAGGATTTTGGCTTAGAACGGTGGGGGGGAAGGCAGCACACACACACACACAAAACCCTCTGATAACAAATCTGTTATCTGCTGCTTTTAAAAGATACATAATCATTTAATTACCTTGAAGGAGGTTTTCATCTTTCAGGGCTGAGCTGTTTTGTGTGTGCCTGTGTTTTCCTTCTTCCCCCAGACAAGCAAAATTTTTAATTTTTTTAAATTTTATTAAAAGGATTTTTATCTGCCGCTTAAAAGGGAAGAGAAGAAAACCCTCGCACCAAAGTGTTTTATGTCGGCTTGTACGTGCTAATGACAGCAAAGCCCACATAAAAGAACAAACCGCTTCAAATATTAATTTGTCAAAAAAGCAACAGCGCAGCTTGAGAGCTTCGCGCCTGGTAACAGCTGTCGTGGAGACGCGTTTTCTGAGGAGAACTCCTGAATGGGGCTCTTGGACTGAAAGGCACTGATTTCTCTTTGTCCCCACCCCCCATCTTGATCTTAAGGAGCAAATGCGGGTGGGTGGGAGGGGGGGATTTTGTGCTTGAGAAAAAGGGAGTGGGGGTTGATGGAGAGCACATGGGCAGGTGTTGAGCAAATCCTCCCCACACACACTGGCTCTGAGAAAATGCCTCAATTCCAACCAACTGCATGCCCTGCTATTCCAGTTCCAAACCTTGTACTTTTCCCAGTCTCCGTCAGTCCTGTTCTATTATTCTAGTCCTGGTATTATCTCAACCAGCTTATCCAGGTGGATGTGGAAGTAAGCCAGGCCTGCAGGCAAAGGGGGCCAAGGAAAGTGGGACTGAACCCCTCAGCCAGGACTCAGCTAAAAAAAAAAATGCATATGTTCACTTGTCTAAAACAAAGGGACTTTTTAAGGAATCTACGAATATGAGGACCTGGCTGCCCCTGCACCTCATATGTTGTTTTTTAGTGCCTTACAGTGTTGGACTTGGTCATGGGAGACCAGAGTTCAAATCCTGTCTTAGCCATGAACTCACTGGGTGACCTTGGGGCAATCATTTTTCACAGCCTCAATTCCCCATCTGTAAAATGGGAATAATAATGAATGACCTAATTCACAGGATACTTGCGAGGGTGAACTAGATAAGGATTGTAAAGTACTTTTAACACTGGAATAACTCTAGAAATGCTAAATAATACTAAAAGAGAGAGGGAGGAGATTGAGGGAAGGGCTAATTATTAAAGCAGATTAGCTGATTGGGATAAGACTGTTTCCCTGATATGAGACCCATGGGCTTCTCTCTCTCTGTTGGCTGTAGGTGATGGCTGAAGGGTTTTTAGTGGGGCATTCTTCCCTTCCGAACTGCCTATTTTCAGATGGCTGTGGGCAAGGGAGTCTGGGGGAGGGAGAGGGAAACCTTGATTTGTATTTATTTATTTATTAAGATTTTTTTATTTATATTCCAAAAAGTTAGGCAGGACAGGAAAGCTTGATTTTATCACTTCTTTTGATGTCAGCCCTCAAAGTGTGCGGACTAGTCCTTGATTGATTTTGGGGCTCTGGTAGAGTTAGCGTTCTGCTTCAGAGAGCCAGTGAGAAGTTGAACTGCAGACCCAGGCCCTTTGTGGGCCCTACGTGAGAGGCAGGCTGGGATACAGAGAGAGAGGCCTTGTCTTCTCTTTGTGCCGGGATTTGGGGAGGAGAAGTGGCTTCCAACCTTTTATAGGTAAAACCTTCTGAAAACTGTGGAGATGTGAAAGCAAATTCATGGCAGCATCACAGGGAATTGGCCATTTCATGGCCCAACAGCACTGAGTTCAGGAAGGAAGAGAGTGGGGACGAGGTCCCTGCATGGGAAAGATGTGAGTAAGTAGTAGCCCTATCTCCCTCCCCATGAAGGGAAAAGACAGCTGCACCCCTCCTGTGGCGCCATGCTGTCCATGCTCAGGACAGCAAATACTGTCCCACCCCAAGACACAGCTGCTTCAGGTCTCAACATTAAATTGCATCATCCCTCCCCATTAATGGATCCATCATTCGGCGCCAAACGCAGTGACAGCTACGGAGATGTCCGTACAAGAACCTCTCATTCTCTCCCCCACCCCCGGACGTTGATTATCTGCTCATTTATCCTGGCACCTGTCTGTCATGGAGGGGAATGGAGCTAGGTGCTGTTACCATGGCAACCTGCCATATTCGCGGATCATATATCTGAAGGGTTACGCGGGGGTGGGGAGGGACGCCAAGTTAAAGAGAGAGACAGCTGCCAGGGAGAACCACAGTACTGTTAAGAGACAGAAGAGTGAGTTTCTGTGGAAGTAAGAAAGTGGGACCTTAAAAAGTATTTTAGGGCCTAATGGCCAAGAAGCCGGGAGACAGAGAGAGCACTCTGGTTACACCTGCTCCGGAACATTCTAGAGCTGCTCCAGAGCCTTGACTGGGGAGACACATGGAGATAGGTCCCCATAGCAGAGGAGGCCAGGTGTCCAAGAAGTGGTGGAATGGAACCCTAGACAAAGAGACCATGAAGAAAGTTTGAAGAATGGGCAGTAGGACGGGACTCCATAGGCCTGAAACATCAAATCACAGTGAACGCGCCCGGTTTCCATTGGAAACAGGTTGTTTGCCTTCATTTGTGCAAAAAGGGAAACTTACCAGCTTTCTGTTGTTTTTGCCGTTTGTTGTTATTTTTCACAAGTTGAACAGAGCTGCTACAGGGCCGATCCCAAGCCCCAGGGGGTGTGGAGATGCAAAAGTGCTCGCTAGGTGCTGGGGAAGTGCGGACATTGCTGTAAACGTGCTGTAAAACTGTCATAAAAGTACTAGAAGGTAATAAAAATGGCTAACAATTACAACAAATGATTGAAAAAAGGATGAAAAATGCCAGGCATTGATTAAATTGACAGGAAATGATGAAAAATCGTAGCCACCGATATCAACAATGGCAGAAGTGCAGAATTACTGGAAACTGATGAAGTACCACCGGACACTCTGAAGTGCTCCCAGAAGTTTGTTATTTCCCTGTGGAACAGGAACACTTGCTCTCATCTCAGCCCTAAAAGGGAGGCCCAGGAGGAGATTCCTGGAAAAGGGAATTAGAAGAAGAGAGACTACATTGAGCCTCCAGGAAACTGGAAGCTCAGCGCTGGGAGCAATAAAGCAGCTGTGGCTGAGGAGAAATGAGAGTATGGTATCTTATTTTTGGAGAAACTGAGGTACAGATCCCTAGGGATGGGCAAACAGTTCGGTTTGAAATTCGAGTTCAGAAATCCGGTTCGGTTCGGTTTGAGATTCGACTTCGGTTCGGAAGTTCGGTTCAGTCGACCGAACAGACCGAGTTCGGTTGAATTCCAAACTTCCGAACCAAGTTCGACCATTCAGAACCAGGTTTTTTTGGTGTGTGTTGCCACTAGGGATGGGCGAACGGAACGGAGTTCGGAAGTTCAGTTCAGTTCGGTTTGAAATTCGAGTTCAGAAATCCGGTTTGGTTCGGTTTGAGATTCGACTTCAGTTCGGAAGATCGGTTCGGTCGAATTCCAAACTTCCGAACCAAGTTCGACCATTCAGAACCAGGGTTTTTTGGTGTGTGTTGCCACTAGGGATGGGCAAACAGAATGGAGTTCGGAAATTCAGTTCAGTTCGGTTTGAAATTCGAGTTCGGTTCGGAAGTTCGGTCGACCAAACAGACCGTGTTCGGTCCAAACTTCCGAACCGCGTTCACCCATCCCTATAGATCCCCAGCTGCCATACAAAGGCAAAGCAAACTGCCGACAGGTCAGTAATATGGCAGACATAAGAAGAGCCTTTCCAGCCAAACCAATGACCCATCAAAAGAAGTACCCACCGGGTCATAATGGTGTGATCCATTCCCTACCATTCACTCCCAGACCTCCACGGTTAGGACAGAGATATTTCAATGTAGCTAAACCTTCAATCACTTTTACTCCTGAATTGTTCACATACCAAGAACTCATGCCACGTTGTAACGTACAAAGTTATTTCAGAGTCAGAAGAGGAGCACATGCTCCTAAAAGATGAGGAATAAAATACACCTCTTTGCTTGTGACATCAAATTAACTGCAGTGTGAACACTTTTAACATTTGGGCAACGTTGTTTGGGTGTTAATATACATAATGGCGGAGCGCTACTGTCAAAAACTGATCCGGACTGGGAAGCCACTTGCTTCCTAATCAGGATCAGGTCTCTGGCTGTGGAACAAATGTTCACACAGACGGGGCCCATAGGGGCAGGAAGCCACACCAACGGCCAGCGAGCCCCAGCCCCGTGCTGTACGCAGTGGCCTGCCCCTGCCCCATGATGGGCACGTAGCCTTGGCAGCCAATGTCAGTAGCACCTCGGCCACCCATCATGGAGGTGACTCCAGAGCAGGCTGGGAACATCAGGCTTCCCGCTGTAGCCCAGCTTGGCAGGCCATTCCTTGAGCAAATTGGCAGCTAGTCTGGACTGTGAACCTGGAGGTCTCTGAGGTCACAGCGCAGGACAGCTGCCAACACGCCCGGGGAAACTCCAGGGGAACGTGATGGTGAGCCCTGGGCCAAAGCAGATCCAAGCGGGCCACTGTCGCATTTGTTAACACCCTTTTGTCATGAGTCATGACCATTGTGCAGAGACTGAAAAGTAGCTACATCTATTTGCAGCTGCAGCGAGAGAGGAGATGGGCTGGTCAGGGTGGTCTTGTAGCAACGTTCCTTCCCAGGAGTCCAGTATAAGATCTACAGCTCCCCTGAACCCTGTCAGTGAGATGGAACCTCCGACCATCTTGGTGTTAATAGAACCATAGAGTTGGAAGGTAATTGAAGGGACATCTAGTCCACCCCCTACTTGGACGCAACATCCCTGACAGACCACTGTCCAGCCCCTTTTTGGAAACCTGCAACGGTGGAGAACCTAAGACCTCCCTAGGCAACTTGTTCCATTGCTGCTTAGCTTTTTCTCTTAGGAAACCTTTCCTAATATCCCCCCCCCAGCCTCCCCCCGCCCCCCCAAGCTACCTTTCTGTAATTCAACACCTTAGTGACATTTTGCCCAGGGATACCCCTGAGCAGGCAGTGGTACAGTGAGGCTGCGTTGGGCCTAGGCTCATGTCCCAGTTTTGGGCCCCCAAGGATAATGAGGCAGCGGCCCTTCAGAGGGATCTCTCAGCCAGATTTGCTCTTCCCTGCCAAGATGGTAACACCACCCTACCTTCCAGCAAGCCCCATGGGAGCCGCAGCAACCCTGCCAGGAAGTTTTAAGAGTAGGTCAGCACTCCAGCCCTGCCCATTCTGAAAAATTTCTTCTTGGTGGGACCCCTCTACAAGCAACCGGAGCACAGCTAGAAAGCTTGCAGAGAGAGAGAGAGGATAGAGTGTTCATCTCAAAAACCTGAATCTGTGAATTGCTACAAATGCCTGTTTATCAGAAACAAATCATCCAGCACCTTGTACATGATGCAAAAACTTACCGCTGTCTTGCTGCTTTCACCAGTGCCCATTGGGGAATGCCTTTGTTTGGTACTTCTGACGCTTTGCTTGGTATTTTGCCTGCTGCTTTGGTCTTTATATACTGCCTTTACAGCGTAAATGGGTCCGATCCCGCACGCAGTCAGGTGCGTGTGCAGGCACACACAGACCACAAGGACTTCTGTTGCAGGCACGTTGTGCCTTGCAGAAACAGCACGCATGCGCACACGTGTGCAGGATCCCCAGGGCTTGGGATCGGCCCCAGTGACAAAACAGATGCTGGAAAGTGATGGGAAATTACAAAAGTGCCGAAACCTTGCCATAGGCATTTCTGATTTCAGTGAAAGTGTGATAACGATATGGAATGTAAATCTACTGATGAATGTTCATCAATATTTCAGAAAAGTAAGGATTTACCAAGGGATCGGGAACTTTTCCTAATTTAGCTCTTGGCTAATTTAGCTCTTCCTTTGTCATCTCTGAAAGGAGGTGATCAGGCCATTGCAAAGCCCCCTCCCCCCCCCACCCCAAGAGTCCAGGGGCCGGGCTCAAGGACCTATGCCCGTGAAAGTGGGTAAAACTTCTGATGGGGAAAGAGAGTCTCTTGGGCCATCGCTCAGACATCTATTGCCTGCACTAAAATGTAAGGAGGAAATAAAAACTGCTTTCTGTAATGGAATCCCTGACAGGCCCCTTAACTAGGATAGAGCAGCTGGGAGCCACTGTTATGCCAATACTCAATTATTCTGTTGTTATCTCTCCAGACATTTACGTTTTCCATAAATCCCCACTGCCTTCTCCTCATCAGCTACCTTTAAGGTTATGGGCATTTCCCCCCCTCTTATTACTTTTTTCCTCTGCCGATAAATATGTACGCCATCCATCAAACTAATGGCACTGTAAACTTTCGGAAATGCAGATAAAATATATGAGGCATTAAAGGATTCTTTGACCGGTTGCGTTTCTCGTGGCTGCTTTGATTGCTTGCCGGTGCCGTCCTAGATTTGGAGGAAGGATCTCCAGCAATTTATGGAGCTCAGAATCTTGCCTGCAAAGCGTTTACCTGATTCTGCTTTTATAACCTAATAACATCTCCCCGATTCCCGTCCCCTTTTCCTTCCCCTCCTTCCATGTCAGTTTTAAATATAATTTTACGACAATGAGAATTAGTGGCATAATCAGATAAACACAGCGTGAGCTGTAAATCAAGAGCCGTGGCCTTTCGGGAATTCTGTGGATGCTCTGCTTATTGCTGCTTGTGCAAAGCTCTCCAGATTAGTCTCAGGAGAGGTTGGTAGGGGCCGTGGTTGTATTTTATTAAGTGATTCTAGTGTTGGACTCTAAGGTGCTGGGTTGGGTTTAAAGTGTTGGGCTATTAATGGGGCTGAAACGAATAGTAAAAAATGTTATTAGTGAGTATTTTTGAGTTTTTGAGGACTGGTTCTGAGTGTTCAGCCAGTCCTTGGAAACTCAGACAAATACTCGGTACTCAGTAAAACACTCGGTAAAATAAAACTGAGTACTGAGTATTTTCCAAATACCGAGCACCAAATCTCCTTATATAGGGCAGGAAAAGCCCTGTATGATGATGTTATTATTAGCAAATATTTATATAGCACCAGCAATGTACCTGGTGCTTTACAAAGTAATTGAATAGACACAGTCCCTGCCCTAGGGCTTACAATCTGAGAGACAGGGGGTCGGGAGACGAAGGAAGGGGAACAGAGGGAGAGACAAGGAGTGTCGCCGGGACCACATGGCACCTGTGCTCCGGACTCTGCGCTGGTTGCCGATTGCGTGCCGAGCCAGGTTCAAGGTGTTGGTGTTGATTTATAAGTCCCTTTGCGGTCTGGGCCCCTCGTACCTCAGGGGCCGCCTCGCCCTCCGCGCCCCAGAGTGGCTCCTTTGGTCTTCCGGGGGTGCCTTCCTGGAGGTCCCCCATGTTAAGCGGGGGGCCACAATGTAGAGGGCATTCTCGGTGGCCGTGCCGTGCCTTTGGAATTCCCTCCTGGAGGAAGTTCGCCTGGCCCTAAGCCTGTTAACATTCCGGCGGGCTTGTAAGGCCTGACTCTTCGCCCAGGCCTTTGGGGAGGGTGGGTTAGCGGGTTTTTATCCTCCTACCCTTCTTTATTATTCTTTATATTTTCTTGTTGTCCTTTCCCTGTTTTATTTGTGATATTTTTATAACTGTTTTAAGTGTTTTTAAAAGTTGTTTTTTTAAAAATTTGTTAGCCGCCTCAAGCTGCTTGCAGGAGGGGCAGGGTATAAATATATTAAATTAAATAAATAAATAAAATAAAAAATTCACGAGGATGCGAGGTCCCAGGTGCACGCGCTTGGCTTAGTTACGTCAAGAATGATGGCTGTTTGGTCCATGTGGTGAGGATACGAGCACACGGAATTTAGGTAACAGATTGTACTGGATGGAGGTATCAGCAGGAGTGAGGTGAGGAGAGAAAGAAGTCGGGGAGGGCAGAGCGGAAGAGGTGGGTCTTGAGGAGGGATCTGAAGGTACGAAGGGAGGGGCCGAGGCGAATGTGGGCAGGGAGGGAGTTCCAGGCGTGGGGGGAAGCTAGGGAGAAGGGACGAAGGCGCTTAGGGGAGCAGGGAAGGCGTGGGAGGGTGAGAGAGGGGACAGAGGAGGAGCGGAGTTCACAGACTGGAGTACGGAGGGAAATTAGCACAGAGAGGTAGCGGGGAGCAAGGTTGTGAAGAGCTTTATAGATGAACACTAGGAGCTTGTGCAGGATTCATTCAGGAAGGGGGAGCCTGTGAAGAGAGGAGGTATCTATGTTATTCCGAGTACTGGACTGAGGACCAAATACCGATTACCAGGCCGATTCCTCAGTTACTCAGTAAAACTGAGTCAAATACTGAGATATTTGACTTCCATGACCTTTGGCTCTGCCACTGTCTCTGAAAAGGTGAAGTCAAAATTGTGATGAATGCAAGCCATTTTATCAGCAAAATATTCATTCAACGTGTCAGAGCGGGCACTGGAAGACTCTAATTTTAGGCAGAGACAGGCCAGACTGACCAAGCCTCTCCCCACCTGCAAAAGCTCTGCTGGATGCGATTTTTTCAGGTGCTATGATGGTGGTGACAAGGCCGATTCTTGCCAAATTCTAAAGCTGGCAAGAACCCTGTTCTTGCCGATATTCTCGAGGGGCTCGAAATCTCATTTCAGCCCTAATCTGTACTGGGACTTGTGTCGCTTCGTATATTCATTAATGATCTGGAAAAGGGAGTAAAGAGGGAAGTGATCCGATTTGCAGATGACACAAAGTTATTCAATGTCATTAAAACCCGAAAGAACTGTGAAGAATTGCAGGGGGGTCTTGCGAGACTGGGTATCTAAATGGCAGATGAAATTTAATGTGGACAAGTGATGCACATAGGGGGAAAGAATCCAAATTATATGTACACAATGCTGGGTTCTAAATTAGGAGTTACTACTCAGGATAAGGTTCTTAAAGGGTACTTTCAGACAATACGGGGCCCTTTGGCCCCGTACCGGCACCACCGGCTTCGTTCCCCGCCGGGGTCACCCCGTAACGGCACAACAGACGTGCCGGGGGGATCCCGGCGGGGAAAGTGGGAGGGGCTGGGCCGCGCGGCGCAACGTGCAGCCGCACGGCCCCGCCCCCTCCACGCACCCCGCCGCCCGCCCTCC